>CM053027.1:270060603-270390603 GCA_028564925.1 Lithobates sylvaticus | reverse complement strand
AGAACAAAACTTTAAACAGTACCATTTGAAAGTATTCAGGCAGGCACTTGAACTACATGCTTTGGTGATGAATTCATCCATAAATCTGACCACAAAAGAGGTAGTTATAGTGTGTATGGGTTTGGCAAAGTCAGCAGATGAGTATTGGTATCGGTTGACTTATCGGTTGCGGGGAGGGAGGGTTCCAGATGAGCCGCAAAAAAAAGCCTCTTGCACTCTGCCTGAATTTAAGGACATCAATAACATTTGGCCACATGTTAGGGGGTGTTTAGGGTAAGCACTACAATGGAGCTGACAAAATACATTGTTAAGTGACTAGGCTAGGTGTGTATGGGCCCAGGATAGCATGCTGGGGAGGTTAGTGAAGGCAAATATGCATGAAGGACAAAAAAGGAGCATTGAAAGCTTTCAGCATGCATAAGAACAAAGAGGATATTCACAGCATATTACAACCATGGTAATTATGGAATGATGAAATCAATAAAATACATTAGCAAACATTAAATACATACAATGTGATGTTAAAGGATAAAACTTACCTCAATATAGTCCTTCTGCAGGACCTGAATGATGGCAGAACAGGTCTCTAGAATAATGATTCCCAGAGCCTGGGGGGAGATCCCAGGCGTGAACTTGATATCCTGGAGACTTCTCCCAGTCGCCAATAACCGCAAGCTGGCGACAAACCTTTGTTTGGGAGTGATGGCTTGCCACATGCAGGTGTCCTGCTTCATAATATAAGGGGACAGCAAAGCCAACAGATGGTGAAAGACGGGGTTTGTCATCCGGAGATAATTCCTGAAATCATCAGAATTATTCTCCTGGAGCTCCCGCAACAAAGGCATATGAGAGGATTGGTCACGATTAAGCAACCAATTCTTTGTCCAAAAACTCCTCCTCCCCCTGTTCATGGACTGGTCTTGGGTCAAAGCAATAACTCCAACAACAAGCCCAACAACAGCACGAACTCTACGATGAGTACGTAACCGCAACATGGCAAGAAAACAAACGGCTAGTCAGAACGAACTGACAGAATGCACTGAAAATCAGAAATGACCTGTGAAGAACGAGCTGAAAATTAGAAATGAGCACACAAGAACGCACTGAAAATCAGAAGCGAACTATAAATAGAACGCACTGAAAGACAGGAACGAACTGACAACACGTACTGAAGAACAGATATGAACTGACAAGCACAAACTGAAAAGCAGAAACGAGCTGAAAAGCACAAGGCTGAAAAGCGCGAATCGTCTCTCACCAAACATCTACTAACACGAGCTAAACACGAAATTAGCAGAAGGAGCCCAAAGGGTGGTGCACTGGCTATTGAACTTCCTTTTTATTGGCTTGTCATACGTGTTGTACATCACCACATTCACACGGTCGTAATTGTTGGCCAACATTTGTGTGAGCGTGTGTATGCAAGACAAGTTGGAGCCAACAACCTTCAAACACCGTTGATGGAAAGTTCAAACGTGTGTACGCGGCATTAGTGTCTCATTGAATGATGTGTTGGCAAAAAGATGGAGAATGACAATTGTGTCTAGTTTTAGCTTATAATGGTTCTTTCTCATTAGACAACACAAATCTAGCTATTCTCTTAGGAATTTTTCATTACTATTTCAGTAAATATGACTCCAGCCAATAGCCCTTTCTATTTGCAGTAGATAATTCAATAATGACAGGAAATGTAAGGTACAGTAGAATATTTTACTATATGATACAAATTGTTTTGCACCAGGGTTAATATGGAGCTCAGTATTGCAACTCTCTAAATAGTAGCAGTGTTTGGTGATGAGGTCCTTAATAACAACAGCATATGGACAGGCTCTGTAGTGATTTGTTTGCCTCTTTATGAAGTTAATTTGATGAACTTATCATGTTGCAGAAGTCAATTATTCTGCAAATACTAAAATGTAACTTCTGATTTAATTGTGCTTTGTGTCATTCATAGTCACTGATGACTACGGACACTTGACTCATTCCTCTTTCTCTAACAAGAATTGTTGTACACATGTGATTATGTCTCCCAACCAATTAAAGGTTGCTAGTGACACTTGATGGAGGCTGGTCAAGCATGAAGTGGTTAGCAAATGATCATTCTTGTAAATGATCCTTGTAAAAGCATACCTTTAGTAAATTTGAATGTTTGTAAATTGTGCTTATAAAATGGGGAACTGGAACAATGCAAGTGTTGGTCCTTCATGTGGGAAAACAATAGTGAACAGCTGGGATATTTCATCTTGTTAATTAATTTCTTCCCCTGAGCAGGCTCGGTTAGCAGATATGGAGAAGGTACCTTAAAGTGAACCTTTACCCTCCCCATCCAGAGTCTAAAGAGCAGTCAGGCTCAATGCTCTTCTGTAAAAGTTATCTGGGAAGCTGTATAATTGCCCAAAATGTTTTAATGACTCATGGGTGTCACCCCTCTGCTTGACCCCCCACTGGTTTCTGGGCTCTCCCACTTCTCATGGGAGCCCAGGGCCACAACAGTGTTAGGATAGTGAGCAAAATCCATTCCCTGATCTCCTCTGAGTAAGTGTGAACCTGAAAAAGCAAATGTCTAAGCATTTTCAAGTTCACAGCTGTCAAAATTCCATCAGAAGGAAGATAAACAGCAGATTTAGGACAGTGAGTATGGGGGGGGGGGGGGGGGGGGGGGGGGTTCCGAGGTCTAATAAACCCTGATGCCTTGACAAAGAGTACCTGTCCCCTGCCCAATTTTGTCTATCGCATGAAGGGCTTGTTGGCCTCCTTGTGATATCAATAAAGTTAAAGGAGACGTATGGCCAATGTTTTTTTGGTTATGTTTCTCGTCATATTGACCTTGAAATAGGCCATAAAAAAGAGATTTCATTCCTTTATACTTCAAATAGGTTCAGAGTTATGTTTATTATGTTTAGAGGAATTTTTGCTGAGTTAATTGCTGCTTCTGCAAACCAGAATTTGCAGAGTGAGGAAAAAAGGATTAATCTCTACCCAATCGTCAAGATTTTTAGCATGTGTACTGCAGGGACATGCAGTCAGGGGAGGTAGGTGAGGCAGAGCCTTACCTGCCATGATCATTTAAAAAAATAAATAAATCGAGCTTTGAGGGTCATAGCTTGGCGACCTGCGGTCACAGAGAGCCCAAATTTTAGGTATCCTAAGTCATACCCCACCATTGGTCAATTTGGGGCTCCTACGACTTCTAGTTCCGGAGATACGGGGCTGCTTGCGCAGCCTGTCAGAAGCTACATAAAGAGCAGCCAGGTTAAATACAAGCTGGCACACTCTGTTTACAGCAGACTGAGAGGATGTGCTCACAGTGCCTCTCCTCACTTCTTGTCAGAAGCACTGAGCTTAACGGACAGCTTGGGGTCTTGGACCAATGGTAAAGTACCATTAGCCCCAGCTGTCCAATTAAAAAGCTGCAGTGGAGGCACGCCTCTCACTGCAGTGTCATAGAAGGGGCATGTGTCTAAAACTACAAGAAAAAACATGGGTTTATGGGTATAAGATTTATCCACAATCCCATGTTTTTCTCACGCAGTTAAGAGGGAGAATGAGAATCTGCTGCTGTTGAAAAGGTATTGTTATAATCAAGCTAAATCATATATTATGCTATATGTTATAACATAATAATTTATTATTTATCTTTTTATCTATTTACTGTGAAATTACTGGTTTGAAGTTATAACTTCAAACTTCAGTAATTTGTCCATTAAGCCACCTGCTGGAGTACAGTTTTTTTAAAATATAGTAAATTACCTTAAAAACAATATATAATAAGTATTTGTATATTACGTATGGTAATTAATCCCTTACCACCCAGGCCAATTCTGACACTTCTCTCCTACATGAGTCCAGAGATTGTCATGGATAGGAAAAGATAACCACTGCTCCAGGATAGCCCTTCAGGGCGAATGCTCTTTCTCCTTCTTAGAAGCCCCAGGTGCTGGCTAATAACACAATAGGCAGGAAGTATCAAAAGAACTCTGTACATCTGAACTATGTAGTTTATTTAAAAAAAAAAACAGGAATCACATCAATCCAATGGTCCACAGCAAAGGGGGGTACAAGAGCTGACGCGTTTCGCACTATATACAGTGCTTACTCATAGCTATGAGTAAGCACTGTATATAGTGCGAAACACGTCCAGAGTTCTTTTGATACTTCCCACTTCTCTCCTACATGTAATAATCATATTTTTTTTGCTAGAAAACTACTCTGAACCCCAAAACATTAAACATATTTTTTTAGCAGACACCCTAGGGAATAAAATGGTGGTCATTGCAACTTTTTATGTTGCACTGTATATGCGCAGCAATTTTTCAAACAATTTTTTTTGGAAAAAAATGTTTCATGAATATACAAAAAAAAACACAGATAACCAATTTTTTTTTTATATAATGTGAAAGATGATGCAACACTGAGTAAATAGATATGTAACATATCTTGCTTTGAAATTGCACACACTTGTGGAATGGCAAAAAACGACAGTACCTAAAAAATCTCTATAGGCGATGCTTTAAAAAAATGTAACGGTTAGAGTTTATTGATTTTTTTTTTAAATTCATGATTGTGTCACAAAAAAAATGTGTTTAAAAGGCTGCTGCGCAAATACCATGTGACAAAAAATATTGCAAAAATCACCATTTTATTCTCTAGGGTCTCTGCTTAAAAAAAAAAAAAAATATATATATATATATATAGTAAACCCCCGCTATATTGCGGTTCAGTTATTGCGGTCCCGGTATATCGCGGTATTTTAATTAGGACCTGTTATACTGATATTGTGGTAATATTTAGCCATTTTCGCAGTTATGTACTCTATTTTTTACTGTACTGTACAGTTAAGACAATATTTTTGTGTTTTAAAAATCCTCTTGATCTCTCTCTCTATCTTTAATGTGTTTCTATTGCATAAAAGTGTGTTTAAAGACCTTTAAATGCTATTAAAAAATTAACAAAACATGCCTAGGTGTATTTAAATAGGGTCTTTCTATTTCGCGGTTTTTCACTTTTCGCGGGTGGGTCCGGAACCTAACCCCAGCGATGGAGGGGGTTTACTGTATATATATATATATATATATATATATATATATATATATATATATCATGTTTTGGGGGTTTCTAAGTAATTTTCTAGCAAAAAATATGTATTTTAACTTGTAAGCAACAGATGTCAGAAATAGGCTTAGGCATGAAAGGGTTAATGTCTCAGATGTCTCAGTGACATGAGCATCAGCTATTTGGCTGTTGTATTATTTTTTTTCTTTTACAATTAACTGGCCTTATATACAGCCGTAGCATCTCAATTTTATTAATTTCCAATTGGTTCAAATATTTTTTTTTTTTTCAAGTAGCTTGAACAGTAATAAACCCCTGTTGACTGGCAGAAAATTCAGTAGTTTTCTATTTCTAGTGGCTTTTCCTGTTCTCACTGATGCAAAACTGTCCTGCCACTGATCAAATTTCTATTAGGATGATGCAGCAGAGTAAAAATTACCAGCAGAAGGACAGAATTAGCTGAAATGTACTAAAGAAAAATAGTACAGGCAGGTGTTATACTGCAAGAATTAGGAGGCCACTGATTTAAATAGTGTAAAAATTGCAATTAACAGGACAATTTTAAATAGCAAGGCTAGGCTCAAATGTACTGTGCTTTCCCTACAACATCTTCCAATTTATTGACATTATTACTGCATAGTTCCTCCCCTTTATTGGCCTTTATAAGCCTGCTGACCATAAAAGGCCATGCAGTGCATTATGGTGTACATTTTTTTCCTGGTATATATGCACAACCATTTGCTTGGATTGCAACTCTCCAACCTACAGTAGTGGCAAACCTAAACTTATTTGCTACTTTTGTCTATTACATTGGGAAAGGAAGTTTTTTTTAGTTCACAAAAGATAGATGGGAAGGTTTATACCATTAACTGAGATTTCAGTTCAGTACACAATCACAATCATTTACAAGGACTCAAGATTTCTGTCAGGTTCAACAAGTATAATTTAATTTTTTTAATGCACATATTGTTTCAAAGTTTTGTCTTCAGGGGGCTACTAATTAGGGTCAGTGTTCTATCTGCTGGAAACCTAAGAAAAATGTTTTATAATAGTTGGCTCTCTATGGTAAATTTTACCTTATTAGGCATTTTTTGTATTGTTTCTGCTTATATATTAGTAGAATTTGAGCCATAAACATTTCAGAATATGAGTAAAATCGATACTTAGGAGACATGTTCAAAAATCAATATTAAATGTTCTTTTCTTTTAAAAAGCTAGAAAAGAAAAGCAGAACCCAAGAGACTAACAAAATGTAATTACAGTGTGCTCCGCTGATGAATTCTTTCTTTACTTTGCTGACATTCTGCTGTTAATATGCATATTCAAGTTGGCATACATTAGATATGTGTATCCAACAGCAATATTTAATTGTAAATTAGGTAGGAAAATGTATTGCATATCCAGGGGATCAATGATTATCCAGCATTACAGCACCATCAGCATTACTGCAGCTGAAGTTAAAAACCAAGAGTGTTTTCATTAAAAGTAAAGGATAAAAATAAAATGGACATATTCAGTTACAACAGGAAAAGAACAGTCACCGTTAAAGAGTCTAGTAATTGTTTCTTGATATGTGTATGATTTACCAGCCAAGACAAAATTACATTTATAGTCTGTTTATTGCCTTTCCATATTAGCAGCAGGATGTCTTCTGCAAGAATGAATCAGAAGTATTTGCAGGAAATACCATATTTATTATTGTGTACCCTACGACTGTCTCACTATAACCCTTTTCTCAATATATAGTTTCTAATTCACAATGAACAATTACCGTATATAACATTATACAGCAGAATTACCTATAAAATATTGCCATTATCCAAGATATTCATGGAGTATTATGATTTAATGATGATGTGTCTCTGTAGATATACTGTATGTAGCAAAGCTGGTTGTTGAAACTCACACCATGCAGTTTATGCATTCAGACAGGAAACTGTCTTCCAGATTTATTACTAATATTGCTGGGGAATTCAAACAACTTAACAACCAGTTGCAGAGTTCTAGCCCTTTACTTCTGCCATACTTGATCCAAAAATAGAATCATTTTTTCTCTGAGGAACAGCAGGTGAAAGCGTTAGCCTCAACAGATATGGTGCTTAAGATCTTTTTAATAAAAGTAGATTCTAGCAAAGTAATGTAAAGTAGTACATTGACATTATGCTACTATAAATGTAAGCATTAGTGTCCCTGCATTGATTCAACAGTAATGCGGGTATTACTGTTATTAAGTCTGACCAAGCTGGTGTCGGTTCTTGATGACCACATGGATAAGGTTCTTTAGAATGATTTGTCTTTTATTTGGGCCTTAACTCTTCACAGTGGACTGTTTCTACTTTTGTTGTGAATATATCCAGCCATCTTATTGCTGGTCATCCTCCTCTTCTTTTTGTTTCAACTTTTCCCAAGCATAATTGTCTTTTCCATTTAACTGGTTCTTCTGATATGTCCAAAAAAGGACAGTTTCATTTTTATGTTCTGGAATTCTAATGAAGCATTGAGCTTTATTTGTTGACTGATCCATTTCTTAGTTTTCCTTGCTACCAAAAGTGGCTACCTACATAGATGATGGAGCTGCTCCAATGTAACATAATTCTGGAAGCTAGTTGTCTTTTCTCATTCCCAGCGCTCTGTGACTATCTTAAACTTTAGCAAGCCCCTTGTAATAAAATGCCTTTAATCTCCTATTCTTTTCTCTATTTTCGCCAACTCAGTTTAGGAATTCTTAGATAACCCACTCACAAAGTCTTTTGACCTCCAAAGCAATGTTTAAATACCCTTTAAAAGATTATAACAATTTTTTAATACTTAAAGCAGTTGTAAACCCAATAGCTAGGTATACTTTTGTAGGTAGCGCAAGGTACCAAAAATCACTTCAAGTGTACAACCATTTTAATGTCAGTATATTTATGTAACTGTAAGTTGTTTTTTTCCCCCTTGTTCCATGGGAGTAAATGCTGCATATTTTAGTCTGGAAATTTGTATTGCTTATTTTGTGATTGTACAAATTTTGCATAAAACCCTTATTTTAAAACATAAGGTAAAACAAAACAAAAAAAAAGTCACTCTGCTATCAGCAGAGTATAATGGTATTTACTTTATGCACATAATCTACAGACTGGAAGTATGTTTTGACCAGTGTTCTTGATCATGTTGTGCTGTTTATGTAGTGGAGATACTGGCTTTGCTGTCGGACAGGGGTGCTTGAATTATAAAATCGGCTCTACAGAATGATGTATGTGTAGCAGTGGTGTTTATTGCTGTGTGTCTGGAGTTTAACTTTAGTAATCACTATATATACCGTATGTGTAAAAAAAAAATGCCTCTCTCTCATTGGTATCTGAAGTTCGGTGATTGAATATTATTGTCTTAATATTGGATAACAATAACCTAAAATAACTAAAATGTAAATTTTTTTGGAATAAGTAATATGTTAGAATGTCTATTAGATTTTTGTTTGCTATTCACCAGTCCTGTGACAGCTGTGTAAGAGGTAGGTAATGAAAAATTAACATTCCAAATTTTTACTTTTTAATAAATGCCTCATAAATCAGGTAAAATAATTCAATAAGTACAACTCCCCCCCCCCCCCATACACACACATACACACACACACACACACACACACACACACACACACACACACACACACACACACATTATATTAGGTCTAAGGGTAAAGGGACAAGGGACAAGTAATCATTCCTTTACTCCTCACTCCTGTAGACTCCCTCCACCCATTCTACTGCTGCCGCAAAGCCTCCTCTCTAAGGCAATTCTGGCCATGGTCAAACATCTGCCTCCCCCAAGTACCATGCTGGGTTGTTAGCCTTACATTGTACTGATGATGCTGAGGGTCTATCCAGAGCATCAGGAAGAAGAGGAGAGTGATGAAGGAATGAAGTAAGTATCACCACATTTTACTCTATCCTTTGGAGGGGCATTTAACATTTGCAATGCAGTGGGTGGACACTACAAGATTTTCTGAGTAACAGATGGTTCATTCAGAGATTTCACTGCTGATTCCCATGGATGAACTTCCACCTTTTTGCAGGCTTCCATAACATGAAAAACAAAGAACAAACAAGACCATTGCGCAGATAGTATGTCAAAGTGATCCCTATTTAGTTAGGTTGAACCTCACTCACGCTTCCCCGCAGGATAGATCACATATGAAATGATCAGTTGCATACAGCATAACGCTGGGATCTCCTCATATGCTGACAGTGCACACAAAACACGGCTGGTAACATTACAGGCTCCTCCTACCAACTAGTTGCATCACTGAACACGTGACTTTTTCAAGGGTGAAAGTTGGAAGTTCATCCATGGGAATCAGCAGTGAAATCTCTAAATGAGATCTCAGAAGACTCATTAAGGCTTGATTATCTAGTCCCACATATGTGAATTTATTGGCAGAGACTTTGGTTTGTACACAGTGGAATGTGATATTCTTTTACCTGTGGCAAAAGTTTTCTCTATAGCAATAACATCTGACTATCAGAATTGCTAGTTAATTGATCTGTGGTTACTAGCAATTGTTTAGCTAATGGAGGATATAGTTAACATAGCCCTCTATGTAGTTCATTGAGCTTCCTACCAGACTGTAACTGCCTGCCAGTATCGGAGGTACAGGCAGACAGCTAAATAGACAGTCTGCAAGACCGTGGCATTACAATGCTTTACAGGATCCTAACAAAAAAATAAATGCATGTTTTTTTACCTATAAAAAATTAGCATTTTCTTTTTGTACAGGTGTACATATCCTTTAACCACTTGCCGACAACCCACTGCAGTTATACTGCAGCAAGATGGCTCAGCTGCGCAAATCGCAGTAGGTGTACGTCAGCACGTGAACTCGCTTTTGTGGGCGCGCTTGCTCCCATTGGCCAGTGGGGGAGCCAATCAGTGGGTCAAGCGGTTCTGTCAGCCGCAATGTCACAGTCCCACTTACTAGTAAAAAAAAAAAAATAATAAAAATGACATAAATCTATCCCCTATTTTGTAGATGCAATAGCTTTTGCGCAAACCAATCAATATACTATTTTTGGGATTTTTTTACCCAAAATATGTAGCAGAATACATATTAATACTTTTTTTTCGGAAATGTTTTATAGCAAAAAGTTAAAAAATTGTCATTCTTTTTTTGTTTATAGTGCACAAAATAAAAACCGCAGAGGTGATCAAATACCACCAAAAGAAAGCTCTATTTGAGGGAAAAAAAGGACATCCCAATTTTATTTGGGTACAACGTTGCATGACCACGCAATTGTCAGTTAAATCGTTGCAGTGCGTATCGCAAAAAATAGCCTGGTCATTAAACGTGTAAATCCTTCCAGTGCTGAAGTGGTTAACATTATATACATAATATTATTTTAACCAATTAATGACCATCTGTTCCTGCTGAGCCTATGTGTGTAACTTCCAGTACCAACTGTCACTGCCAAGCAGGTCTCAAGCTGTGTAACAGCACTGCTTTTTGAATTTATTTTAGCACTGATTGGAAGAAACAAGTGTTCTTGATCAATGCTTTGTAACATGTAAACAATAATTGATATATTGAAGCTGGTTTGGGTTCTCAGAGTAGCCAGCAATGTATTAATATGTTTTACTCAAGAGTTACATAAGAGTTTCTGAAACAAGTTTCCAACTAGAAAAAAGTTACAGTTTTTGTACTTTTTTTTGACAAACAGTGTAATATAACAAGTAGTTAGCACATGTTTAGCAAAATAAAATAAAAAAACAAAAAAACATTTTCAATTGTAAATAACTTTTAAACCACACTTTGTACTAAAAGCATTGATTTTGATGTCATGATAAATTAATTTATCTATCTTTATCTATAGTATCACTTGTAGCAGCTGGGTCTCATTTATGGGTCTCAGCAAATCGACGCCAGCCCCCCCTGCGGGAGACAGACAGGAAGGCTCGATCCCCGCACCCCACCCCACCCCCCCCGCCCGTGGAACTTCGCTCAGAAGATAGCAATCTCCCAACACCCCCCCCGCCCCATGCAGGAGATGGCGCTGCACCCTCAGCCCACCCTTTTTTAAAGCCAATTAGAGCCTCAGGCTCTAATCACATGGTTACAAAAAAAAACTGTTGAAATCCATGGGCTTGACATATTTGGTATCTATTTATTCTATGCTACCTCAATTTTTATTTTGTATAAAAAATTTGGGACTAAATTGTGTTTGTGTGCCAAAACATGTTTTTTTCTTAAAACTATAGATGTGACAATCAGTTGCTTAAATATTCTACAACATAAAAAAATACAACTACCATCTTTTTAATTGTACAAGTTCTCTGCATTCAGAAAGTATATAAAGTTCCTGAGGATTTAAGTTATTTTAAAGCCAAAAATATGGATTTGAACGTGTGCAAAACAATGAAAAAATTGCTCTAGAGGGGAACTAGGAAATACATATAAAAATTCGATGAAATCTTTGCATAGACATAATATAAATATTGTACAGATTTGCAGACTTGCTGCAGAGAATCTTATCCTTATTAATGAGAAAATAATTTTGAACCAGAGATTAGGCCTATATTAGCCAGAAATATTGCCTCGAACTGCATTGTTTTTAAATATTGTCCATATTTGCAGAACATAAAATCATCTCTATTAAAAGTGAGGCAGAGAGTCAGCTTCTTTCAGCCAGAAATAACAAATGTATTTTCTAGAGAGGCACTAATAAAAATTCCTATTCTAAAAAAAAAAGAATTAATTTTAATGTGAGGTAATCCTGGAGGAGTGGTTACATTTCAACATCAAAAAAATAAATAAAAGTATATTTTTTTAAAAGACACCCTATGTAAATTGTAAGAATCAAATTCTTTTCCATAAGCGACACTTTTTGGGGGTAGGCTAATAGTAGGCATATTTCACCTAGCACCATAAAGTGAAATTTTTACTTTTACAGAAATATTTGTGAGAAGCACAGGATGTTACCAAGTAAAAAAAATGTAAATTCTGTGCAATTGTGAAACAACTGTGAACAAATTGGGTGTGCTAAATTAAAAGTGTTGCAAAAGCACTGAACCTAGTATGAGATATCAGCAAGTGTACTGTGATGAAAGTAGATGGTAATAGTGCCAGTCTAGCAGTGGTAGAAGGATGATGGCTGGGTGAACTCTTGGGGACAGGAAATGGTAATGGTGCTAAGAGTTGGGATTTAATTTAGGCCTGCAGCTATACCATGGCTAGCAGAATCCTCCCAAAAAATGTATCTTTAGCATCTGTTGCAGGGGCTTTGTAGTTGTCATTGATCTATTACTGCTTTGTTTAACAAACATCAGCTGGTCAACTGTATTTGGCAATAGACAAACTTTTTTTCTGTCTCAAAGCCCTCCTGCAGCAATGATTTGTATGTTCAGCCACATTGTTTGTGAGACAGTATATTTCCAGCTTCTGGGAATTAAGTTAACATGTTCCCTTCCCCATGCTGCTGTGCCTCCAGTGCCTCCAGTGCCTTGTTTTATAATGCTACCCAGTGTTTTTTCCAGCATAAGACTGCTAAAATTATGACACGGATGCCTATAATATTACAACTCCTGGTTTTACCTTCTCAAATCATGACAATACAGTGCATGCATCCTGTATAAGGTGCCACTGATGTTGGGAAAAGAACCCCAACTCCCCTTAGTCTGTCCGCATGCTATACTCAAATGGATACTCATTTATGGCCCACTGATGCATGTGCAGCCACTGCAGGATGGCTGTCACGTACCTGATGGTAGAGCCCGTAATGCAGGGAGTGGCCTCTGGTATACCTCTGACTCGGAAACCCCTGGTAAAGCTGACAGGGGCTCGGGAGTACAAAGGGGCACAATTGCTGGAGCCTGAGTCAGTCAGGCAATGATCACTTCCTGCTCTTTTGCTGATCTGTGTGCAGCTCTCAGTAACTGGGCATCTGTCTGAGTTACTCTCCCAGGATTACTCTCTACCTGAGACTTTTCTGGACAGGATTTTATGCTATGTGAGGGTCTTTATCCCTTTCGGTATTGGCCCGCACCTGCCACCCTGTTGATCCTGATCCCGAGTTGATCCTGTGTTGGAGACACTTCCTGGTTGTTAGTAGCTGTATGAGGGATATTCCATTTGAGCCTAAAGGAATCCAGGATTGTGCCAAGCTGCATACCTGGCTGGGGTTAGAGCCATCCGCGCATAGGGGTCCACTGTAATAAGGGACCACTCAGCTCTGGTAAGCAGGCAAGCGTGCCTCTGTGGTGGAGGTCTTCTCACTCTTCGGTGTGTCGTGAAATTCACTTTTTATGATAATCCTAGAAGACTTTTGGAGAGATTTTTACTTTTGTCTATTTTTCATCTTTTTGATTTGGGACATTATTTGCTGTTGATTGGACTCATCACATGGTCTCAGACTCACTATTTTTAGCGCCATATCTGGTACAACAGATGTGGAGTTTAAAGCACATTTTTATGTTTATTTATTAGTTATATTTTTAGGTGCTTTCTTTGTCATCAATTTATTTGTCTAACCACTGATTCTGGTTATCTGCATAAGATAATTGATTGTATATTTTTATGTACACTTGCACAGTACTAATTTATATCATTTATTAATCACAAATCATTCTTCGAACACAACACAATTTATATTTATTTATAATAAGTGTATCAGTCCATTTTAGCGCAGCTCCCCCTTTTTCCTAAAGGGGCACAAGTCCCTGACTGGATAGCTGATGTAGATGGCTGGATGCAGCAGACAGCAGGGAGGTGTACTGTAGTCCAGCAGCAGGATACAGGCATAAGACTGGATGCAGCAGACAGCAGGGAGGTGTACTGTAGTCCAGCAACAGGATACAGGCAGAAGACTGGATGCAGCAGACAGCAGGGAGGTGTACTGTAGTCTAGCAACAGGATGCAGGCAGATGACCTGATCTTTTAGGGAGGTGAAGGCAGCTTGAGCCTCAGGGGTCCATTGAAACCGAGTGCCTTGCCTAGTCAATCTTGTGATGGGGAAATGATGGTAAAAAATCCCCTGATAAATTTGCGATAAAAATTCGCAAAACCCACAAAACGCTGAACTCCTTTTTTTTCTGTGGGGGCTGGCCAGTCCAAGATGGCGGAGACCTTCTGAGGGTCCATCTTGACACCATCTACAGATATAATCAAGCCCAGAAACTGAATGCTTTGGCGTTCAAACTCGCACTTCTCAGGTTTTGCGTACAAGCCGCGTTGACAAAGCCGAGTTAATACTTTTCTGATGTGTTTCCGATGAATAAGCAGAGAGGAGGAAAAGATCAAGATGTCATCCAGATAAACTATGATGAACAGATCAAGGTAGTCTCTAAAAATGTCATCAACAAAATGCTAGAAAGTGGCAGGAGCATTGCATAGCCCGAAGGGCATTACAAGATATTCGAAGTGCACGAAGCGGGTGCGGAAGGCAGTCTTCCATTCGTCCCTGCTTCGAATGCGGACTAAGTTGTAAGCTCTGCGAAGATCCAGTTTGGTGAATATAACTGCAGTTCAGAGTCTCTGAAATAGTTCAGGTACCAAGGGCAGAGGGTATCGGTTCCTAATTGTAATTTTATTAAGGTCCTTATAATCTACGCAGGGGCGTAGAGAGTGATCCTTTTTTTACACGAAAAAAATCCCTGCTCCTGCTAGGGAGGTGGAAGGGCGTATAAACCCCTTCTCCAGATTATCGTCAATGTAGGTTTTAAGAGTTCCAAGTTCCAGTTCAGTTAAGGGAAAGATTCTTCCAAAAGGAATTTCTGCCCCAGGGAGAAGTTTGATCAGGCCTATGTGGAGGAAGCTTCTCTGCCCCTTTTTTGATGAACACATCCAGAAAACTATGATATACTTCTGGGGCAGACTGGTAGTTTTCAATATCAGTTTCCAGACACAGCAGGGAGGATGGGACGTCAGTAGCTCACTGCAAGCAATGCTGATGGCAATAGGGAGAGTGGAAACTGATTTTTCCAGTGGACCAGTCAATTTGTGGGTTGTCATGCCCAGTATGATGGGAAACAAGGGAGATTCGATAATGGCTAAACAGAGTAGTTCCCGATGGTTGCCGGCAATGATGTTGTTCAAGGGAACCGTCTCTTGCATTACAGGCCCATATTTAATAGCCGATCCGTCGGCTAGGTGTACAGACAGTTCCTTTGCTCTGGGTCATAGAGGGACTTGGAATTTGCGGGCAAAAGACAAGTCCATAAGCCCGCTGCTGGCCATCTTACTTGGGTGAGATTTTTTAAAAGCCAGGATCAGTCTTTTGTCATGGATATTAGTCTCTGGTCCCTAATAGTTTTCTTCTGGGCCATATCCCTTCCATTTCACCAGATATTGAACTTGGTTACGTCTCTTCCTGCAGTTCAAGATGGATTCAACCTTGAATTCCTCTTCACTGTTGATGAGCACAGGTTCAGAAGGACCGGTATTCCGGTTGGCGAAGGGGTCCGGGAGCTCCAGAGTCAATTATGGCGGTGGCTTGAGTATTCCCTCCTGGAAGCTGTAGAGAAATGGAGATAGCCAAGTGAGTTGCATTGTTAAACACAGCAGATAAGAAAGCAGAAGAGAGGGCGGTGTGCTTACTGAACTTTGTGGGATAAGTCCTCACATAATGTCCAGATTCCCCACAAAGGCATAGATTGTTGGCCCGCCGGCATTGACGTTCTTCAGGGGTAAGAGAAGGATGGAGCAAGCCCAATTGCATAGGCTCAGAAGTATCAGCGGAAGAGTGGACAGGGGGACTGGGTACACGTGGTAACATCCATACTGGACAGGAAGGACCGGCTGTTAGCTCAGCTCTTCGTTCCCTCAGATGCCTGTCTATTTGGATAGGTAGATTGATGAGGGCTTCAAATGTTGTCAGGATGCCAACCTGGGCCAACTCATCTTTTAATGGTTCAGACAAACCCATGCGGAACTGGTAACGTAGGGCGGCGTCGTTCCAGTTCGTGTCGGAACTCCAACACCTGAACTCAGATACATAGTCCTCTGCCGCCCTACGCCCCTGCTGAAGTGAGTACAGTGCTGCTTCTGCGGTAGCTGCCTGTTGCAGATCCTCGTAGAGAAAGCCCATGGCTTGGAAGAAGGTACTCAGGAGGTTAAGGTAGTCATCCTTCTGCTCCAAGAGACGATGGGCCCATGCCTGTGGTTTGCCTAGTAGTAGGGAAATGACAAAGCCCACCTTGGTGGTTTCAAGGGAGAAAGTTCTGGGCTGTAGTGCAAAGAAAAGTTCACAGGCATTACGGAATGCCCTGTACTTGCTGCGATCCCCGGAGAACCTTTCTGGTGTTGGGACTTTGGGTTCTGGGGGAACCATAACCACTGAAGGTGCAGTGGACATTCCAGGAACTACGGGAGCCACGGTCGATAAGGCTTGGACACATTCCTCCAGTTGGGTATAACTGTCCTGCAAGTTCTTGATGGCCTGAGTGAGTCCAGCTAGATGATGGCATACAAACATGGCTGTCCGGTACTGTCCGGCACTGTCACGTACCTTATGGTAGAGCCCGGAATGCAGTGAGTGGCCTCTTGTATACCTCTGACTCGGGAACCCCTGGTAGAGCTGACAGGGGCTCGGGAGTACAAAGGGGCACAAGTGCCTGACTGGATAGCTGATGTAGACGGCTGGATGCAGCAGACAGCAGGGAGGTGTACTGTAGTCCAGCAGCAGGATACAGGCAGAAGACTGGATGCAGCAGGCAGCAGGGAGGTGTACTGTAGTCCAGCAACAGGATACAGGCAGAAGACTGGATGCAGCAGACAGCAGGGAGGAGTACTGTAGTCCAGCAACAGGATGCCAGCAGAAGACTGGATGCAGCAGACAGCAGGGAGGTGTTTTGTAGTCCAGCAACAGGATACAGGCAGAAGACTGGATGCAGCAGACAGCAGGGAGGTGTACTGTAGTCCAGCAACAGGATACAGGCAGAAGACTGGATAGTGAGCACAGGCTGGGTCAAACACAGGCGGCAAGGTCAGGTACAGGAATGTAATCTGAAGAGTAGTCAAAGTCCAAGTCGGGATCGGGGCAGGCAGCAAGCAGAGATGTCAGGAACAAGCCGAGTCAGATCAGGATCAGATGAAACACATTAATGGGTAGCAGGGGTTTCAAGAAATGCTGTAGACCAGACAGCAAGATAGCAAGGCATCAGCCCCCTTTAAATAGTCCATCTTGGCGCCATGTGCTGTCACAAAGAGCGCACGCGCCCGTGCGCCACTATTCGCGCTATTGCGCACGTGCGCGTGCCAATCGGTCTTTCCTTGCACAGGCATTCTTCTGACACCCAGATTGCTGGAATGGTTGCTGGAAAGCCTTTCCTGACAATGGCCAAGGTAGAGTCCTATCTTGGGGTGGGAATGTCTCATATCAGGAGGTTTGTGGGCTGATGAATTTTCCACTAAATTTCACCCAGCCACACATGAGCTGTGTACGGCCACCTGAAGAGGCTACAAACTTTTCTTACCTGCCTCAGAAGATCCTGTAAGCCAGAGTATCTATCCATGAAGTGCTGCACCACCAGGTTGAAATGTATTGGAGTCAAGGCACATGTGTGAACTTTCTTTGCCAAAGGGCAGAAAGATGGGTTCCATTGTCACACAAGACCTTTCTGAAACATGATAGTATGGGAGCTAACACAATCTGTTCCCCACTGTGGCTCCTGTTCCCTTATGTATACCATCTGTATTATTTTTTGCCATTGTTTTGTCTAAAACATTGCAAAGCCTCTTGAACTCTTGTAGGGTACTCTAGGTTCAGAGGAAGACTCACCAGAAAAGGGCATTAATGAGGAGACTGCACTGTCACCAGCTGTAAGGATACAGGGTGGCACAACCAGCTCCAACAGCTGTACAATCCTGCATCCTTTGTCAGCAAAGTGGGCTGTGAAAGATACAGTATATATCTAGCAGGATCCAGATCTGAACCCAGGACTTCTGTTGTGTCTGATAGTGGCTCTTCTTACTGTACCACCTCAGTAGGGATGAGCCGAACACCCTCCTGTTCGGTTCGCAGCAGAACATGCGAACACTGTTAAAGTCTATGGGACACGAACATGAATAATCAAACGTGCTAATTTTAAAGGCTTGTATGCAAGTTATTGTCATAAAAACGGGGTTCCGCGGCTTTCGAATTTGCCGCGAACACTGCATAATGTTCGTTGTTCGCTGAACGTCCGAACAACCAATACGCTGGCAAAGGATGAGACAAACATGTTTTAAAATATTTTATAATTCTAATATATGTATTATTTTGTTACTGCACATTTTTTAACATATCTGACAGTCAGTTACTTGACTGTTTTCCATATATTGCAAGGCAATATGGACACACAGAAGCAGTTTGGATTCCAGGATGAAGAGATTTATGTTTTAGGCCAGGAAGTACTTTTGCTGCATCTGCAGTAGAGTAAGTTGATCAGCAGGACTTGATTTGTTGTTCCTCTGTATAAACATAACCACTTGGATGGTGTGGATGTCATTGGTCCTCCAATTTACAATGTACATCCAACTGTAATTTATTATCTATGACCAGGTTTACTCATGCTTTATTACCCAATTAATTTTCAGCACACTTTCAAGCAGATGCCTATTTCCTCTTCAATCTCAAATGATTGTCTCCGGATCAAACAAAATTGTCAGAATTTAGCAAGATGTCTATAATGTGTCAGATAGCAGACAAACCTGGCAGACTGATCTTGTGGCTGAAACACATTCACATTTCACATTCACATTTTCCATTAAGCAAAGGGCCCAATTCAGTTACTGCCAAGGCATATGTTGTGCAGTTACATTTTAGTTTCAGTTGTCAGAAAATCTCACACTTTCATTGTCACATACGCTTAGCTGCCACAGACCACCATATATTATAATCACTACCTTAAACCCACATGTGTAGTTGCTAGTATTATACTAGATGTTTTCCAGCAATTGAAAAAATCCATGCTTCAGTGGCATACCAGGAGTCTGAATTGCAGCAAAAAGGACAGTCAGAAGAAAGAAGAAAGCAGTTCTCTGATCACTAGTTGTTCAGCCATCATAAGATTGGTGCTATGACATTGACTATTGACATTGTTTCTCACCAATCCCTAGTGGAGCTGTTATTGAGAAAAGTTTACCACAGTGATTCTCAACCTCCGTCCCCAGGATCCACTAACAGCCCAGATTTTAAGTATTACTTTGGGGAGATGCAGACTAGAATACTGCAATCACTGAGCAGCAAATGATATCACCTGTGATGTATTTCAGTTATCTTGCAAACCTGGCCTGTTATGCCGCGTACACACGTGCGGACTTTTGCCGGCGGACCTAAGTCCAGCGGACAATCCGCTGGACTTTGCAGCTGAGTCCGCTGGACTAAAAAGCGAACGGACTTGACCACACACGATCACGCAAAAAGTCCGGCGGTTCACGCGATGACGTACAGCACGTACGACGGGACTAGAAAAAGGAAGCTCGAGATCCCAAACGACACCCTTTGGGCACCGTCAGCTAATCTCTTGTGTATCGCGTGTTAGTTGACGTTTGGTTAGAGACGATTCGCGCTTCTCAGACTTCTGCTTAATTCGCTCGCTTCTGCCGTTCAGTTTGTGCTTGTGAGGTTTGTATCTGTCTTTCAGTGCGTGTGGATCAGTTCCTACCTGTTCTCAGGCCGTTCTGGTCCGCTCGTTCCTGTTTTTCAGGTCGTTCTTCATAGGCCTTGCTGTTCTTCAGTGCGTTCGGTTAAGTTGTTTGTTTGATCAGCCGACCGTTTTGAAGCCATGGAGTGTGGACGTACTCGGGAACGAGTTCGTGCTTTGCAGGGGCTCGGTGTTGCGGTTAACACCTTGGCCCGAGCCCAGTCCATGAACAGGGTGAGGAGGAGTTCATGGACCAAGAATTGGTTGCGCCAGCGTGACCAATTCTCTCACATGCCTTTGCTCCGTGAGATCCGTGAGAATAATCCTGATGATTTCAGGAATTATCTCAGGATGACGGACCCCATTTTTCACCGTCTGTTGGCTTCGCTGTCCCCTTATATTACCAGGCAGAATACCTGCATGCGGCAAGCCATCACTGCGGAGCAGAGGCTAGTCGCCACGTTGCGTTACTTGGCGATGGGGAGAAGCTTGCAGGACCTCAAGTTCACGACAGGCATCTCCCCCCAGGCTCTGGGGCTCATTATTCCAGAGACCTGTTCTGCCATTATCCACGTCCTGCAGGAGGAATACATTAAGGTAAGTCTTCTCTTTTCAAATTACCTATGTCTTGTATGTTTGCTAATGTAGTGCATCAATGTCATCATTAGCTAATTACCATGATAGGACTATTCTATGAATGTCCCCTATTCCTGTATTTTTTTTTTTTTTTTTTTTTTTTGATTTTTGTATAGTATTTTATGGTTGACTTATCGAAATTGCTTTAAGAATGTATTATTTCATGGGTCACATGCATATTTCCTTGCACCAACCTCCCCAGCATGGAATCTTGGCCCCCTAAACACCCCTAGCCTAGTCACTTTCTTTGGTTAAAAATGTATCTTACCAGCTCCATTGTACTGCTTTACTCACCCCCCTTTCACCCCCCTTGCCCCTCACCCCTTTCACCCCCCTTGCCCCTCATTTTTAAATTGATTGCATGTGGTTTTGGTCAGCTTGTAATTAACCCTCCCCACACACACACACCCTGTTTAATTAATTGCATGTGGTTTTGGTCAGCTTGTAATTAACCCCCCCCCCCACACACACCCTGTTTAATTAATTGCATGTGGTTTTGGTCAGCTTGTAATTAACCCCCCCCCCCCCCCACTCACACCCTCTTTAATTGATTGCATGTGGTTTTGGTCAGCTTGTAATTAACCCCCCCCCCCCACTCACACCCTCTTTAACTGATTGCATGTGGTTTTGGTCAGCTTGTAATTAACCCCCCCCCCCCCCCCACTCACACCCTCTTTAATTGATTGCATGTGGTTTTGGTCAGCTTGTAATTACCCCCCCCCCCCCACTCACACCCTCTTTAATTGATTGCATGTGGTTTTGGTCAGCTTGTAATTAACCCCCCCCCCCCCCACTCACACCCTCTTTAATTGATTGCATGTGGTTTTGGTCAGCTTGTAATTAACCCCCCCCCCCCTCACACCCTCTTTAATTGATTGCATGTGGTTTTGGTCAGCTTGTAATTAACCCCCCCCCCCCCCACACACACACACCGTGTTTAATTAATTGCATGTGTATTGTGTGACCTTACAATTAATTACTCCCCACCCACATCCCCATTATTATCTTCTCTGGGCCATCAGAGGGGTCATCAATCAGAGATTTGTCCCTTATCCTTAATCTTTTGGCTTTATTTCAAGGACTAACAAAATAAATACATATGTTGTTCCAAATTGTTTGTTAATTTGTTGGATTTAGTTTGGTGTTTTGCCTGGTTTTTAATTAGAATTGTCTCTTTCTGTTTGACTTCACAGTGTCCTTCCACGCCACAGGAATGGCAGACTGTGGCTTCCCAGTTTGCTGCCCGTTGGGACTTTCCCAACTGCGGAGGGGCGATTGACGGCAAACATGTCCGAATTGTGCCCCCACCCCATTCGGGGTCTTACTATTGGAATTATAAGGGGTTCCATAGTATAGTGTTGATGGCGGTGGTGTCGGCACAATATGACTTTCTTTATGTGGATGTGGGGAAAAACGGCCGGATGGAGGATGGAGGAGTCTTCAACCAGACGGAGTTCGGCAATCGTCTCCAGACTGGTGGCCTGGAGCTGCCACCAGATGAAGAGAATGTGGAGGGACTCCCGTTTGTTTTCATAGCCGACGAGGCGTTCGGTCTGGGTGACCACCTGATGAGGCCATTTCCCCAAAGATCCCTCACCCCTGAGAGGAGGATTTTTAATTTTAGGTTGGCCAGAGCAAGAAGGGTTGTGGAAAATGCCTTTGGAATTATGGCCAACCGTTTCAGATTGCTGTTAACATCCATACATCTGGCAGAGTACAAACTCAATACTATTATTCTTGCATGCTGTGTAATGCACAATTATCTACGGAAACATTCTGGAAGCTACACATTATCTATAGGGCCTGAGGCCGGAGTGGAAGGCGAGGAGATGACAGGGCTGGATAATCGCCGTCTTGGTTTGGCCCCACAATCAGCACAGCAAGTGCGGGACCGTTATTTAAATTATTTTATTGGTAGGGGGGCCATTGCAATGGCAGCAGACCCTTAAAAGATCATTTTTTTGGAAAGAATAAATACAGTTATTTATGTTTGAAAGATTGTTTTTTTCGTATTGTTTTGCTTTTAATTTTGCCTGTTTTATATGTTGTCCTAGTGCACTTATTAATAGTGGCAAACTTGGTTTGCGTTTAGTAAATAAGCCCCTTTGTCAATGAACCACAACATGTTTTGGTCAAACTGGTAGTATTTAAAAAGAAGAAGCCACACATTGTTTAATTTGTGCAAACATTTTTTTTTTTTATTATAGTGCACATCCAAACCTTTATTTTTTTTTGGTTTTTTTTGTTGATTTCCTTTTTTGTTTTTGGCATTTTTGGTAATATTTATTTTTATTTTTTTTAACAACAGATTTTTTTTTTTGTTTTTTTTAATATTTTTTTGGTATTTTTCTCACCACATTTTTTATTTTTTTTTGAGTTTTTTTTTTTAAACAAACCTAAAAACATGGTTTAAAATCTTAAAAATTTTTTGGTTAGCATTCTAAAATATTTACACAATGTAAAAGTAGGGAACTTACAAAGTTCAACAGGTAACCCATGTACAGTAGAAGCCAAATTTAGAATATGCACACAAATTTAACATGAAAATGGGTAATGTCAACATGTGCTATGTTCCATCATGGGGAATCAATGGACGTGTTTTGTGTGTGAAACCCCTTCCCTCTCACCTACTAGCATTAGGGGTTGCAAACACAAAATGCGTCCATTGAGATCCCCTGATGGCACATAGCACATGTTGACACACCATGTGCATATAAAAAATGTGGCCTCTAAAATTTAGAAAAAATAGCGGATCAAAAGGGGAATGAAGGACATGATTGATGTTAGGAAATGGAAAAGGGGTCTTTAGATTCTCCCCAAAACATCAATCATGTCCTTCATTCCCTGCTGCATGGTGGCCATCTCCTTCTGCATGTTTTCCAGCTGCAGATTCCAGGCCATGATCTGGCCAATAAGCCTGTGGGCACTGTCTGTGGAAAATGGCTCCGCAGCTTGTCCTTCCACAACCAGATCAGCATCACCTAAAAGTTGGGTAGATAAAACACAAGAAAAAAAGGGTCAAAAACATGCAGACCTTAATTTAGTAGCTCAATCTGTGTTCTGAGACACTCACTTGGTGGGGTGCAGATTTGATCCACTTCAAGCACCTCTTCCTCCACATCCACGCGTGGGCTTGGGCTAACTGCCCAATTAGTCTGGTGAGGCCGGGAGGTCCTGGTAGGTTCTGATTGACGTCTGAGTCTTTTGCCCCCTATGGTAATGGAACACAAAGGTACACTTTTAATCACACTGATATTTGAGTGCCGAAATATGATTATTAAACATTGTTTAAAAGTGTTGTCCAACTATTAGCAGTTTGTTAGAAGATCCTACTTGAATACAGAATTGAAATCTCTATCTAATGAAACTCCAATACTTAAACCGCCCTTCAACCCTAAAGTTGAACTTCCGCTCATTGGATCCCTGCACCCCTGTGGTGTCTTATTTGGAACCTTTTAGGGGGGAGGGGTTGCAGATACCTGTGTAAGGCAGGTATTTGCACACACATCCGGCCATAGACTCCCACAGAAGTATACGCCACATCCCGTCCCACCGTGCTGTCTGCTGGGACACACAGGGGTCCCAGAGCTAGCGCGGACCAGTCCTATTGCATTGCGCAACTGGCGCATGCCCAATAGTGACACCGGGAAGTGAAGCCGCAAAGATTAATTTCATGATTACAATATCAAAGATTGTAGCTGCAGCATCCAAGGGACAGGTGAGTGTACTTCTTCGAAAAGTCACCACCTACAGTATTTGTAGATGCTGAGCATTTTTTTTGAATTTGGAGCTTGACACCCTGCTTAACAGATTTATCCCCCCCCCCCCCCCAAAACATCTTCTGGAGTCCCTGTGTAAGTTACCCATAAAACCCTTACTACAGCAGTAATAGTATAGATAGTGACAATAATAAACAACCTTACAACTCCAACAACCCAAAGCCAGGTAAACTGAATAAACTTTATCAAGATAAACGAACTTTCATCAAGTCTTCGTAAGTTTCACGTACGAATGCTAATAACGTCTTCGCAAGTTTCACGTACGAGTGCTAATAACATCTGCGCAAGTTTCACGTACGAGTGCTAATAAAATCTGCGCAAGTTTCACGTACGAATGCTAATAACATCTGCGCAAGTTTCACCTACGAATGCTAATAACGGCTTCGCAAGTTTCACGTACGAGTGCTAATAACATCTGCGCAAGTTTCACGTACGAATGCTAATAACATCTGCGCAAGTTTCACGTACGAATGCTAATAACATCTGCGCAAGATTAGACATATCAAGTATAACCATAGTAGCGCACGTGCTTGACTTACTTTTTTTATGGCTTTTCGAATTCTCCTGTACTGATCGTGCTCCCTGGATTTGATGTCGGACCATCGCTTGCGCAGTTGATCCTTGCCCCTTCGTACGCCGAACTTATGCTCCAGGGTGCTGACGACTGTAGTGAGAATCTTGTCCTTGCGCAAGTTGGGTCGAGGGTACGGGCCATTTTCCCCGTCGTAATCTTCCCTTTGGAGGATGTCCACCATCTCCACCATCTCTTCAAAGGCCATATTGGTGGCCTTAAATCTGCTGCTGGATGCAGATGTGTGGGCTTCTGGGCTTTCCTCCGCGCTACTGGCTGAGAATGTGTCCGCCATCTTCATGTATTAATTCACCCACAATGCAACGAGGGGAAGCGGGGCGGGGAATACTCGTCAGGAGGAACGTCATGGGCGGGCGACGCGGAGGACGCAGGCGGACTTCGACGCGTGCGCAGTGTATATAAGGCTGTTTGAGGGCCCCACGTGTTCCCGAACGGAAGTAGCGAGCGCTCTGTACGAAGGTAAGTGTTTTCTAGGATGCATTACTGTGGTTTATTGGGTTTTGGGCCTGCATTTTTTAAGGATATGTGTGTGTTGCTGCCTGTGTGTGGGTGTGTTGCTGCCTGTGTGTGGGTGTGTTGCTGCCTGTGTGTAGGGGTTGCTGCCTGTGTGGGTGTGTTGCTGCCTGTGTGTGGGTGTGTTGCTGCCTGTGTGTAGGGGTTGCTGCCTGTGTGGGTGTGTTGCTGCCTGTGTGTGGGTGTGTTGTGTAATGTTTTGTTTGAAAAACTGGATGTGCGTTTTTAGTAACATTTGTGTTTTTGGTCTTTTGTATTGCCATTACTAACAAAACAGAAACAAACATGTCAGCAGCACAGTTAAACCCATTTAAGGACCAGCAGTTCATGTCGGAATTTATTGCGCTGTACCGTAAAAATGCCAACCTGCGGCAGCTCAAGAACCCCTTATATGGAAATAGGGATGTCCGGAAGGTAACACTGGGGCCACTTTTGGATTTTGTGAAGACTCAAGTCCCCAACGCAGACATCAAGTTTGTTGAAGCCAGAATTTCGAGTTTGAGGCACATGTACAAGCGGGAGCGCAAGAAGATTGAGGAATCAGTCAGATCAGGAGCAGCAGCAGAGAATGTTTATGTACCCAAGCTGTGGTACTACAACCAACTGGCTTTTCTAAGTGACCAGATGGAACCCAGGCAATCACTGTCCACTCTTCCCTCCACCCTTCCCTCCACTCTTCCCTCCACCCTTCCCTCCACTCTTCCCTCCACTCTTCCCTCCACCCCAGCTGAGGCTTCCACGGAAGGAGAAGACACCTCCACCTTGGAGCAGGCTGATGCGCCCAGCTGGAGCCAGGTATATATTTTGTAGCCTAAATAGTGATTGGGTGAATATTAATGATGTCAACGTAAAAATGTGAAACAATTAACACCCTGAACTCAGAATTGGGAAAAAAAACAGCCAAAAATTGCGCACACTTCTAAATAGTGTTGGTGCTACATATCGATACATATATAGTGTATACATACATCCAGTAGTGGGCAAAAATGCCTTATAAAACATTGGTGATCTGCTTGGAAAATGCAGGGGTCCAAATGATAGCCTTTTGGATCTTTTTTTAATTTTATCTGCACGTTCATAATTTTACAATTGGATGATTGAGGAGGCCATAAACCAAAAAACATGTGTTTGATTTTTGATTTTATTTGCACACAGGATGAGCTGACCCAGGATGATGCCGGGACAAGTGGTATGGAGGAGGAGGCCATGACCAGCGAGAGCCAGGAGGTGGCTGGGCCCAGCACGAGCCAGACTGTCAGCCAGACTGGAAGAAGTCTACCTCCACCCCTGCGCTTACCCCCAAGAAGGCCCAGGAGGATGAGCATGGTTGAGGAGGAATCACTCAACCTTATTCGGCAGGCGAGTGAGATTCTCCAAAGACCCCCCATTCCAGAAGAGGCCTATGCCACCTACTTGGCCAGCAGGTTGCTGGAAATGGAGAAGGGCCAACGGCACCTGTGCGAGGGCCTATTTTTTGAAGCTCTTAAGGGGGGTTTGAGGGGTCAATTAACAGAATCCACCCGCCTGACACATGAAGGCCCAACAGCAACTACTCCTCCTCCTCCTCCTACTTCTTCTCCTCCTCCTCCTCCTCCTCCTCCTCCTACCACAAGTCAGCCTCCAAGGAAGCGTGCAGGGAAGACTGCAGGGAAGAGTGCAGGGCAGCATGGTGGGAAGAGTCGGAAGTGATTGCCTGGCTTCAGTCTGGTCTCACAGAAGACACAGGCTGTTGTAGTGCCACAGCTTGGGGACATAGATGTCATCTGCTGCTGTTCCTGGTCTGTGCGATTCCTGGACAATCTTCTTGTGCTCCCTATATTGGATCAAATATGCCCAAGCTTAATTTTTGGCTTCACAAACTTGATGTCTGACGTTGGGGCAAAAAGTCTTCACCAAATCTCAAAGTGGCTCCAGTGTTGCCTTCCTATTTTGTTTTGCCTTGTTTGTTTAAACCACAATAAATGGTAATTTAATTTCAAGAAAATAATGATATACGTGCTTGTTATTCAAAAACATAGTTTATTTAGGAGTAGGCAGGTACATGTCTAAATTATATGGAGGGCATTTCCAAAACGCACATTCATTTGACAATACAAGTGGCGGCACAGTGGTGTAGTGGTTAGCACTCTCACCTAGCAGTAAGAAGGGTCGCTGGTTCGAATCCCAACCATGACACTACCTGCCTGGAGTTTGCATGTTCTCCCTGTGCCTGAGTGGGTTTCCTCCGGGTACTCCGGTTTCCTCCCACAATCCAAAGACATGTAGGTAGGTTAATTGGCTTCTGTCCAAAAATTGGCTTGTATTGTGGGCTCCTTGAGGGTAGGGACTGATGTGAGTGTGCAATGTACAGGGATGGGGACAATTGTAAACACTCAGGTTGAACTGGATGGACTGATGTCTTTATTCAACCTTACTAACTATGAAACTATGAAAATATGAAACTATGAAGTGTAAAGTGCAACTTCAATGGAACGGCAAGTGCAGTCGCTGGAAAGGTGAGGGCTAAGATCTGAATTAAGGGCAAGCTCTGCTGACTCCACAATTTTATCATGTGTAATACCAAATCCTTTTGCTAACCAACAAATAATAAAATATATCTAAATAGAGATATATATACATATATATATATATATATATATATATATATATATATATATATATATATATATATATATATATATATATATATATATATATATATATATATATATATATCTATATATATATATATATATATATATATATATATATATATATATATATATATATATATATATATATATATATATATATATATATATATATATATATATATATATATATAAATGTATATATAGATATATATAGTTTTTTTATCATTGAGATATATATATATATATAATATATATATATATATATATATATCTATATATATATATATATATATATATATATATATATATATATATATATATATATATATATATATACACAAATATATAACTTCACTAAAGAATGATGAAGAAAAAACGTTCGGGAGGACTCTGCGTGAATAGACAAGCAGCAAGGCAAAATCATTCTTCAAGTACGATAACATACAAATTCCGCTGTCAGAAAATATCACAAAAGAATCACCAGCGTGACGATTGTGCTAGCTTCAAAACGAAGGCTAGTTTTACCAGACCGAGCGAGTCCGTGACATACTTGCTACTGAGCATGCGTCCTTTTTGGGACGCCGGACCATACTACACACGGCGGGATTGTCCGCCGGACTGCCAAGTCCAGCGGATAATTTTAAAACAAAACTTAAAACTTTAGTCCGCCGTACTTTGGCCAAAAATAGTCCGCCGGCGCCCACACACGAGGGGATTATCCGTTGGACTTCGGTCCAGCGGATAATCCCGCGGGATAGTCCCTTCGTGTGTACGCGGCATTAGTGGGTCCTGAGGACAGGAGTTGAGAATAACTGGTTTACTAGAACTGTTATTTGACACGGGTGATCAGTTAGGGAATAACTGTAACGCCTCGTACACACGGTCAGATTTTCCGACGGAAAATGTTCGATGGGAGCCTTTTATCGGAAATTCGAACCGTGTGTAGGCTCCATCGGACAGTTTCCATTTCCAAGATCTGCTTCTCAAATTTTCCAACAACAAAATCGGTTTGCGTAATTTCCGATCGTGTGTACACAATTCCGACGCACAAAATGCCACGCATGCTCAGAATAAATTACGAGAAGGAAGCATTGGGTCTGGTAAAACTAGCATTCGTAATGGAGATAGCACATTCGTCACGCTGCAATTTTTTAAATAGTTTAATACAGCGCATTCTCTTCTTCTTTAGAATGCCAGAAGAATGAAGTTGTTTTACTGCTCATATTCACACAGAGTTCTCACAAACTGATTTCTTTATGATTTCTCGTATTCTCATGAATAATATTAATTTTGCTTTTCGTCACATCTCCATACTAATGTTTTTTTTTTTGTTTTTTTTATCAAGATCTGCATTTTTTTTTTTTCTAGTGCTCTCCATAATATTATTTCTCGTTTTGTGTGTCAATTACCACAACAACATTATTATATTGTATTTTTTAACCTCAAGGAGGTTGGTTGGTGTCCCTTGTTAATTTGACCTTGTATTTTTTAAATGTACCTGCCTACTCACAAACAAACTGTCCTTTTTGAACTAAAACACATAGCCAAGTATTTGTGAAAAAGCCATTTATTCTGGGTCATAACAAAATAAAGAGGAAGACAACACTGGAGAAACTGGTGAAATTTACGAAGCCTTTGTACCCCAGGACACACATCAATTATTTTACTGTCAAAATTGGTGGCCTGAGGAGTCCTTATAAAAGTGAGAACAATCCAGTCCAGTACTAAGAGATCAGGAACAGCAGCAGATTACATATGTCCCCAGACTGTGGTCATACAACAGCCTGTGTCTTTTGCCAGACCAGACTGAACCCAGGCCATCTCTTGTCTTCCTTACACGCTTCCTTCCAGTCTGTGGCTCTGGTGTTGGAGTTGTTGCAGGAGGTGGAGGAGGAGGACCTGGAGGAGGAGGAGGAGAACCATGGTTCAACTCACAAACATGGCTTTGTCTTGTGAGTTCGCCCCTTAACCCCTTATTTAGGGCTTGTAACATAACTTCCTCGTTGGCCCTCCTCCATTTCCAGCATTTTGCAGGCTGTCATGTAAGCATAGTCCTCTTGAAGACTGGGGGGGTTTCTGAGGGCCGCAGTAGCCTTCATAAATAGGCCAATTGCTGCTTCAGGTTACTCCTCTTCTTCCTGGCACTTTTTTGTGGAAGGCCGAGGGGAGGGACCTGGGATTCAGGCAGGCTACTGGGCCCGGCCACCTCCTGGCTGCAGTTTTAGTTTTTGGTTGATCAATCACACACAACTTTCAGCTCATGACTGTTGCAAATTGAATATTAATAAATAGAAAAGAATATCATTCTGACTCCAGCATTTTTCATTCTCGTCACAATCATTTGTGGCCAATACTCTCTATTGATATGTAAAACACTTTGTGAAATCAGAAATTAATTATCAAAACTAACATATATTTAACATCATTAATTTGACAAACAGAAATATTTTGAGGAATGCTATACCTGATTTAAGCTGGTCTCCTCCACATGTTGCTGCCTGAAAGGCCTAGGTTGGTCGCCGGAAGCCTCAGCTGGGGGGGAAGGAAGCTTTAAAGGAAGACTGGAGAGTGCTGGCCTGGGTTCAGTCTGGCCTGCCAGAAAATGCAGTCTGTCATAGTACCACAGCCTGGGTACATAAATGTCATCTGCTGCAGCTCCTGATCTCTGGGAATCCTGGATCTTCTTGCGCTCCCTATTATAAGTGCTCCTCATGCCACCAATTAGGGCCTTCAAATAGGGTATGTCTGCCGTGGGGATAACCAGCTTCACAAATTCCAGCAATTGATCCAGCGCTGCCTTCCTCTTTGGTTTATTGTTATAAAAGGGGTGGTTTACCTACCACAGACAGGGCAGTTCCCTGTACACATCAATGAATATGGGGATAAAGTCCTCATCATTGAATAGATCCATTTTCTCTGCAAGACACAACACAAGACAAACCCGCATGTCAGGTGAAACTCTCCTAATCTTGACCCAATATAGGCCTCAATCTATAAGCAGTATAGGCCACTGATGCACCAACTTAAAATTGTACCTTGGTTATAACGATTGACGCTTCCGTTACTTCGTCCTCCGCTCACAGATCGTATGACGCGCGCGTGTTACACTTTATATACACTGCGCATGTGTGAAACTCAGCCCGCCCCTGATGTTATTTCTAGTATATTCCCCACCCCTTGTCTTTTAGCGCAGTGGGAGACGGTGGACATCTTCAAGAGGGCCGACTATGATGGGAAGTATGGACCGTACCCAATCCCAAATGTGAGAAAGGCCAAGATCAAGCCTAAAGTTGTGAAGAGTCTGCACAGGAATTTTGGGTTACGGCGATCCAAGGATCAACTGAGGAAACTATGGTCAGACCTCAAATTGAGGGAGCACGATCAGTACAGAAGAATCAAGAGAGTGCTGCAAAAAAGTAAGTATTTTGTTGTGTGTTCCTATTCTTCTTCTTAATATTTGTGCTGCTCAATGTGCTTTTCTTTACTGTTGTACATTTTAAAATGGCAACTTTCATGTTCATGGGCACAGTAATGCCACTTATAAGATGTTTTTGGCAGATACAGGTTAACTACATTTGTTCATGCCTATTTGTATTAAAATAAGTTTGTTGTCTAGATGGATTTGTAACTAGAATGAAATGCAAACTTGATTCAGTGTAAGGAGAGGACACTCAGCAACGTTTTACACATCTGGATGCAGGAGCACTATTGTAGGACACCAGAATCAAACTTTTTAGGGTGTGCCACACAGGTGCTCCAGTGGATACTGTAGAGGTGTCTACATGTGTGATACTTTAACAAAAAGGGAAGTATTCCAGCTTTAGAAAGGAAACAAAATGTTCTTCAGCTTGGAACTTTGCCAAAACAGACAGTTGTACGACACTTCGAAGCAATGTATCATATTCCTATTTCTGCCCTCCAATATCTGTCTGCTAAGTATACCTATTTTTTATTCACATAGGGGAGAAAAGACTAAAGACATCTGAGGACACCAGGGACCCCCCACCTCCTAAAGAAGGGAAAATCCCCACACCACAAGCAGAGGATGAGGAGGGAGAGGTTTATAAAGTGGGTGAAATTGTCACCACAACAGGTGTCTGAGACCACAGCTTCAGGTAAGAGATCTATTCCTGCATATTTATAATACATGGTGTGTTTTTTTCTTTTAGGTGATGTGGATTTTATGGAAGAAGAATCTAATTTCACCAGTGAAAGTGCCCAGATCCTCATCAGGGTGAGAATGGGGTGCGATCGTGATTTAGAAAATATAAAGGAAAACATTAATGATGTTCAAAAAAAATGAAGAATATCATTGATGTTTTAGGCAGAGTCTAAAACACACAAAAATTGGACTGTTTTCTCGTGTATTTTTGATTAAAAAATTTTTTTTAAAGTATTTTAAAAGCCAAATTTTGAAGATGCACACAGTGTGTAAACATGTGCTATCTGCCATCACGGGATATCAATGTACGCGTTTTGTGGGTGCAACCCCTTCCTTGCAACTAAAGTGGCTGAGATGAAAGGGGTTGCACCTCCAAAACAAGTCCATTGATCACCCATGATGGGAGATAGCACATGTTGACATTAGGCATGGGATCAGGAGGGAAATCCCCAGTTTGAATCCCTATTTGTGTGCATCTTCAAAATGTGGCTTTTACAGGGGTGACATCACCCCATCTGATGGAGGCAATATCAACACAGTTTGGACATACTCATGTCTGATATTTTGTCAAAAGTTGAACTTTGTAAGTTCCTGAGTTGTGTATGTTATGCTTTGAAACATGCCTGTTTAACCAAAAAAGCATATTTACAATGTGAAACCAAAAAAAAAATATACACCAAAGATGTTGGTTTGTTCAAAAACCCTTTTCTAACGCACATGTGAATGTGCTTTGAGTAAAATGTTTTCTACTCAACAATGTGTGGCTTCTTCTTTCAATGCTCAATAGCAATTTTTAGCAAAATTCATTCATAGTGCTGAAAAGTATGAATATTTTTCTCAGTAATGCATTACATACATTAACAACAAATACAAGGTGTGTGTAGCAGACCCACAACATAATAATAGTTAGCTGAAGAAGAGATTGTCACCTCATGTATCAAATAAATTACATTTGCACTATTGAAGAAAACGTCCAAAAAGAAAAGTCCACTGGAGAACCTAGGAGACAGCTAAAAGAAACCCAGGTAGTAAATCAAAGGAAATCTTCTTTCAGTTTAAGTTAAAAAATTTAGGATAAAATGTTTCTTAAACAGTTTCTGGCATATCAATGGCCCCCCACCCACAAAGTACTCGACATACTTCTGTCTTACTTTGCGGGCGCAAGCCAGGACAGCCAGCTTCAAGTGCCGTCAGGGTTTCTTGTTGAAGTCTGGCCTCAGGCCCAACTGAAGCCACATAGTTCATTGAATTTCTCCTTAAATAGTTGTGTAGAATGCAACATGCAAGGATTATATGCTTAGGTTTATATTCCGCCATGTTGATTGGCATAAAGAATAGGCGGAACCGGCTGGCCATTACCCCAAAAGCGTTCTCCACCACTCTTCTGTCTCTGGCCAAACGGTAGTTATAAACCCTCTGGTTCGGGGTGAGGGTCCTCATGGCTTCAAAACGGTCGGCTGGTCAGAATGAACTAACAGAATACACTGAAAAACAAAGGCCGGAGCTGAAATTCAGATACCAGCGGACAAGAACACACTGAAAATCGAATACATAATAGAAATACAAAACCACAAGCACAAACTGAAGAGCAGTAACGATCGTAAAAGCAGGAAGCTGAAAAGCAGGAATCGTCTGTCACCAAACTTCTACTAACGCAAGATCAATGGAAGGAGCCCAAAGGGTGGTGCACTTGGTATTGAACTTTCTCTTTCTAGTGCCGTCGTACATGTTGTACGTCACCTTGTTCTTGACGTTCGCAAATTCTGACCAACTTTGTGTGACCGTGTGTATGCAAGACAAGTTTGAGCCAACATCTGTCTGAAAAAAAACATGGATTTATTTGTCGGAGTGTGTGATCGTGTGTATGAGGCATTACTTGCGGTTTACTAAATAGGTGTAAAGTTAGAAGCAATAATGCAAAAGAGATTTAGTACAGCAAAGAGTAGGCATAGACTGCAGAATAATGCAAACCAGATTATGAAAGCTCCACAAACATGTACTCTTCACAGCAATGTGTCTGTGGCTCAGTCAGAGTTACATTTGGCTGCATTGCAAAGCCTCTGCAGTTCCAGTCTAGCTAAGAACCACTACTTCAGTAAACCAGATGAGAACACAATCACTTGCGATTATTCCCATAAACAGCATCCTTCTCAGTGAAGTCCAATTTACCTCTTTTAACACAGGCAAACAACTGGAGGGCTCAAAGGCCCAAGGACAAAGGGCCACCCCACTGGTACTGGAGTACTCTGGTAACAACCGTAGATGTGTCCTCTAAAGAAGCTGTGTGTTATGGCTCTGGCCCAGTTCTCCACACACTGGTTTAAACACTGGAGGGTCTCCTACTTGGCTGATGTTCACTTGAACAGCTACCTCTGTCTTATCAACTCCGAGCTGCTGGGAAACTTACCTTCTTTGGATGTGTCCAGGAATCCAGGTAGTTATGGGAAAAATAATTAAAGAGGATACACCCACATTTGACCGCAGTGAGTAAATGGGCACTTCCCCGGGGGCCATACTGAAGCATAGAGCAAATGAGAAATGACTACAAACATTAACTCTGGCTGTCATTTTGGGAGAGTCTGTGGACAGCCCTTTTTACAGGATTTTTCTGTAAATAGTGTGCACAAATGAGTGGCATTTTCTTCAGTAGTTCAAAATAGGGACAGGGAAATCCCCTTTGTTAAGGAGAACTAGGTTCCATCTTCAGCAAGGATAGAACGGCCAGATCTAGACACTATGTTCTGCCTCTTCTCTCAGAATTTCACCAATCTGGGCTTGGCAGGGATCATTCTTCAAGGCAACATTCTAGTACTAGGGACAAACTGTAAGTGACATCTGACTAAGCTGGCTGCATTTTCCTAGTTTGAAAACTTGCATGCTCAGCTGACCTACAATTTTGTTTCATGATCCGCAAAATTTGCCTGTGACTGTGATGTTTCTTGCCCTTGATAAAGTGTTCTCCAGCTGATCTGTTGGCAATACTGGTTGCGTTGGGTTACTACACTTCTCCATTGTACTTTGCTTTCTCAATAAGTCCTGTATAGATAAAAATATATATATATTTATGGCCTACATATGTTTCTTCAGATGTATTATGTAAAAATATGACTTTTTTTCTTATTCTTGGACAGCTGTTATTATTATTATTATTTTTTTTTTAAACCGAATAAATTAGTTTATTGGAAAAAAAATAACATCTTGAAATGTAACAGATCTACTGATTACGAATTTAAACAGGCAAAACAAGAGGAAATGTTGAAGTATTGGCAAAAGGTGGGTAGGATGTACAGGTCTTTAGTAGCAAAAGTATCATTAGTTTAAAAGTGGCATTGAGTTATGTTACAACATGTACAAGTCTCTTTGAGCAGAGAAACAAACATGAGTTAGAGCAGTAAGGGCACCCACTGCAGTTATTAGTCATTTGGGCAGTGTGAGGTTTATGGTATACAGTAAATTAGCAATACCCATGATGGTTTGAGCTATGAAAATGCATGGCGGTAACACTTTAAACCACAAACGTGTTTTTTTTTTTTTTTGCACACCTGCATGCTAATGGAATCAGTGGGGCAGCCCAAGATACAGTAAATGCCTCCAACTTCAACACAGCAGAAAGTTCAGCACATCCAGTAACCCTTTCCCTGTAAACAATCCCCTGCTAAATGAATCGCACTCAAAGCACCGTGTTGAGTGCTTCAACGTTCCACCGGCCTGGCTTGCATATATTATTATATAATATCTACATATATATCATATAGCTTGCAGCTCTGTGAAATCACAGTGAAAGCCCTGGGAATAAAATTACTATATATATATCTCTTACAGCAGGACTCAAATCTGTAACAAGTAGGGAATCTACACAAGTTTCCCATATAAAAATGTATGGGTTCCTTTAAGGGAAATCACATCGCTTAGAAACTCTTAGGCCCCTTTCACACTGGGGCGGTGGGGGCGCTGGCGGTAAAGCGGCGCTATATTTAGCGCCGCTTTACCGGCGTTTTAGCGGCGCATTTCGGCCGCTATCGGGTTTTACCCCCCGCGAGCGGCCGAAAAAGGGTCAATACCGCCCGCAAACCGCCGCTGCAGAGGCGTTTTGCGGGCGGGTTCGGCGCGCTGTCCCATTGTTTTCAATGGGACCGGGCGCTATAGGAGCGGTAAATATACCTCTCCTATAGCGAGCCAAAGATGCGGCTTGCAGGACATTTTCCAGCGTCCTGCAAGCGCACCGCTTCAGTGTGAAAGCCCTCGGGCTTTCACACTGAAGACACAGCAACAGCTGTTTCGGGTCGGTTTGCAGGCGCTATTTTTAGCGCAATAGCGCCTGCAAACCGCCCCAGTGTGAAAGGGGCCTTAGGATCTACCGTACTTAAAAACACAGTTGAATTAAAATCAGGCCCTCTTATCTGTCATTTTACAAATCTTAAACTATTTATCTTTCAAATAGCTTTTTTTAGTTTTCCAGTCTGGAAAAACTGTAGTGCAATTAATTATTTAGTCTGTGGTGTAAAATGTCATAGCTCCGTGGAAAGATAAGAAGATGCTCCAGTAAACAATAGAAAGGGGGGTAAAGCCCCAAATCAGGCTTCATTAGTCCATTTAAAGCTTGGAAGTCCAAAGTGGCTTCTGAAAAAACAAACAAAAAAAAAACTTATAGTAACTAAAAAGTTTAGCAGAGATAAATAGACAAAAAAGTGACTGTAAACGGATCTGCTTTCCAATAAAACTCAGTGATCGCTGGCTTGACCTTCACAGTCGTTAAAATAGTAGACAAACTTTGGAGCATCCCATCGGTCCATCCAGTCTTCAAAACTCAACATGGAGTTACAGTCTTCAATAGATAAAAATGACTCCTTATGCTGCCCCTGTAGTCTTTCCCCCTTCCCTTCAAGTGACCTACTTTGAAATCTTCTTCAAGAGGTCTTTCATTTTAGACTTTTTTCTTCTCTCCATTCTGTGAAAGTACTGGAATATTATGCACCTCTTGAACTGGCTTGCATTCGTTTGGAGAGGAAGTGAAGGGAGGGTGGGGAGGCTTGGAGGCTGGTAAAATACTGGAAATCTGATGTAAGATTTCTCCAGATAACCGTTGTATACTTTACTAGGTGGGCTAAAAACCATACTCTGGCATTCTGTTAAACCTACAGCGTTGGGCGTAGCGGTCTTAGAAGTATCAGTTGCTAAAGCAGAGTCTGCAGATAAAGACTCCTCGCAGGAGGCTTCCTCTCTTGAGATCTTTCGGAGTGGACAGCTGGTTTTATCTTAACTTTGTAAAATGAAAACACAACTTATTTGCTTGTAGAAAATCAATTTTTTGGACAAATTCTAGCTGTCCTACTTCAAGAGATGTAATTATTTGAGAATTTTCCCCAGGAATTTTAGCATCAAACCATAAGGGAATGTTGTAATTGAGCTTGGATGTTCTCCCTATATAATTTGTACATTGCTATAAATATAAGGAATTTTGAGTTGTCAAAACTTTATCAGAGGTGTAGTGACATTGTGTACCAAAAAGTGTATTTTCACTTTTATAGTAAATTGGGATGGCACCTACATTTTATTTGTTATCTTAGTTCTTGCTCAAAAATCGTTCTCCGTCTATGTAATGGTTATGTTTACCTAAAACCCCATGTGTACTGTGCTGTCGATTTAATTATCAGTTGTAAAGAGTTGTACAACCTAGGACAGCCCTCAAAAATTACACTTGCACACTCGCATTTTGCGAGTGATTTTTGAGGGCTGGCGAGGAGAAGAGAGGAGAGCCACCACTGGGAGATCACAGCAGGGAACATCACAGCTTTCGTTTCATAAGCTGTGTGTTCCCCCGCCGCGCACCGTCACATAAGCCCCTCCCCTTTTCCGGGACTTTGATAGACAGATCACCCGTCCAATCCTAGGACGGGTGACATGTATCAAAGTTCCCTGGACAAGGGGAGGGGCTTATGTGACGTCGCGTGGCGGGGGAACACACAGCTTATGAAACGAAAGCTGTGATGTTCCCTGCTGTGATCTCCCAGTGGCAGCTCTCCTCTCTCCTCCACAGGTAGGCAGCACCATGGGGGGGACACACAGGCTGCACCATATGGGGATGGGCACACAGGCTGCACCATATGGGGGGGGGGGGACACAGGCTGCACCATATGGGGGGGGACACACAGGCTGCACCATATGGGGGGGACACACAGGCTGCACCATATGGGGGGGCACACAGGCTGCACCATATAGAGGGGGACACACAGGCTGCACCATATGGGGGGACACACAGGCTGCACACACGGGGGGGGGGGAAACACAGGCTGCACACTCCGGGGGGGACACACAGGCTGCACACACCAGGGGGACACACAGGCTGCACACACAGGCTGCACACACCGGGGGGGGACACAGGCTGCACACACCCGGGGGGACACAGGCTGCACACCATCGGGGGGGCACAGGCTGCACACACCGGGGGGGGCACAGGCTGCACACACCGGGGGACACAGGCCGCCCACGGGGGGGACACAGGCCGCACGCGGGGGGGGGACACAGGCCGCACGCGGGGGGACGACACAGGCCGCACACGGGGTGGGGACACAGGCCGCACACGGGGGTGGGGACACAGGCCGCACACGGGGGTGGGGACACAGGCCGCACACGGGGGTGGGGACACAGGCCGCACACGGGGGTGGGGACACAGGCCGCACACGGGGGGGACACAGGCCGCACACGGGGGGGACACAGGCTGCACACAGGGGGGGGACACAGGCTGCACACGGGGGGGACACAGGCTGCACATGGGGGTGGGGGACACAGGCCGCACACGGGGGGGGACACAGGCTGCACACGGGGGGGGCACAGGCTGCACACGGGGGGGGGGGACACAGGCTGCACATGGAGGGGGGGACACAGGCTGTACATGGGGGGGGGGGAGGGACACAGGCTGCACATGAGGGGGGGACACAGGCTGCATTGGCAGGCATGGATAAAGTTGTTAATATTTTTATAACTTAATTGCATAAAACATTAAAGTGTCATTTAATGAGATAATTTATGAGGGCGGGTTTAGGGGCGGGGAAAGGTAGGGGTTAGGCGGGGCAACTGGTGGCGAGTAACCCTTGAGGCCTGGCTAGTAGCTAAGGACTTGAAATTTTGAGCCCTGACCTAGGACACTGTCTGCCTTAACACTATCTCAAGGCTTAGCTCAGTTGGTGCAAAGATATATTTGAATACTGTCCTAAAAGAGGGTTAAAGATCTCAACGCATGGGTGGTACATTGTATAATAATGCAATTTGCTTGTTTGTCCCACTAATTGCACTATTAAATTGTTCAGAATGGCTTGCAAACTTCCTATTAAGTCCTATGTATACGTCTGCTTCAAAGCAACAACTAGAAAGATAAGGAATATATTTTATATTTTTTTTTAGGTATGCTGCGAGTGGGAACACATAACAAACATACATTTTCTCAAATTTAACTGCAAAAGTGGAAATACACTTTAATAGAAACCTGCACTGAGTGAAGCATGTAAGCTACATGTTGAATCCCTTCTGAAATGCTAACTGCCTGGCCATTTCTTTTTTCAATATCTGTCTTTATTAAGCTAGAACATGTATACGCAAGTTAGGTCTAAGCGAAGTCCTGATTCTCATATGTGTTCCGTGACTGTAATTAATAAAGTACTGAAACCAGTTAACTAGCATTTTTAAAAAGAAGATTAGTAATGGCAGCCTAAATAGTTCCAATGTGGCTCTTCTTAAAAAGAGACAGCAGACAGCCATAAATGGAGCTATATAAAAAGAATCTGGGGGGAATGTGGCTTGGCTGGGAAAATGGTGAGATATTCCGGCTCCATGCACACTAGCTTAAAAAAACGCTGCTCCTAAAGGAGTTCAGCGTTTTAGCTGTAGAAACAACTAGTGTGCTAACTGCCTGGCCATTTCTTTTTTCAATATCTGTCTTTATTAAGCTAGAACATGTATACGCAAGTTAGGTCTAAGCGAAGTCCTGATTCTCATATGTGTTCCGTGACTGTAATTAATAAAGTACTGAAACCAGTTAACTAGCATTTTTAAAAAGAAGATTGTGAGATATTCCGGCTCCATGCACACTAGTGTGCTAGTGTGCATGGAGCCTAAACAGTGTAGGTCTGGCTTCATATATCATCGTAACAGACATCCTGTCAACCAGACTTAAACCTTTGTTAAAAGCTGTGCTAACACTGTGATAGCACAAAAGATCTTGCAAAATGGTGAAAATGGAGTAACGCAAGTTGCATACAGTGGATGAGAAGCTTCCACTGCCTCCAATGCCCAAGTATGAGGTTTTGGTACAGAATCACCTGTGCATGACACTGCAGATGGACTGAGTCAGTCAGATAAGCATTCTTTTTTTCTTTTTTTATCATGGATGTGCTCCCCTGTGCCCCACATGACTTTGGGACAATGCAATACAAAAACAAATGGCCCTCTGATTCTTCGACCATGTGTGCATAACCACTTCCTCATAAATAATGGAAACATCACACAGATTGACAATATAAAAGTGTGACTTTCTTTGCTATAACAAGATATGCATAATCTCCAGTAGAGAACTATAGTGTCAGAAGATCAAGTTGGTTAATTAGAAGAATGCACCTTATTCAGAGTGTCCTCAGGTCCTATGAAAAAGATTTTCAGGACTATTAAGCAAAGTTGTATGATCTGGAAAACTGGTCACACCTGAACAATTAATCGTCAAGGGTTTCCCCAAATGTACAGAGGACTGGAACCCAGAACAGTTCTTAAAAACATGGCTAAAGTACACTTGGCAGTATCATCAGACTTTGCCTTCAAGAGAGTGCATTAAATGCCTCCTAGGCCTTCTGTTCCTGGTGTAAACTCTTGACTTTCAAGAGCCATATTCTTAAACTATTGTGATAATTTCAGCATTTTGTAGTCTGTCTATGAAGTTAAAATTCTACTTTTCAGCATGCCTCCTATACTGAAATCAAGAAACACCTGATAGACAGTAGGACATTGTACACAATGCAATATAAAACTTGTATTGTTATCAAAGGAAAAGGGATCTTTTTCACATTCCCAACTGAGTGCCTTTAGAAAAATAGAGATCCCTTATCATACCAGTTACCACAGCACTACTGATGGTAACTATACTCCTTTCTTGTTCTGTCTTTGCAATGTATACCTTGCTTCTTACATATATGAGCAGTTATCATACCTATATCTGTTTACTCACCCATTACTATAGGCATCTTTCCCCTTAATTCATTAAACTCACTGACGCGTACCTGGTCGTCGAGCCCGACTTGCGGCCCCTGATAGAATAGACAGGAAGCACAGGCGTACAGGGCAGCATGAGTACCTGGCAGGATCAACAGCTGGATGGCTGGTCTGGAGCTCCGGATGATGCTGAGACAACTGGAACAGCAGGTGGAATGCTGCAGACAGGAAGCTGAAGCAGGCAGGGCAGGGAGGCACTCACAAGATACAGGAAGATGGTTCCAGGGATGGAACACAGGATGGTCAGACAGTCCGGGTCATACACAGGCGAGCAGTACTGGTGCAGATTCAGGAGGCAGAAGGAGGGTCACAGAGCAAGTCGGGTCAACAACAGACTCGTACGGATAAGCCAAGGGATCAGACAGGAGCAAGGTCGTAGACAAGCCAGGGTCAGGTGCAGGTGGATGGCAGATGGTAGTCACAAGGTAAGCTGGATGTCACACTACACTGTGGTTAATGTTGTTACAAAAGCTGTTACAAAAGCTGGTTCAGTAATTAAAGCTTGGCAGTCGGCACATTTGGGTCTGTCACCAGCTGGGATGAGAAAAGTTGAGGAAACAAATCGACTAGTTTACTTACAATGCCACAAGATTTGCAAGCTTCTTTGTGATTGCTATAAGATTGCTTGTCTTTTTTTTTTTTTTCCAAGTATAAATGTTTTTTATTAACGCCCAACGTGGGCAAAGACAATGCAATACAAGCACACAATGTCACTACAATAAACAACATTATGGAGAGAAGGAAAGCAGGTTACATATGTACATTTGCTCATACAGTTTCATTACAGATATTGCTTCTTTGTTAGGTTGATATGAAAAGATGAAGTACACATTATAGTGAACATTACATATGTATATTTATCTGTCCATGGGATAAGGTAGGGAGCCCTAGGGACTCCTCCACTTTCCATCTCCAACCTCCAGCTGGTGTACTATTTGTGTGCCTGCATTAACAACCAAAAGACGGGAAAGTAAGAAGGGGGGAAAGATACAGGGGAGGGGGGGTGGGATGAATGAAGGAGAACGGGGGGTAGGTTATTAGGGTGGGACAATCTGGGACCCTGGTTGATTCACGAAGGCCCCGAGGTTCAAATGTACTAATGTGCCTGTTTTATTAGCAAGCTCTGAGGGCAATGCCCTCTGGGGAGAGAATGAAATGTTTCCATATTGCCCATGTCTTGTTATATTTTTCCTGTTGGTGTCTCGCAGAAAGCACTAGGTCTTCTAGCTTACTGATATCTTATACCTTCTGAATCCAGTGTGCCACGGTTGGCAGATTGCTTTTAAAATGAATGAAAATATATGGGTTATGTCATCTGAGAAGAATGAGCTTGGGCCTGAAGCACTCCTTGGTTCTAAATTATATTAAAACACACTCTCCATATACTCTGTTTACAAGAGATGTATTTGGTAGGCTCTAAAGTATTACCACAAGTTAAAACAAATCTATCCCAGACAGAGAAGGCACAATTGCTAAGCAACCAATAATCTTCTCATCATCGGTATTTCATTAGCAGTACCCCCTTCCTGACAGGTGCCATAGAGCTCAAGTGTCATTAGACACAAGAAAAACCTTTTGTGCAATGGTCTTACCACTTCCATCTGTTACCTAATTCCACTAGATATGGATAATAAAAACATATACAACTCTCTTTGAAACTTTAAGTAGCCACTAAATTGAAATATTTAGCTAATGTAATTGAATTGCTGATGAAACGCTGAAAATAGGAAGCTTCTGTGATTTTTCAGCAATTGTTTCTATTTTCAAAAGGAAGTGAACAGTCACCCGTTATGTGTCCTATCATAATGACAGATAATCTGAAGAAAAAGTATATGGTGTGACCTAGGAGGTATTACATTTCGGTGACCTAAACAAATACCAGCTGACCTGCCATCCACAAATAACACTCATTAGATGTCTGTAGACTAAAACCAGAACTTTACACTGTCTTCTGTGGTTGTATAATCAACCCTAACAAATAACTTTAGGACATTATCATGTTGTGTATTTGATCTGATTAGTTGTTTGCCTGTATACGTAAAGAGTTAATCTTTGTGCTACTGGCACTGCATATACACATTCAATTTAAAAAAAATCTTTGGTTGATTACCATTTTCTTATATATCTTATTCACCCCTTTCTGACTATTATTGGAGAAACGGTGGTCAATTTCATGACGGAAATTGTGAGGTTTCAGTGGGAACAGGAGAAGGGAACTACTAAATTCTATGCAGCTCTGATAACGTACGTAATTCCAGAAACATAAGAAGTGCTGTATGAGCTAGCGAAAAAATTCTTGTGGTAATTCTATTTCCATCAAACTCTCTACTACTTTCATTTCTGCAATAATAGCAATTGTATTTTAATAATTTAAATAATAGTCATTTAATTATTTTTTTTTTTATTTACTTTTTTTGTCATTTCAATTTTAATAATAGCACTTTAATTTCTTCAATATTAAAACATACACTAAAGCTGGCTATATAACATCAATTTATTTTTTGTTCAGCCATTATGGCTGAATGAAAAAAAATCGAACAGATTCCTTCATACATGCTGTACAGCGTGGCTGGACATACCTGCAGTGCCTGCTATAGTATTCAGGCAGCCAGCACCAGAAGAATACCTGAACAGCAGTGACATCTGGTTAGCTGCATCTGCAGTTTAACTGACAATGTTTCCCCTGTCCCCTTCGATTTCTCATTCTTAGGTTATCCCATGGGAAGGTGCCAAAAGGGCCACCCAAAAAGCGTTTTTTTTTCAGAAGATAACCAGGTGAAAAGAAAGAGAATTAAAGTATTAATATAGGAACCTAATACAACCGCTTCATTTAGGACTGGTAAACTGCAATACATTACATATATTGCTTTTGGGATTAGATACACTTTATACACAATTAAATTTACAGCAGTTGGATATACTCACTGTAAAATGGCAAAATAAGTATGTAGGTGTGAAAAAGCCCCAATCACAAATGTGTCAAATAAAAACGTAAATACAGTAATGTTGTTATTTATATACATTATTAAGTTACCGTACAATTTAAAAACAAGTTTGATGTTAAGATCAAAACTGTGATGGAGTACATAAAGACATTTTTGCTATACTATAAATTCAGTATACATTATTAGCAAACTAGAAAACAGAATAGTTTGATTTAAATTAAAGACATCATATTCCAAGCATGCTGCTTTCTGTACAGTAATAACTTAATCACATTGATGTCTGCACTGTCAGTTAAGGGATGCTCTGAACAACAGTACTTACAAACCTTGGGGACGACCAAAGATCACCACTTAAATTGCAATCTAATCTAAAAACTCTGGTCTAATCCTGTGTACAAGAATCTATTGTTATGATTAAAGCTTTGAAAATACATACATTTAACCATTTCTATATTCTTATATGAAGCTAACACGGAAACTGAACTTCAGGGTACATTCTCTACCATTGGTTTTCAACTGATATACCGTGTGCTTCCTCAATTTATCTTGTATACCATTTACACACTTTTTATTCTATAAACAAATATAGTATAATATCTAGAACATGTATAAAAGTGTAAGACCTATTCTAGGGACAACTGGTCACATCCAAATCCTTATAAAATTTTTGAAAAAAATTGTTAGGAGAACCCACTCTCCGCCAGGTAATGGGACTTTAATGGATGTGTAGTTGTCACTGAGGTGAGCACACAAATATGTCATGATAAAAATAAATTTTATTGTACATCTGTAGCACTAACCCCAAAAGAGCTGCTGGTTTAATTTGGGCTTACTGTTACCTTCTTGACCTCAATTGCGTCTAGGGGTTTCCCGAGGTAGATGGCCCAAAGAATTGTAGAAACTGACACTGGATCCGCTTTGGGATTTTTATTTTCAAAAAAGGGTAGATAAACACAGTCTCTCAATAGGGATAGAGGGTTTAGGTAGGAAGTTTAGGTACTCTTGGAACTGCTCAAATACTTGAAAGTCTCTATAGAATCCAGAGAATAGTCACTCACAACTGGATTCCCACAGCTATCGGCTAAACCTCCTCTCACTAGGCCTAGCAGCTGATAGAGTGTTCAGGTAGAATAAAAGTCTCTGCTACAGACTTGTTTGTAGAACTTGTGAATAAAATCTCTGCCACAGACTTGGTTGTAGAACTGAAGGATAGGGACAAACTTTGAGAACCTTCATACGGTACCAGTATCTTTCAGCCGGTCCGGTGATACCGTATAAATGTAGATTCACTTGGTGTCTGTCAGGAAAGCCTCTCCAGCAGATCTCCCAACATCCCCAGGAACAGGAGAAACCCCCGGTTTAGAACGGGCCCTCTGCGCCCACACAGGCGCAATAGCGCGGCTGACATTGCGCACGGACGCGCAAGAGCGCGCACGAGCGCGCGCGGGAACATGCACGTGCACGCGCGCGTGGCCACCCTGACACTGTTTGGCGCCAAGAGCGCTATTTAAACCAGCTCCAGTCACTTCTGCCTTGCTGCCCGATCAACAGCGTTTCCTCTATTGACCCTGTAACCTGTAGAACCTGACCTATCTGATCCGTGCTGTATTTGGCTTGCCTCTGACTCCTCTGATCTCTGCCTGCCCCGATCCCGGCTCTGGACTTTGACTACTCTCCTGGATATCCCCCTTGTGTTGATCTGCTCGTTTGTGTCTGTTGCACATTACCTGCTTGCTTCCTGCTGCTGGACTACAGGACACCTCCTTGTGTCTGCTGCACATTACCTGCTTGCTTCCTGCTGCTGGACTACAGGACACCTCCTTGTGTCTGCTGCACATTACCTGTTGCTTCCTGCTGCTGGACTACAGGACACCTCCTTGTGTCTGCTGCACATTACCTGTTTGCTTCCTGCTGCTGGACTACAGGACACCTCCTTGTGTCTGCTGCGCATCACCTGCCTGCTTCCTGCTTCCGGACTACAGGACTGCTCCCGGTTCCTGCTCAGCACAGACCTTCAGCCCTCTACTCAGCTTACCAGCCAGGCACTTGTGCTCCCCTGTGCTCCCGAGCCCCTGTCATACCTACCAGGGGTTCCCGAACCAGGGGTTTACGAGGGGTCGCTCCCTGCATTCCGAGCTCTGCCTTAAGGTACGTGACAGTGTCTTTCAACTTAGCTTCCAGGCCCTCTCCCAAAGAGTCCTACCCTGGTTGCTCTCTCAGTTGCTGGGCCTCTCCACAGACAAGACGCCACTGGACCACCTTGGAATCCTCCTTCCAGTTACGTTGCCTCAGGCTAGCCAGCCCGAGACTCAGAATTGGATGGATCCGCACCCCAGGCCATGAGGGCCCTGAGGGCTGGTCAGGAGGACCAGGACCAAACAGACAGAAAGATCTTCTGGACCAGAACCCCAAAGCACGTGATCTCAGCACCCTAAGTACCCTTTCCCAGAATGCACAGCGAGACGACACTCTCACTGGTTGGTTCCGAGAGAGATTGGCACCCAATGCGTCCAGCCAAACTGCGTTCTCATACTTGCCAGAGGTAACAACGACATCTATGGCCAAGAAGAACAAGTGCAATCCAGCCAGACTGGTACTGAAACCATAATTTAGCACAATTAACCCTAAAACCCAACTGTGGTTTTAGGAACATTAAATTTACAAAACACATAGTGCATGCTCTTCAGGAGCCCGGCGCTACACATCAATAACATAAAAAACATTAGAAATCGTCAAAAACACTAATGCCCCATACACACGGTCGGATTTTCCGACGGAAAATGTCCTATCGGACCATGTTGTCGGAAATTCCGACTGTGTGTGGGCTCCATCTGACTTTTTCCGTCTGAGTTTCCGAAGGAAAAAGTTTTATCTCCTGCTCTCAAATTTTCCGACAACAAAGTCCGATCACGCAAATTCCGATCGTGTGTAGCCTAGTCCGACGGACAAAGTGCCACGCATGCTCAGAAGAAATTCTGTGACGGAAGCGCTCGGTCAGGTAAAACTACCATTCCTAGTCGACACAGCACATTCGTCACGCTGCAATGTTAAAATGTGTTTAATGCAGCGCATTCTCTTTTTCTTTACAATGCAAAAGAAGAATGACGTTTTTTAGCTGCTCATATTCACACTCACTTCTCACAAACTTCTTTCTTTATTCTTTTTCCTGATTTATTGGCTAGATTTTTTTTATTCGTCAGATCTTAAGAATGTTTATTTTTATTTTTTTTGATTTGTCATTTATAGTGGTTTGTTTTTTAATCCAGATTTCCTTCATTTAATTTTTTTTTTTTTGTGGGGGGGGGTTGTGTGTCTCAACTTATCCCAACACCATTATTATCATTTGTATTTTTTGCCTAAATTCACTAGGAGGTTGTTTGGTGTTGGTGCACCTTGTAAATTTGACTTTATGATTTGTGAAATATACCTGCCTACTCACAAATAAACTGTCCTTTTTGAAGTAAAAAACATAGGCAAGTATTTCTTCAAACCAAAAAAAACCTTTATTTGGTGTCATAAACAAAATAAACAGGAAGGCAACGCTGGAGAAACTGGTCCATTTCGCAAAGCCTTTTGGTCCCCACGGCAGACATCAAATATGTAATAGCAAAATTGGTGGCCTGAAGAGTACATATCTGAGGGAGTTCAATCTGGTCCATAAGTCCAAGCGATCAGGAAGATCAGATGCCATCTATGTCCCCAGGATGTTGTCAGACAAGAGGCTGCATCTTCTGACAGACCAGACGGAACCCAGGCCATCACTATCTGGTCTTCCTAAGGCACTTCCCTCCAGGCTTCCTTCCAGGCTGTGGCTCAGATCTTCGAGTTGTGGCAGCAGGTGGAGGGGGAGGAGGGCAAGGGGCAACCTCCCGGCTGCCACTTGCCACAGCCTCCTCCCGGCTGCCACTTGCCACAGCCTCCTCCCGGCTGAGGTCTTCTTGTGTATGAAAATGGGACATAGTTTTAGTTCTATGTTCATCAATCACACTATTTTCAGCCCATGACTGTTGCAAATAGAATGTTAAGAAATAGAACATACTATCATTCAGAGCCCAGCATTTTTCTTTCCTGGCCCAATCCTCTTTGATCACTACTGTCTATTGATATGTCAACCACTTTGTTAACTCACAACTTAACTGATCAATAATAACATCTAGTTAACATCATTAAATTTACGTCAATAAATATATTCACCAATGCTATACCTGTCTCAAGCTGGGCCCCTCCACATGTTGTTGCCTGGAAGGCCCAGGTTGGACATCAGAAGCCTCAGCTGGGTAGGAAGGAAGCCTGGAAGGAAGATGGTAGGGTGATGGCATGGGTTCCCTCTGAGGACACCAGGAACTAGACATGTGCACTGCCAAAAAATTTGTTCATTTTCGTTTTCGCTTCATTCGTTTTTTTTTATTTTTCGTTTTTGGGGTCATTCGTTATGATCGCAATTAGTAAATTCGTTCATTCGTACATTCAAACATTCGTAAATTCGTACATTCATAAATTCGTACATTCGTACATTAGAAAATTCGTATATTCGTACATTCGTAAAATTCGTACATTTGTACATTTGTAAATGCGTAAATTCGTTCATTTGTAAATTAGAAAATTTGTATATTCGTACATTCGAACATTTGCACATTCGTACATTTGTAAATACGTAAATTCGTTCATTCGTACATTGGTAAATTAGAAAATTCTAAAATTTGGAAATACGAAAATCTGAATACCCATAAAATAGAAAATCTGAAATAGTGACTAACTATTAAATTATAGGTATTTGTCAAATTTTGCTGTTAGTGAACATGAATTTATCTGAAGTTACAAATTATCCGAAATAACAAACGCCGCATCTAAACAAAATGGACAACAGAACAAATTAATAACAAATAATAATAATAAAACATTTTTATTATTGTTATTTATTATTATTCTTAATGCATTACGTTCCATTTGTTTGTATACGACATTCGTTATTTCGGATAATTTGTAACTTAAGATAAATTTGTATTTGTTACGTTCACTAACAGCCAAATTTAAAAAGGAAATTACAATACCTATAATTTAATAGTTAATAATAGTTAAGTTATTATTAGTTAATTATAAATTCAGATTTCCGAATTTATGAAGGTACGAATTTGCGAATGTACGAATTTACGAATGTGCGAATATCCGAATTTACGAATGTGCAAATGTACGTATTTACGAATGTACGAATTTAAAAATTTTCAAATATTAGAATTTACGAATATTTGGAAAAATTTGTTAAATAGATTTTTCTGAATATTTGAAAATTCGTAAATTCGTACATTTGCACATTCGTAAATTCATACATTCGTAAATACTTACATTTGCACATTTGTAAATTCGTATATTTCCGAATTAACGAATTTGTCGAAATTCGTTAAAAAACGAATTCGGAACTAAACAAATTGCACATGTCTACCAGGAACCCCACACCTCCCAAAGAAGGGGAAATACCAACACCAGAAGCAGAGGAGGAGGAGGAAGGAGAGATTGTAGAAGTTGCAGAACTTGTCACCACAACAGGTGAGTGTCGGAGACCACAGCTACAGGTAAGCTAATCAATGTATGCCTGCATCTTAAAAAAAAGCCCTTTTTTTTGTTGTTTTTTTTTTTAAGGTGATGTGGATGTTGTTGAAGAAGAATCACATTTTACCAGTGAAAGTGCACACGTCCTCATCGGGGAGATAATGGTGTGCAATCGAGATCTAGATGATATCAAGAAAAACATCAATGATGTTCAACAAAAAATGAAGAACATCATTGATGTTTTAGGGAAAATATGAAACCACACAAACAACTTATCACACATTTGTGGGTGTTTAACCCCAAAATTTTAACGTCAGAAATTTGCCAAATTTGGAAGATGCACACAGTGTGTCAACATGTGCTAGCTCCCATCATGGTGGATCAATGACAACGTTTTGGGGGTACAACCACTTTACTAACTACTAAAGTGGGTGAGGTGAAGGGGTTGCACCCCCAAAACACGTACATTGATCCCCATGATGGGAGATTGCACATTTAGACATTCTAGGCATGTGTTCTTGCATCAAATGCCCATTTTGATCCCCAAATTGTGTGCATGTTCTAAATTTACCTTTTCCAGGGGTGACACCCCATGTGATGAAGGCACGATCAAACACACTTTGGACATAGTCATGTCTGATCTTGTCTTCACTTTTCAAAGTTGAACTTTGTAAGTTCCTGTTTTCAGTATGTTTTGCTTTGTAAACCAGATGTAAACCAGATGCCTGGGTTACACAAATGCGCCAAGTTAGTAAAGAATGTTCTAAAGACCAAAGATCTTTTGAGTTTCCAAAAGCCTTTTTGAAAGGCACTTGTGAATGTGTTTGAAGTAAAATTTTAACATCTAAACAATGTGTGGCTTCCTTATTTCAAACCCCAAAAGCATTATTAGCGTCAAAAGTAAATGAATTTGGTGACAATGGGTGTTATTTACTAAAGGCTATTCCACTTTGAACTCCAAGTGCAGTTTCTGGTGCACTTTTGCAGTGCACTTGTAGTGCATAGTGGATTTGTCTTTTGGAAATGACACCCACAGTGCTTTGTAAAAAAACACCTATCACACCATTTTCAGGAATACACACATTTCTGTCATGGTGATGAAAAGGAGTATTTTTGGGGTCAGTTATGCACTACATACCTTACCTAGAAAAACTATTATGTATCAGACTCACAACATGAGAAGATTATTTTTAGGAAGAAGAGACTGTAACCTCCTCTCGACAAGAAAGTGCATTCCCACTGTTGAAGATAAAGGCCCAAAACGAAAACAAAAAATAAGCTAGAACACACCTACAATAAACACAAGCAGTAAATGAAAAGAAATCTTAGTTCAGGTTCCAAAATAAATTTATTAAAAAATGCCTCTCACACATCGTCAGGCATATCAATGGCCCCCCTACCCACAAAGTACTCCATATACCTCTTGCGGACTTCGCGGGCATTTAGGGGGGGCAAGCCAGGACGTGCAGCTTGAAGGGCTGTAAGGTTGTCATTTGTAGGCATGTCTGCATCAGGGCCAACAGACACAACATAGTTGGTGCTATGTTGCTTTAAGAAGTTGTGCAATATGCAGCAGGAAAGCACAATGTGGTTCAGTTTATATTCCGCCATGTTGATAGGTGTCAAAAAGAGGCGGAAGCGGCTGGCCAAAGGTGTTCTCCACCACTCTGCGTGCTCTGGACAGCCGGTAATTGAAAACCCTCCGGTCTGGGGTGAGGGTCCTCATCGGGAAGGGCCGCATCAGATGGCTTGACAACGCAAACGCTTCATCCGCGACAAAGACGAAGGGGAGTCCTTCAGCATTCTCCTCTGGAGGTGGCAAGCACAGACTGCCACTCTGGAGATGCCAGTTGAACTCTGTGTGCGCAATGGCACCGCCATCCGAGATCCGGCCATTCTTCCCCACGTCCACATACAAAAACTCGTATGTCGCCGACACCACCGCCAACATCACTATACTATTAAACCCCTTGTAATTATAATAGTACGACCCCGAGTTGGGGGGTGGGACGATGCGGACGTGTTTCCCATCAATTGCACCTCCGCAGTTAGGAAAGTCCCAGCGGCTGGCAAAGTGGGAGGCCACAGTCTGCCATTCCTGTGGCATTGAAGGAAACTGAGTCAAACAAGAAAAAAAAATTTGTCAGTTTGCACAGAAACATTGCAAGCAGATTAGACACAAACATTTTGGAACAAGATCAGACTAAAATTTAACCAAGAAAGTATTTGCAAACCAAAGTACAAGGCCCCCTTAGCAGATTACTCACCCCCCATCACTCCCCCCACTTCTGATGGACCATTGACAATAACTAGGGGTTTGGGGGGTGGATTGGACAGGTAACCCTCTCCACTTCATTGAGAGCCCAATGGCTCAATAATGTGTGATAGTTTGGCCAGAACCTCCTTACTTAACACTATTGGCAGCCCACCGGAAAGATAAAAGAAGATTCCTAATCCCCAGAAAAAAAAAAAAAAAAACATAAAGGGAAGCACATTTTGACATTCTGCAATTACCTACCAAGCTAATAATAGGAGGAAAAACAAATTACATTTGAAAGTATTGAGCCAGCCCCTTGCACTACATGCTTTGCTGAATTCATCCCTAAATATGACCACTATAAAGAGGTAGGTATATAGTGTGTATTGAGCTTGGCAAAGCCAGCAGATAGAGGATTGGTATCATCTGACCGAGCAGTTAGGGAAGAGGGGGGTTCCTAATGAGTTTGGCACACCAAAAAAAAAACACAAAAAGGGGACTCTGCATGAAGTAAAACACACAGAAAACATGTATGCATATTTTAGGGGGTGTTTGGGGGAAACCAATACTATGGAGCAGACAAAATACATTGCTTAAGTGACTAGGCCATAGGTGTATATTGGGCCAGAAGAGCATGCTGGGGAGGTAAGTGAAGGCAAAAATGCATGAAGGACAAAAAGGGGCACAGCATATTAGAGCATATTGCAATCATGGTAATTAGGGAAGGAGGTCAAAAATACAAGACATTAGCAAACAGAGAATACATAGAAGGGAATAAAGGAGAAATGTTACCTTAATATAGTCCTCATGCAGGACCTGGATGATAGCAGAACAGGTCTCTGTAATAATGATTCCCAGAGCCTGGGGAGAGATACCTGTGGAGAACTTCAGATCCTGAAGGCTTCTCCCTGTCGCCAAGTACTTCAACGTGGCAACAAGCCTCTGCTCCGGAGTGATGGCTTGCCTCATGCAGGTATCCTGCCTGCTGATAAAAGGGGTCAGCAAAGCCAACAGACGGTGAAAAACGGGGTCCGTCATTCTGAGAAAGTTCCTGAAATCATCAGGATTATTCTCCCCGATCTCACGAAGCAAAGGCATGTGCGAGAATTGGTCACGCTGAAGCAACCAATTCTTGGTCCATGAACTCGCCCTGTTCATGGACTGGTCTTGGGTCAAAGCTAAAAGCCCGACACCAAGCCCCTGCACAGCACGAACTCTACGACGAGTACGTACACGAAACATAGCTCACAAACGGTCGGCTGGTCAGAACGGACAAACAGAAAGCACCGATAAACAGCAAGGCGAAATGAATACCAGAAACGAGCAGACAATAAGCAGTGAAAATCAATGAGTCCTATATCAAGATATAGGCCGCAATGACCAACGAATGCGAACTGACTACACGCAACGATAAACAGATACGCACGACAAGCACAAACTGAAGAGCAGTAATGATCTGAGTCTGAAAACTGAAAAGCGCGAATTGAATGCCACGAAACCTCTACTAACACGCGATAAATACGGAATCAGCAGAAGGAGCCCAACGGGTGCCGGACGTGGTGCTGAACTTCCCTTTTATAGTCTCGTGGAACACGGCTTACGTCACAGCGTTCTTGAAGACCGGAAATTCCGACAACGTTGTCCGACCGTGTCTACACAACACCAGCTTCGGACAAATTCCGATGGAAATGATCCGACGGAAATAGTCATCGGAAAATCTGAGCGTGTGTATGGGGCATAAGTCGCATATGGCAATTGCCAGTGACTACTTATATAATATTAAAACTTGAAAGATTCTGGTGCATGGAGTATTCTGACATGTTTTGCAAATCCATAAGTCTGCTTCTTTTGGGCAGCTCCACATGCATCTAGATTTATCAATAAGATTACATTATAAGTAGGGTTGAGCGAACCCGAACTGTAAAGTTTCGGGTCCGTACCAGATTTTTGGGTGTCCGGGTCCCGGACCCGAACTATTGGCTGTATGTTCGGGTTCGGGTCCGGTGTTCGGCGCTGTATTGGCGCCTTTTACAAGCTGCAGGGCAGCCAATCGACGCTAGTTTCACTAGTGTGCCCTTAGAAGCCATCACAGCCATGCCTACTAATGGCATGGCTGTGATTGGGCAGTGCAGCGTGTGACCCAGCCTCTATATATAGTACAGACACACAGCGTCACTCTGCTATAGACAGGTTCCTGTGCTGCTAAGAGAGGATTTTAAGAGTTAGTCTGATAAAGTCAGTCAGTCAGTCAGTCCACATTCCTTAAATTTTCTTCAAATTAGTTATATCAGTGAGCGATCTACATAGCTAGAGTAGAGTAGAGAGTGTCTTTAGTAAGGAAAAGAAAGAGGCAGAGAGAATTATTCAAGAGATTCCTAAACCAATTGTACCCTGGCTGGGGTGCAGTGCACAGTCTTTTAACAGTGCCATGAGGCCAGTGCCGGACAAAATATAAGTTTTACCTGCAAGCTCAGTGCAGCATCACTGCACTGCATATTTTAGTAAGAGATACACCATACTCTGTGTGTATTCTGCTATTGGAAAAACATTGCAAAAAAATGTAATTTTGCTGTGTTTTTTTTTCCCAATAGCATTTTCTGCGTGTTTATACACGCTTTAGACACTGTACGTGTATTCTGCTATTGACAAAAAATAAAATATTTCAGTGCTTTGTGCAGGAGTGTGACATACAATCGATCGATATTTCTTCTATTGTATATTGTCCCAAAAAAAAATTGTAGTGACATATTTTTTTCCCAATAGCATTTTCTGCGTGTTCATACACGCTTTAGACACTGTACGTGTATTCTGCTATTGACAAAAAATAAAATATTTCAGTGCTTTGTGCAGGAGTGTGACATACAATCGATCGATATTTCTTCTATTGTATATTGTCCCAAAAAAAATTGTAGTGACATTTTTTTTTCCCAATAGCATTTTATGCAGTTTAGCAGTTTATGAGATACACGCTTTACATACTGTGGGTGTATTCTGCTATTGCAAAAACACGCATTTAGGGCGAGATTATACATTTTGAAAATATGAGGAGATCATCAAAAAGGGGACGTGGCCCGGGTCGTGGTGCTGCTGGTGGTGCTCCTGTTGCAGGGAGAGGACGTAGTCGATCTGTGCCAGCTACACGCACTAGTCAAACACCTTCCTCAGGTGCGAGTAGGCGACAGAGCCTGCAGCGGTATTTCGGCGCGCCTAATGAGGCTGTACGAATGTTGAGGTCAGGACAAGTACAGGCGATAGTAGATTGGGTTGCTGACAGGGCCTCCGGTTCCTTCACATTGTCTCCCACCCAGTCTCCTGATGAAAGTTCAGAGTTGGCACCTGCAGCCGATGTCCATCAGTCTTTCACCTCACCCCCTTGCAAATCAGCCAATCAGTCTGAGCCCCAAATCATGCAGCAGTCTCTTCTGCTTTTTGATGACTCTGTTAGCAGGGTTTACCAGCGCCATCCACCTAGCCCTGCCCCAGAAGTGAAAGAGATTGTGTGCACCGATGCCCAACCACTTATGTTTCATGATGAGTACATGGGAGGACCATCGCATCACGTCTCAGATGATGACGAAACACAGGTGCCAACTGCTGCTGCTTTCGCCATTGTGCAGACCGACAAGCAGACATGGGAGTAAGTCACACATGTGCAAGTCATAAGCAAGTCTCAAGTCTTAACCTTCAAGTCACAAGCAAGTCCCAAGTTACTGTGGCGAAAAGCAAGCAAGTCAAGTCGAGTCCCTGCTAGAAGTCAAGCAAGTCAAGTCAAGTCATTTATTTTGGTCAAGTCACAAATCAAGTCAAAATACTGATTTGCCACCTTTAAATTAGTTAAAAGTCAGTGTTGTTCAGGAAAGGTTTTATTTTATTTTGAAAATAATATTTTCAACATTAAACTTCAAAATAATAAAGTATATCTAGACACTTGAATGGTGATGAGCCACTTACAATTTGTTTTTTTGCTGTTTGTTTAATTTTTTGCAAATGCAATGCATTGTAAAGCTGGCCATACACCTATAGATTATCTGCAGATTTTCTATGGTTAGATGGAAAAAGGGCAACAGATTTCTCGATGTTCGCTAAAGTGTGTGGATGGAGGAATCTCCCACTTTTTCCATCTAACTATAGAAAATCTGCAGATAATCTATAGGTGTATGGCCAGCTTAAGTTACAATGCATTAAACATTAAACTTCAAACTAATACAGTATATGTAGACACTTGAATGGTGATGAGTCACTTACAAATAGTTTTTTTTGCTGTTTGTTAAATTGTTTGCAAATGCAATGCATTGTAAAGCTGGCCACACACCTATAGAATATCTGCAGATTTTCTATGGTTAGATGGAAAAAGGGCAACAGATTTCTCTATGTTCGCTAAACTGTGTGGATAGAGGAATCTCCCACTTTTTCCATCTAACCATAGAAAATCTGCAGATAATCTATAGGTGTATGGCCAGCTTAAGTTACAATGCATTAAACATTAAACTTAAAACTAATACAGTATATGTAGACACTTGAATGGTGATGAGCCACTTACAAATTGTTTTTTTTTGCTGTTTGTTAAATTTTTTGCAAATGCAATGCATTGTAAAGCTGGCCATACACCTATAGATTATCTGCAGATTTTCTATGGTTAGATGGAAAAAGGGCAACAGATTTCTCTATGTTCGCTAAACTGTGTGGATGGAGGAATCTCCCACTTTTTCCATCTAACCATATAACATCTGCAGATAATCTATAGGTGTATGGCCAGCTTAAGTTACAATGCATTGCATTTGCAACAAATTAAATTCGATAGTACTTTCTCGCTCAGTTGTGAGCGATGGGGTCGCATTATCACCCCACCATGGCTGAACACACGTTCAACAGGTGCGCTTGATGCAGGGACTGATATAACTCTTACTGCTACCCTGAACAAAGAGGGGAACATGTGCCTGTTCATGGCCCAAAACTGAAGGCAGCTCTGTCCATCACAAATGTCTAAATACTGGTTCAGCTGAATTTGGGGAGTAGAACATGAATCTCTATTTTGTTTTTTGTGGTATGCTGAGAACAGCCCAGACTGACTCTCTGGCTCTGCCACTGGCATTTGCTCGTCTTCATCGGTGGTTGGTGGGGTGGGCTTGCAGTCCTCTTCTTTGAGAATCAAGTCTGAAAAACACAAGCATAAATGGTCACAACACAACTGAAATATCAAAAGCAACCAGATCATGACAATCTAGTGCATAGGTCTTCAACCCTCTCCTTGGGGTCCCCCGAACAGGCCATATTTTTGTTTTTCCCCATGAAATAACACACCTGATTTGATTAATCAAAGGCTTAATGTGTAGTAGTTGACTAATTGAAACAGGTGTGTTATTTTAGGGTGAAAACAAAAACATGGCCTGTCTGGGGATCCCCGAGGAGAGGTTTGAAGACCTCTGAGTAGAGTATATCAACATACTGACATTCTTTTATAGCCTACAATCTGGCATTACATTGGATTATTACAAAAACATAACATACTTTTTATCATCGCAGACACAGCCTCCTTGATATTTTCGGGATCCAAAACATCATAGGTCAACCACATGGTGCCAAATGAAGGATCCAGCAGAGCAGCTTTTAGGTATAGAGGGTCAGAGAAGGGTAAGGTTGCTACATCATTGTGTTCATCTGCCTCACATTGACAAAGATCCCTCCGAATCGTCTTTTGAGTGATTCTTGCAGGCTACGGATCAAGCCACCAAGGTAGCGCATGCTCTCTTTATGATTTTCCAAGTGGTGATTCAGAGAAAGGATACAGGGTAAAACAGCACTTATTGTCACAATTTTTTCTCCCTTTGAGAGGTCTGTGGCTTCTCCAAAAGGTTGAAGGACATCCACGAGTTCCTTAATCTGATTCCACTCTCTAGCTGTGAATACAGTCTTTCTGTGTCCCCCATCTTCAAGAATTCTAGTCAGTTTCAGCTGGTCACAGCTGACCACTGATTTCAATTGCCTCAGTGTGGAATTCCAGCGTGTGGTAACAGAGGCAGGGATTCCACGCTGTCCAAACTCTTCGAATTTTTCCTTGAAAGAGGTGCTTGTATGTAACAAGGAGCTCAACCTGGAAGCTTTGGCGAGAGCTGCATTGACTAATTTAGTCTCTTTAAGTCCATCACCTATTACCAATTGAAGCGTGTGTGCAAAACATTGAAGTCTAGTCTGGGTTTTTGCACTCAAATAATTGTCAAGCATCTCCTGTTCTTCCATTGACAAGTCATTCCAAATGTCCGAATCATCAAGGTCATCGTCTTCTTCTCCCTGTCCTGGAAAACATGTAGTGAATGCTTTTTTCATGTTTGCGGCGTTGTCACAGATGATGTGGTCTACCTTTTTTTTAATCTTGTACTCTTCACATACACGCTCAAATTCCTCACAAATTCTTTCCCCTGTATGTGGACCTTTAAAGCGGTTGCACGCAAGCAACTGTGATTTCAACTGAAGACCGTCTTCCTCAATGTTGATCCAGTGCACTGTGACTCCAAGAAAGCCTCTCATCCTGTGGTCTGACCATATATCTACAGTCACTGACAGATGATCTACTGCTGCAAGTTCATTTTTCAGCTTCATTTGCCACCAGATTGTCAAGCTTGTCAGTAATTGTTCTTCTACTTACTGGAGAGTACTTGTTGTCTACTATTGACAAAAAGCGACGAAAGCTTTGATGTTCAATGATGGACAGTGGCACGTTGCAGTTTATAATGAGGTCTGACAGGATTGAGTTTGTAATTGCTTTCTGCTGCTGGTGGTTGCAGTGGTATAGCTGCACAGTCCCCTGTGCAATGAATTGTGAGATTTGAGGCTGGCTAGCATCAAAAGTCCCTTTGGTATGGATGTACTCTTCATATCTATAGAGTAAACAGAAGAGAGATGGAAAATAAAGTTAGCTATGTGATTTATTGATTTTAACAACAATACACTCTGCTCCCACCCATACACGTTACTGTACCTACCTTTCTTTATGGGTTTTGTAGTGACGGATGAAGTTGGATGTTGTGGTTGACGTGTCTCTTATTTTTGAGCTGCAGACCTTGCACATCGCCGTTCTCTTCTTTTCGCCAACATCTAAAACATAATCCTTAAATCCAAATTTAATTATTTTTGGAATCGCTCCCTCCATTATAGCTGTCTTGTGCGTTGGCCTCTCAGGGGCGGATCCAGAGTTTACTGTGTCGGGAGGGGCACTGCCAGAAAATAAGGTGTTGCTTACTTACAGAACTATTTATTGGCACCAGTGACACCAATCCAATACAGTGACTAGTGCTAAAGAAAATGCACTGTTACTGTATAAATGACACTGGCAGGGGAGGGGGCACACCGGACCCTGCCACTGTCATTGTTCCCCCAGCTGCTGCTGATCAGTAATGGCAAAGCAGCTGGGCAGACAAAGGGGTGGCACAGGCCGGCAAAAAAAAACTGGTGGGAATGGAAGCACAATGGGCCGTTCTGAGAAGCTGCCATTTAAATAGGGCAAGGGTGGCCAGTTTACCGCTGCTGTTTTAAGAATAGGCCAGGGGTCCTCGTGATCAGTTTAAAACCAGCTATGGGGTGTGTGCAATTAATCAGTTTGACTTGGGAGGTATGCAATGGATCCGTGTATAACCAAGTATGGGGGTGTGCAATGGACCAATTTTTTATAATCCGCTATGGGGGTGTGCAATTGACCAATTTATAATCCACTATGGGGGTGTGCAATTGATTAGTTTGACCTGGGAGGTGTGCAACTGACCAGTTTATAACAAGCTGTGGGGGTGTTCAGTGCCAGTTAATAACCAGTGGATCCATTGCACACCTCCCAAGTCAAACTGATTGATTGCACACACCCCATAGCTGGTTTTAAACTGATCAATTGCACACCTCCCAAGTCAAAATTAATATTTGCACAACCCTATATCTGGTTATAAATGAATGAATTGCACACCCCCATAGCTGATTATAAGCAAATTAATTGCATGCCCCCACAGCTTGTTATAAACTGGTTAATAATTGCGCACCTTCATATAAACTTAAACTGATCTATCGGACAGCTTCCAACTCATTGCACAACCCCATAGCTGGTATAAGCAAATTGCACACCTACAGCAACTGGTCATAAATATAGTACTAAACATTAGGACCTCACACAGGATCAATGTAAATCAATGAACTGACAATCATAGGAAATAGTCATATTGGAGACAATAGGGGCAATTATTGACAATGGCCCCTATTGTCTCCAATATGTGTATTTCCTATGATTGTCAGTTCATTAGTGCCAATGTTTTTTTTTTTATATTCAGAGTCAGACCCCTTGGACTTAGACAATAATGCTGTAAAAATAATTAATTTGCACACCACCGACCGTATACTGTCAGCGCTGGTGTACCTGGTCGGCGGCGTCCCATCGGCGTCCCGGCGGCCATTCCAGTATTGCAAAATCGCGCCTCTTCATCGTCTGTGATAGGTGGAACACTCAATTTCCCAGCATTCAGTGTTCCCGGAAAACACTGTTCCGCCTATCACGGACATCCGCTCATCCTCATAACACAGACGAGGATGAGAGGATGTCCGTGATAGGCGGAACAATGCCTGCTGTGAAATTGAGTTTTCGGCCTATCACAGACAAGGAGGCGCGGCTTTTGCACTGCAATGGTTAGTGGTAGTTCAAGTCTAGTGCAAGTATGACTTGCCAAGTCATAGGGCCCAAGTCAAAGTCAAGTCACAAGTCATTAGTGTCAAGTCAAAGTCAAGTCGAGTCATTTGTTTAATTTTGTCAAGCAAGTCGCAATTCCTCAAATAGCCGACTTGAGTCTGACTCGAGTCAAGTCATGTGACTCGAGTCCCCCACCTCTGCCAACAAGGAGGGCAGGGGTGAATTTTGGGTGGAGGATGATGTGGAGGACGATGAGGTCCTTGACCCCACATGGAATCAATGTCATGCAGGTGACCAGTGTAGTTCGGAGGAAGAGGCGGTGGTCGCACAGAGCCACCAGCACAGCAGAAGAGGGAGCAGGGTGCAAAAGCGGAGCGTCCGTCCCCTAGACACTACTGCTACTGCCCAACGCAGCAAGGGACCGAGCACACCAAAGCCAGGTCCAAGGAGTTCCCTAGCGTGGCAGTTCTTCAGACAATGTGCTGATGACAAGACACGAGTGGTTTGCACGCTGTGCGATCAGAGCCTGAAGCGAGGCATAAACGTTCTCAACCTGAGCACAACCTGCATGACCAGGCATCTAAGTGCAAAGCACGAGCTGCAGTGGAGTAGACACCTCAAAAACCAAGAAAGGTCTCTGGCTTCTCCTGCTTCCTCTTCTGCTGCAGTCTCGGCCTCTTCATCCACCTCTGTAGTGACAGTGACACCTGCCAACCCGCAAACAGAGGATCTGCCAGCAACACTACCACCTGGGTCACCAACCATCTCCACAATGTCCCATGGAAGCGTTCAGCTCTCTATTTCCCAAACACTGGAGCAGAAGAGGAAGTACCCCCCTAGCCACCCGCGATCCCTGGCCCTGAATGGCAGCATTTCAAAATTCCTCGCCTTTGAAATGCTGTCATTCCGTCTGGTGGAGACGCAGAGTTTTAAAAGGCTAATGTCATTGGCTGTCCCACAGTATGTCGTGCCCAGCCGTCACTACTTTTCCAGAAGAGCTATCCCTTCCCTGCACAACCAAGTGGGGGACAAAATCAGGTGTGCACTGCGCAACGCCATCTGTGGCAAGGTCCACCTAACTACGGATGCATGGACCAGTAAGCACGGTCAGGGACGTTATATCTCCCTAACAGCACACTGGGTAAATGTAGTGGCGGCTGGGCCTGAGGCGGATAGCAGTTTGGCGCATGTCCTTCCACCACCGAGGATTGCAGGGCACTTCAGTTTGCCTCCTGTTGCCTACTCCGCCTCCTCATCCTCTACCGCCTCCTCATCCGGTCAGCATAACACCTTCACCACCAACTTCAGCACAGCCAGGGCTAAACGACAGCAGGCAGTTTTAAAACTTTCCTGTTTGGGGGAAAAACTCCGCGCAGGAGTTGTGGAGGGACATGGAACAACAGACCGATGAGTGGTTGGTGGCAGTGAGCCTCAAGCCCGGCCTGGTGGTGTGCGATAATGGGCGAAATCTCGTAGCAGCTCTGGGCCTAGGCGGTTTGACGCACATCCCTTGCCTGGCGCATGTGCTGAACTTGGTGGTCCAGAGGTTCCTTAAGAATTACCCCAATATGCCAGAGCTGCTACAGAAAGTGTGGGCCGTCTGTGCGCACTTTCGGTGTTCTCACCCTGCTGCTGCTCGCCTGTCAGCGCTGCAGCGTAACTTCGGCCTTCCCGCTCACCGTTTCATATGTGATGTGCCCACAAGGTGGAACTCCACCTTGCACATGCTTGCCAGACTGTGCGAGCAGCAGCAGGCGATAGTGGAGTCGCTCTGCGGAACAGCACCACTTCACCGCCAATAACTGGGCCTCCATGTGAGACCTGTGTGCCTTGTTGCGCTGTTTCGAGTACTCCACCAACATGGCCAGTGCCGATGACGCCGTTCTCAGCGTTACTATCCCAGTTCTATGCCTCCTTGAAAAAACGCTTCAGGCGATGATGGAAGAGGATGTGGCACAGGAGGAGGAGGAGGAGGAGGAGGAGGGGGAGGAGGAAGAGGGTTCATTTCCAAGGCTTTCAGGGCAGTCATTTACAAGTGGCTACGAGGGTGGGTTCCTGCACCAACAAGCGCCAGGTACACAATTGTCCGACAGCAAGGGCACAGTTCTGGAGGATGACGAGGTGGAGGATGAGAAGGAGATGGAGGAAGAGGAACCATGTTCACAGCAGGGTGGCACCCAGACCAGCTCATGTCCATCACTGGTGCGTGGCTGGGGGGATACAGAGGACACAGACGATACACCTCCCACAGAGGACAGCTTTTCCTTGCCTCTGGGCAGCCTGGCACACATGAGCGATTACATGCTGCAGTGTCTCCCCAACGACCGCCGAGTTGCCCACATTTTAACTGGTGCTGATTATTGGGTGGCCACCCTGCTGGATCTCCATTACAAGGACAACGTGCCGTCCTTAATTACCTCACTGGAGCGTGATCGTAAGATGCGTACAAGCGCACGCTGGTAGATGCGCTGCTGGTGGCATTCCCACTTGGCAGCGGGGGTACGGTGGAAGCACAAGGTGAAGGCAGAGGAGGAGGAAGAGGTCGCCAACGCAGCCGGGGCACCGCCAGCACCTCGGAAGGCAGGGTTAGCATGGCGAAATGTGGAAAAGCTTTGTCAGCACGCCACAACAACCAGCACCACCAGCTGAGATGGAACGTCTTAGCAGGAGGCAGCATTTCACCAACATGTTGGAGCAGTATGTGTGCACACGCCTACACGTACTGAATGACAGGTCTGCCCCCTTCAACTTCTGGGTCTCCAAATTGGGCACATGGCCTGAGCTTGCCCTTTACGCCTTGGAGGTGCTGGCCTCCCCTGCAGCCAGTGTATTATCTGAACGTGTATTTAGCACGGCAGGGGGCGTTATCACAGACAAGCGCAGCCGCCTGTCCAGAGCCAATGTGGACAAGCTCACGTTCATTAAAATGAACCAGGCATGGATCCCACAGGACTTGTCCGTACCTTGTGCAGAATAGACACGTATACCGGTGTTCTGACAAAAACTGTCTGGCCATTGGATAGTGTCCGGCCACTTACTGCGCAGGCGCAGTGCTTGCGCAGTACGGAGGACAAGGAGATTCACAAAATCTCCAAAGATGAACGTCGCCTGGGCAGTGAGTGCAGGTTCAAGCCCCACCATCCAAGTGGACATACGGTAGCACATAGTAACAGGGCCCCTATCGGGTTCGCATGGCTAGGCTTCAACCTCAGATGATGTGGCTTGAATCTGGAGTCACCGCGCATCGTCTTCGGAGAGTTTCAAAATCCCCTTGTCCTACGTACTGAGCAAGCGCAGTACAGGGCGGACACTATGCGACGGGGGACAGAATTCGACACATCATTCACCACTAGCCTTACCCAGCCATTGTTGTATTTTTGAACCAGTGTTGGCTACCTCGTCCTCCTCCACCGCCGCTTCCACCTACACCGCCACATCCACCGCCAACTCAACCTCCTACTCCATATGGACCTCGCCCTCCTAGGTCAAGATTATAATTTTTTCATTTTTTTAATTTCCAAGTATTTTATTTTCCCACTATCTTATCCATTAAATTGAATAATTTTTTTCCAGAAAGTGCTTATTCTGGGGTATTCCCACCATATGTGAGGCATCGTGCTGTTGAGTTTCTGAGGTTCTTAATGACTTCCTGTACATCTTCTGCTGAGAAGGGGGCCTCCAGCATTTTATTTTTATTTTTTTTATGTTATTTTAAGTTATTTCCCTATCCACATTTGTTTGCAGAGCACTTGCCATGCTCTTAACAATATTTTGTTGCCATTTGCAGCCCTCTAGCCCTTTCCATTACTTTTTTTTTTGCCATTTTAGTCTTCAAAAGTTCGGGTCCCCATTGACTTCAATGGGGTTCGGAGTTCGGGGTCAAGTTCGTGTCAAGTTCGGTCCCGAACCCGGACTTTTTTCCGAAGTTCCGCCGAACCCGAATATCCAGGTGTCCGCTCAACTCTAATTATAAGGACATCATTATAGTCACATTTACATAATTTAGAAATGCTTTTTCAGGATAAATATGTCATGTATTAAGTGCTCACCAATTACAAAAAATTGATTGTGTGATACCCACAGCATTGCTGGGAAAATCTAACCATCATCCGGCTTACGGTAAATAGTGTCAGAGCTATTGGCCTAGTCTAGTGGACATCGGATCATAATCAAGGCAAAGAGGCAGGCGTCACCCGGTATAAACCTGAATAATATATTCAAATGCAAAGACCACGTCATCATCCATTCACCTGACTGTCAACAGTCTACACCAACACATAACCAAGCCATATTCACTCCAGTGCCACATAGGCAGCCAAGACCCAAGGGACAACCATATAGGCAAATACATCCACACAATAAGCACCTCTAACCAATGTCCAAGAGGATCTGGACGCAGTGACACAGGCTCCATCACTACATGTACAACCAACATACATCCAAACAACCTACACTCAAAATAATCAAGCACACATTAATGCATACCAAAACATAGGTGGGTCCAATGTACCCACCACATCCACATTAATCATACAACATATTAAAATGTGATAGTTGTGTGCTGCCACCTAGTGATATGTGAATACAATGTGTGAATAAAATTAATAAAACTGCTGCTATCACCTGAAAGTTCTCACAAAACTGCAATAGGTATTGTATATTAAGTGTGATAGCGCTGCTACAAACTGAGTGATAAATGAATAAATGTATGTGATATACAGTATGAATAAATCATAAAAGTGCTGATTGTAAATAGCCAAAGTTCAAATGCATTAAACTGTGATAAAAAAACTGAAAATATGATGAATAAATTGATATGATATTAATTGAAAAGTCTTCTGTATATCATATTAATTGAAAAAGTCTTCTGTATATCACATACATTTCATCATTTATTACTCAGTTTGTAGCAGCACTATCACACTTTATATACCAGGCATACAACATAACCATGATAAATATCATGAAACCCATAGGTACAAACCTCCACACTGTACCGCACACACAATACATAGTACATTCATATTGCATTCACCCCTCCCACTCCCCCTTCCTCCCACACATATAGGGCAAAGCCTCTACAACAGATAATATACCCACACAATGACCCACTATCAACCATCCAGTCAACTCCATCCTTCACCCTGACAAAGCCACTAACGTCACAGATCTACATCTAACATTAGTATTGTCCATACACTAGCAGATCTACAGCCATCTTCACCTCTATATAGTCACCTTGGTTGGGAGAAAAAAGCACACACCTGTGTGCCTCGATCCAGAGTGTCGCTTGTCTCAGGCTTTGCGCCACTCTTTTCGGCCACCGGAGTATGCGTCCAATCTTCCCCAATTACTGCCGCCTTAAAAGCACGATCCCACCGTAAAAGAGGCCTGGCTCACTTACGTCATATCCGGCGCGGGCGGCCCTGTAGGAGTGCATGCGCCTTAGCCAAATTACAGCTCACATAATGAAAGATCAGCAAGATAGCGAGAAGGGTGCGCACAGCGCTTCCTGCCTGTCAATAAGGGATTACAGCGAAAAGATACAGAGGAGGAGTCTCCTCGTCCACCAGGGGTGCCCGAATGTCTCAACATACAACTATGCCAGGTAGTGGATCAGAAAAATCAGTGACCCTGAAGGACCACACAACAACAATAAAAAATACATAAAAATATCATGCATGTCATATAAAATGTATATACACTTTCTGTTAGATCAATCCTCTTCAAATGCTTTATCATAGCATAACTAATTTAGCTCAATAATATAGCAAAGGTAAGTCATAGGAATCTCCCTCTAGGAGTATTCCATCTCTAGAGGAATGGTTTAAAGGTCAGTGCTGTATTTAGCTGGGGGTATAGTCACCTTTTGATTATAGATCCATTTGGCCTGTTGTTGTAGGATCTTTTTATCAAAGTCCCCTCCCTATAGCTTTTTGGGGATCACCTCCAGTACAAAAAAATGAAATAACTATGATTAAGGCCTACATGTTTATATATAGGCGTATACAGGAGACCTACATCAAGATAACAAAGGTGGTCCTGTATACATTTAGCAAATGTCAGTTTAGTTTTTCAGATATAGAAAGCTCTGCTTGTACATGTTGCCATATACACCACTCCTACAGTTTGACAGTCCGCATATGGGTCTTGGCTGCCTATGTGGCACTGGAATGGATATGCTTTATGCTGGCCATATACGAAAAATATGGTGAGTGCAAACGATAGTGCCATCATGTAATGACCGATAAATCGTTCAGTGGACATACATGAATGCATTTTTTTTTTTTTTTTTTTACATACAGTATCTCACAAAAGTGAGTACACCCCTCAGATTTTTGTAAATATTTTATTATATCTTTTCATTTGACAACACTGAAGAAATGACACTTTGCTACAATGTGTCATTACAGTCTAGCATGGTGGTGGGAGTGTCATGGTCTGGGGCTGTATTCGTGCTGCCGGCACTGGGGAGCACTAATTGTCGGAACAATGGATGCCAACATGTACTGTGACATACTGAAGCAGAGCATTAACGCTTCCCTTCAGAGACTGGGCCGCAGGGCAGTATTCCAACTGATAATGACCCCAAACACACCTCCAAGATGACCACTGCCTTGCTAAAGAAGTTGAGGGTAAAGGTGATGGACTGGCCAAGCATGTCTCCAGAACTAAACCCTATTGAGCATCTGTGGGGCATCCTCAATACTGAAGGTGGAGGAGCACATGATTTCTAACATCCACCAGCTCCGTGATGTTGTCATGGAGGAGTGGAAGAGGACTCCAGTGGCAACCTGTGAAGCTCTGGTGAAATATTGACACTTTGGGCCCAATTTGGACATTTTCACTTAGGGTGTACTCACGTTTGTTGCCAGCGTTTAAACATGAATGGCTGTGTGTTGAGTTATTTTGAGGGGGACAGTAAATTTACACTGTTATACAAGCTGTACACTCACTACTTTACATTGTAGCAAAGTGTCATTTGAAAAGATATAAAATATCTACAAAAATGTGAGGGTGTACTTACTTTTGTGAGATACTGTATACCTAGTGCAGGCAGTTCGGACGGGAAACACATTAACCTTTCAATTTATCGTTCGTTCGGCAGAAAATTTCCAAACTTGTCCTTTCTTTTTTCGGCTCAAAAACTTCCCAATGATTATTGATTTTGTGCCCATTAAGTGGCCGAAAAACGAACGAACTGTCTAAATGACCGAATTTCGGACGATTTTTTGTATAGTGTATGGCCAGCATTAGTAATGCGTTGGTGTAGACTGTTGACAGTCAGGTGAATGGATGATGACGTGGTCTTTGCATTTTATATATATTATTCAGGTTTATATCGGGTTACGCCTGCCTCTTTACCTTGGCCATGAGCCGATGTCCACCAGACTAGGCCAATAGCTCTGACACTATTGACCGTAAGTCGGATGAATTTCCCTGCAATGCTGTGGGTCACACACAATCAATATTTTGTGATTGGTGAGCACTTAATACATGACATATTTATCTTGAAAAAGCAATTGTAAATTATGTAAATGTGACTATAATTATGTCCTTTGTAATCTGATTGATAAATCTAGCTGCATGTGGAGCTGCCCAGAAGAAGCAGACTTATGGATCTCCGAAACACGTCGGAATACTCCATGCACCAGCATCTTTCAAGTTTTAATATTATAGAAGTATTGTCACTGGCAATTGCTATTAACTTGTTTTTTGTTGATTTTTGATGTAATGTACAATCAAATTATTTTTATCATTATATATTTGTGTGCTCACCTCAGTGACAACTACATGTCTATTAAAGTCTCATTACCGGGAGAGTGGGTTCTTCTAACAATTTTTCCATAGTATAATATCCAATCAGTGGCTTAGCAGCTATATGTGGTTTTCAAGTACTCCTAAAGAGACCCTTTCAACAGACCATTCATTTAAACAACAATCTTCATACTGTATATTATTACAGTGCCTTGAAAAAGTATTAATACCCCTTTTTTTTCCACATTTTGTCATGTCACATTTTTGGTTGTAAGTGTATTTTATTGGGATTTTATGTGATAGTCGAACACAAAATGGCACATCATTTTGAAGTGGAAGGAAAATAATGAATGGTTTTCACATTTTTTTTACAAATAAATATCTGCATTTGTATTCAGCCATGTGACACGAGCAGGTGACACACTTTTCAGATATTTATTTGTAAACATTTTTGAAAAACATTTATAATTTTCCTCCCACTTCACAATTATGAATGGTCTATCACATAAAATTCCACGAAAATATATTCACGTTTTTGGTTGTAACATGACAAAATGTAGAAAATGTCAAGGGATATGAATACTTTTAAGGCACTGTATATGTGCAGTTAAAGCTGAATTCCAGGCATTTAGCCACTCTGTAAAAGTGCAAGCACACTCTGAGTTAAGTCCAAGGAGGTGCATGACATCTCCTGAACTTATCTCTATTATTTAAATCTGACAGGTTTATAGCTCTGCTGGAGCATACACTAACACTCAGGACTGTGATAGAGGCCCACAGAGCACCTTTGCCTGCCCCTCCCCTCTCCTGCCCATTCAAAGAAGCCTTTGTATTTTGTTAACGAGCTGCACCGACTCTAATGTTGAAGATGTATATATAGAAAAATATGGTATATATAGAAATATATATAGAAATATGGTATCAAATGTTAAATAATGGTGCGGGGTTCCCCTTAAAATCAGGTCTGGTATGGATTTTGAGGGGGACCCCTACGCCATGTTTTTTTATTTGGTGCAGGGTTCCCCTTAATATCCATACCAGACCTGAAGGGCCTGGTACTGGAATTTGGGGGGACCCCCAAGCAATTTTTTTTTTAATTTTGGTTCGGGGTTCCCCTTAATATTCATACCAGACCCAAACCAAAGGGCCTGGTAATGGACTTGGAGGAATCCCCATGCCGTTTTTTTTCAATGACTTTCATCTGTATTGCGGGACTCGACAATTCATTAATAGCCGCGAGTAGTTTTAAATGACTTTTTTTCCTTAAGAAATTAAATTTTGTGCAGGGACTTTTCTGAACACGGGAAACATGCGCCATTTTACAGGCATACTATAGACACCCCCCAGGTACGAAATTTAAAGGAATATTTCACTTTTATTGTTTCACTTTAAGCATTATTAAAATCACTGCTCCAGGAAAAACAGCCGTTTTTGAAACTTTTTTTTGCATTGATACATGTCCCCTGGGGCAGGACCCGGGTCCCCAAACACTTTTTATGGCAAAAACTTGCATATTAGCCTAAAATTAGCACTTTTGATTTCTCCCATAGACTTTGAAAGGGTGTTCTGCGGCTTTCGAATTTGCCGCGAACACTCCAAATGGTTCGCTATTCGGCGAACGGGCGAACAGCCAATGTTCGAGACAAACTCATGTTCGACTCGAACAGACAGCCCATCCCTAATCACCAGTGTTCAATAATGGCTCTAGTAATAATAAATACATAGTCAACACATAGGGTAGATTTACCAAAACTGGTGCACTCAGAATCTGGTGCAGTTGTGCATGGTAGCCAATCAGCTTCTAACCTCAGCTTGTTTCGATTAAGCCTTGGCAATAAAACCTGGAAGCTGATTGGTTTCAATGCAGAAGTCAGCCTGATTTTGCACTCTCCAGCTTTAGTAAATAAACCCCATAGTCAACAATACAATATTCAAAAAATAACAATAATCAAGAAAATAATTATATGTGACAATAAATGCATCAGGTGTCATGGCTCATAAGCTCTCCCACCCCGTAGGTCCCACCCAGCTTACCAGAGAGACCCCAACAAAGGGTATACACCCGGTTAGTCCCAAAACCGCGGCAAAGTGGGGTTCTGTGTAGCCACAGGAGGCATACAGGGGCCAAGCTATATCAAATATAGATATCAGATATATATCAGATATAGCCTTGCCCCTGTATGCCCCCTGTGGCTACACGGAACCCCACTTTGCCATGGTTGTTGGACTACCCAGGTGTATACCTTTGTGGGGGTCTCTCTGGTAAGCTGGGTGGGACCTATGGGATGGGAGAGCTTATGGGCTATGACACCTGATTCGTTTATCGTCACATTCTTAATTATTGTTATTTTTTGATTATTGCATTGTTGACTATGTATTTATTATTACTAGAGCCATTACTGAACACTGGTGATCATACCACCCCTGAAGAAGCCTTTGTTTGGCAAAACATGTAGGGACTTGACACGCACCAATGACCATTTCATGCATACAGATACTTTGGCTAGTACTAATGTCTGTATACCTACTCTGCTCATTTTTTATGCACCTTATGTCTGTTTTTTTCATACATGTATGTAATAAAATGTATACCTTTTGTAAGTAAGATTGTATTCTTCATGTACCTGGGCACCGTCATAATCCCTAAACAAAATCCCTTTGCATCAATTCTACCTTAAGAAATGTAATTTAGTCAAAATATTTACATTCATTTAAATGTTTGGGGTGTTATTTTAACATGAGCAGTATGACGCACTTCCATATCTTATTTTTGAATGTGGACCACATTCAAGTTAAAGCTACCCTGTGTCTGATCATTCAGCTAAATTATCTACCTGTTACAGTTTCAGTTCAGGTGACATGGGCATTGCATTTCTGTCAAGATCAAAGATATTTTCTGCACTTGCTGAGAATGTTTGTAGCCTGAAGATAAAAACAAATGCAGGTGAGCGACAACATATTACATTTTTCTTCTTGGGTTTAGTTATTCTTTAACTTTTTGGAATCTACAAACAGTATTAATTACAGGGTTTCTCTGTAGAACCTTGACATATACTGTAGCTATATTCTGTTCTAATGAGGTACACGTAGGAATGCATGTGTTAACATGTTAAATGAAAATGTAAAAAAAAATAATAATTTGACAAGCTCAAGCTTGTTATGCAATTTAATTTGCTGTGCTAAGCAAAATTACAGGTAAAAACTCATACATTGTGCTGTCAGTATACGTACAAGTTATTTTAATTTGAATCTCCATTTTACCAGTAGAAAATAAAATTGTTTATGTGTATTTGTCATGACTAGGGTTGAGTGAACACGAACTGTAAAGTTCGGGTCCGTACCGGAATTTTGGGTGTTCAGGTCCCGAACCCGAACAATTGACTGTATGTTCGTGTTTGGGTCCGGTGTTCGGCGATGTAATGGTGCTTTTTAAAAAGTCTTTTAAAGGCACTCGCGGCTATAATGAATTGTCGGCTCCCGTAATACAGAGAACAGTCATTGAAAGTCATTGATTTTTAAAAAGTTAGTGTCATAAAAAGTGTTTGGGGACCCGGGTCCTGCCCCAGGGGACATGTATCAATGCAAAAAGAACTTTTAAAAACGTCAGTTTTTTTTGGGAGCAGTGATTTTAACCACCTCAATACAGTGCATTTTCACCCCCTTCCTGACCAAGCCATTTTTCAGCTTTTAGCGCTGACGTACTTTGAATGACAATTGCATGGTCATACAACACTGTACCCCAATGAAATTGTTATCATTTTGTACCCATAAATAGAGCTTTCTTTTGGTGGTATTTGATCACCTCTGCGGTTTTTATTTTTTGCGCTATAAACAAAAGAAGAGGGACAAGTTTAAAAAAAATAACAATATTTTTTACTTTTTGCTATACTAAATATCCCCAAAAAAAAAATAAACATATTTTTTTCCTCAGTTTGGGCCGATACGTATTCTTCTACATATTTTTGGTAAAAAAAAAAAAATCGCAATTAGCGATTATTGATTGGTTTGCGCAAAAGTTATAGTGTTTACAAAATAGGGGATAGTTTTATAGCATTGTTATTAATATATTTTTTTTTTTACTAGTAATGGCGGCGATCAGCGATTCTTATTGTGACTGTGACATTACGGCGGACACATCGGACATTTTTGACACATTTTTGGGACCAGTGTCATTTATACAGCAATCAGTGCTATTCAAATGCATTGATTCCTGTGTAAATGACACTGGCAGTGAAGGGGTTAACCACTAGGGGCGGGGAGGGGTTAACATGGTCCCTGGGAGTGATTCTTACTGTGGGGGGAGGGGACTCACAAGGGGAGGAGACCGATCAGTGTTTCTCTGTACAGAGAACACACCATCTGCTCCTCTCCTCTGACAGGACCGTGGATCTGTGTGTTTACACACACAGATCGATTGTCCCGCTGTGTTACCGGGCAACCGCGGCTGCTGGACACGCGCATCGGGTGCCCAGTGACATGGTGGGTGCGCGCGCGCTGCCGGCGGGGCGCCGTGAAGGGGAGGACGTCATATGACATTCTCCCGCCCTGAGAGCTGCGCTGCCTGGCCGTCAATAGACGGCCGGCAGTCAGCTACTGGTTAATAATGCTTAAAGTGAAACAATAAAAGTGTAATATTCCTTTAAATTTCGTACCTGGGGGGTGTGTATAGTATGCATGTAAAGGGGCGCATGTTTCCTGTGCTTAGAACTGTCCCTGCACAAAGTGTCATTTTTGCAGGAAAAAAAGCTATTTAAAATCACTCGTGGCTATAATGAATTGTCGGCTCCCGTAATACAGAGAACAGTCATTCATTGGAAGTCATTGATAAAAAAAAAAAAAAAAAGCGTGGGGGTTCCCCCAAATTCAATTACCAGGCCCTTCAGGTCTGGTATGGATATTAAGGGGAACCCTGCGTCAAATAAAAAAAAAAAATGACGTAGGGTTCCCCCTAAATATCCATACCAGACCCTCCAGGTCTGGGATGGATTTTAAGGGGAACCCGCGCCCAAAAAAATTAAAGGTCCCCCTCAAAATCCATACCACACCCTTATCCGAACACGCAACCTGGCAGGCCGCAGGAAAAGAGGGGGACGAGAGCGCCCCCCCTCCTGAACCGTACCAAGCCACATGCCCTCAACATTAGGAGGATGCTTTGGGGGTCTGTGACCCCTCAAAGCACCATACAGCTTCTTCTTGCTCTGGTCTTCTCGTCCGGCATTCTCCCGATGACCCCCGCCCCGCTCTGACGTCATGGGGAAAGCCAAAGGGAAGTCCCCATGCGTCAGAGGGGGGCGGGGTCACCTGGTTGCCCCGCCCTCCGTTATAAAAGACCTGTCAGAAGACGCAAAGCCTCACACAGCGGGAGCCGTGGAAGAAGATGCCGGACGAGAAGACCAGAGCAAGAAGAAGCAGATCGGAGGAAGAAGAAGATGGAAGAAGAAGATGAAGAAACCGCAAGTGTAAGGGGCATGCTTACCACTAACCATCACACTAATTATCACGAGTTGTAGACTTATGCTGCGTACACACAGTCGGAATTCTCATCGGACAAAGCTCTGATGGTTTTCCCATCGGAATTTCACTCAAACTGTCTTGCCTACACACGGTCACACCAAATTCCGACGGCCAATAACACTGCGACAAACAATGCGTTCAACGGCACTATAAAGTGGAAGTTTTATGCTTCCGAGCATGCTTTAAATTGTTTCCGAGCATGCGTCAGAATTTTGCGTGTCGGAATTGCATACACACGAGCGAAAAATCCGATAGAAAGGTTTTCCTTCGGAAAAATTAAGAACAGGTTCTCAATCCAAGTCCATCGGAAATGCAGACAGAAAAAGACCGATGGGCATACACACTGTCGGAAAATCCGATGAAAAGCTCCCATCGGACTGTTTCCATCGGAAATTCTGACCGTGTGTACGCGGCATTAGTCATTTTTAGCAGTGTTCCCTGAGACTGGAAATTTATTTCAAGGGTTCCTCTGTGTGGAAAAGGTTGAGAAAGGCTGGTCTATATACTGCTTCGGTACAAAGATCTCCTTGTTGGGGAGTAATGCCCCTTCATATGAACATGTGTAGCACCACAATACAGGACAGCATAGTAACGTGCCAAAAGCACAACATGATAATGTGTGGTGTGCTGCCAAAAAATGGTCCATGCATGCACCATTATTCACAAAACACCACAATGTATTCCAGTGTGTTGTTGTGCTACAATACACCTCCGTTAGCAGGTGTGTTGGGGTGCCATTCAGAAAGAATGATTTGCATCAGCACACTTAACGTGCATGGCACTAGCGTTACTGGAATAAACACGGTGTGAACAGACCCACAAGTCACAAACAATTGTGCAAACAAAACACAGAAGTGTATCTCGATGCTTCCACTCTCTGCTGATCCTCATGGCCATATATCTACGGGTGTGAGGGGGACCTCTACAATGGAGTTTCCTGGTCTGCACACCTATGACACCAATTACAGAGGAGCAATTATAGGAAGCAGAATGTATTTTATATTATAGAGAACATAACTGTTAGACACTGTGCTGCTGAGGACTATTATCCCAAGATCGCTACCAAAATTAAAAAAATTATGAGTAAACCTATGCTTAGAAAAAGTATCATATCATATGTTTTCAGCATTACCCGTTCAGACAATATTAACATATCTATTTTATTGCAGGTGCAGATTGGACAACAAGATCTACCGCTTCCCTGATCGTCTGCATCCCTGGACTGGACCAAAGGATTGACATCCATTCAAACCCTGACCCCCCCCCCAAAAAAAAACAAAAAATAATTCTCTCTTTCTCTCTCTCTCTTATATGTTTTCCATGTTCCTATTGATTTATTATTTTTTATTGCAGGCATTGATTGGGCAACAACATCTAGAGCTGATCTTCTGGATTCCTGGAAGACAAGACTGGTGCCCATTCAAAAATTTATAAAAAAAATAAAAAAATAAAAATATATATACAGCTGTTTTCTTTGTTTCTATTAATCCATCCATTGTTATTGCAGGAATTGGGCAATAAGATCGAAAGATTCCCCAAACGTCATCACCCCTGCATTGCTGGACATCCATCTGCTTCGCTGGATGATGTGACTGAGAATGGAGGTACAACGAGGGACATTTTTTCGGATTAGTATTTTTTTACCCACTTGCTGTCCAGGGCAATTTTTTTTACATTTTTCGCACACATATTGAAAGAGGCATTTTTAGATAGGAAAATTAGTTAGAATCCTCCCAAAACATGACATATTTTATAGATGTAGAAGCCCTGGAGAATATCATGGTGGCCATTGCAATTTTTTTTATGCCACATGATATTTGCACAGCTATTTATCAAACACATGCGGTCTGATTTACTAAAAGCAAATAGACTGTGCACTTTGAAAGTGCAGCTGCTCCAGAGCTTAGTAAATGAGGGGAAGCTCTGCTGACTTCCATCACCCAATCACGCCTAAGCAAAAATGCAATTTCTTTTACATTTTCCTTGCACGTGATTGGGTATTTTTTGTAAAGTAAAGCTTCACCTCATATTCTAAGCTCTGGAGCAGCTGCGTTTGCAGAGTGCACAGTCTATTTGACTAACCCCAAAGAGTAGAGAAGAGTAATGGAAATAGGAACGAGGGACACCTATTAGCAAAAGTATGTAGGCATAAGACACACCTCCTTCCACGCCCCCTTAAAGGTGAATTCCACATAAAAAAAGATTAGTTAAGTGCTTTTTTAAGTGCTTTTAAGTGCTTTTTTTGCCCCTATTATTCCTTTAAATTGGCTTTTGAAATTTACAAATGCAACAATTTAGAAATTGGATGAAAGGTTTAGCAATGGGAAACACTTTTTGAAAGATAAGTAGTGCATTTATATAAAACTATATAGATCAGACCAAAAGGAGGGACAAATGAGGGTCAGAGGGACTTTGTTCCAAATCAGCGACAGTCCCTTGAAATCCGGTACAGTTGGGAGCTATGTAAACCCCACTTGGAGAAGTGAACTTAAATTTTTTTTAATAAAAACAGTGCTTAGGACCTCTAGGAACACCTAATGTAATGTAGAATGTAGAAAGTGCTGTTGTGTGGAGTGTAGTGCAGGTAAGTACAGCATAGTGTAGAGTGCAGTGTAGAGTAGGATAGATTAGTTAGTGTTGTGTAGTGTAGTGTAGTATAGGGTAGAATAGTGTAGTTTAGGTCTGGCCAGAAAGGGATTACTTTGACGCAGTTGGCCAGCTTAAAGCGGTTCTGCACACATTTCATTTAGTAAATCTCTTTGCCTTCCAAATCAGGCAAAGAGTACTAAATGAAGTGTGTTTTTTTTTTTCCACTTACCTTGTAATCTCTGACTTCCTTTCCTCTGTCTCTGCGGCGGTGGGCGGGGTCTCTGCGTCGATCGTCGTCACGCCGCACTGTCTCCTGGGATCTGGTGTCATTGATCCCAGGAGTCAGTGCGGACATCTTCCGAAATCTCGCGAGATTTCGGGCACATCTTCCGAAATCACGCGAGATTTCGGGCACATCTTCCGAAATCTCGCGAGATTTTGGGCACATCTTCCGATATCTCGCGAGATGTCGGCAGATGTGCCGAAATATCGCGAGATTTCGGAGAACGTGAGCTGCACTTTGCCGTTACTGCACACGCGCGAGCTCGGCGCAGTAACGGCGGTGCATGCTGGGCCATCTGAAGTGCCTGTGGGGTTTCACATGCAAGGCACAGGCAAGATGGCACCCAGCAAGAAGAAATTTTTAAAAAATATTTTATGGGACAAAAAACGCCAGCAATCAACTAAGAACATGGAACACGTGAGTCCCAGAATTGACCTCCTAATCCTATGCATTACATTTAAAAAAAAAAAAAAAAACACAGTGCAGAACCGCTTTAAGCATGCATTTCAATGCATGTGAACCAAAAATCCCTGTCATTGTGCAAAGTTTGCTAGAAATGATTAAGCTGTGTATGGCAGTGTGCAGAGAGTGGAGTCACATTTTTTGGTAGTCATGTGTTCACCCCTCTTTAGCACCAGATGGGTTATACATTCTGTATTTATGTGTACATCTAGTTAGGTTTCAGAACAGACATATTTTATTCTATTACATTTTTGTGTATGTACAGTTGGACAGGAGTGAATACATTTTTGTTTTATTTAAATTATATTTTTACCCGTTTTCCCTTTAAAGTGATTGTAAATCACATTTTTTCTTAACTAGTTATACTTCCCTGCTCTGTGTAAAGCCTTGTACACACGATTGGACTTTAAACAAACTTTTCCGTGGATTTCTGTGCAAAGGGCGTTGGCCGTGAATTTGTATTGCATAAACACGGCAAGACTTTTTCATCCAACTTTCACTAAATCATGTGTTTTTTCTGCTCTTTACCGCCACCCTTTGGTCAACTTCTGTATTGTTGTATCTTTTGCATTGGTTCTGAGCATGCGTGTTTGTACTTTGGACTTAAGTCCGATGGTTTTCTGTACACACGATCGGACTTTGCTCCATCAGACTTTTAATAATGAAAAGTTTGTCTCTTTGCAGAGCAAACTTTTGTCCGATGAAAACCGAAAAAGTTTGTCCGATGGAGCGTACACACGGTCGGATGTTGCCTTAAAACAGCTAATTTGCATGTTTGTTGTAAAAAAGTCAGATCGTGTGTATGGGCCTTAACAGCCATTTAATGACGGCTCTGATACTGACAATGATAAAGTCATTGTCACTTCCGGCTTCATTCATCACAGAGGAGTTCTGGGAATGGATGTTCCTCCATCTCCTCTGTGGGAAGTCGTCCTGACCACTTATCATGGTCCCAGGCTCCTCAGAGGATCGGGAAAGTCCAGGAACCTACATTGGTGGTGGTGGGATGGGAGGGGGGTGCCTTGATCACTTGTTGAATAGAATAGTACCAAGACCATGGCTGTAGCTGCAAGTTTAAACACGTATTTCCTTTGTAAATGTCGGTGAGGCTGCACATCACAGAGATCTGCCCCTTAAAAGGTAGGATTAGGGCCCCCCCCAGGCATGTTATTTAAAAGAATTGAGCGTTAAAAATTGTATCGAAGGAGGACGTCACGAGGAGCTCGGCGGACCAGGTAGTGGCAGATTAGGAGGACTACATAGCAACAGGGTGTTTCGGGTAAGTATAAAAAAAAAATGTTTTCCTCCAAATGTTTGTTTATAGGTTAAAAGGAGTCTTTTAAAGGAAAAAAAAATTTGGATGGAACTCCGCTTTAAGCATTTAAAAAATCATTGCTGCTGGCCACATGGAATGTTAATGTTTTGCAGTGGTATATGTAGTGCCCCTTTCCTCAATGTTACTTTTTGAACGTCCCCCCCCCCCCCCCCCCCCTTTACCTCTTGGCCTAGAAAATGGAACATTTTAATTTGGCTCTCATTAATTTCAACAGGGTTCAGGTTCAGGATCTAAACATCTTTGAAGTTTGCAGAACCCTTTTTGAACTTAACCCAACATGGTTTGGCTCTTCACTAGCAAACGCTAGTCAATGAAGAGTGGAATACTCATTGTCTTTGGGAGATATGGGTATTGCATACTTTATTGAAGGGAAGAGATCGTAATTAAAAGGCTGACCCACTTAGAGATTCCTTTATACCCTGGAACAGCAGGAGAGTGCTGGAAGGTAAGTATTATTGGGTCAGGAAGCCCCTTTGCACAGACAAATGTTTATCCCTATGCACTAAAACATTGGTGTATATTTGGAGTACAGCTATTAACTTCTCAAGTCAGCTGTATACGCCGCCTGTGCCTCCTTCTATGGCCAGTTTTCACAACTGCTAGCTAACAATTACTAGAGAGCTGTACCTAGCTCAAGAGTCAGGCTTTTCAAAAAAAGATCAGTGATGTAGAGTAAAAAGCTTTATTATATTGATCAGAACAAGATTTTGGGCTACTTGCTATGTTTTGCTGCACCTTTCGTCTTCTTTTTTTAATTTTAGAAAGGCTTTAAAGGAAATCTCTGTGTTTTACCCATGCAGGGCACAATCGGTGAGGCTTGAAGCTTCCACAAGCTTTTGGATCTTCCCCCCACCTCCTAAGGGACAGCGTTAGGTAGCTTAGCATCCAATCAACAAGCACCAGCACTGTCATGTGAAAGGAAGTGGAAAGTCACATGGTTGTCTGTACGGTTCTCTTCCTCTCTGTGGTTGAAAGGAGTGGCAGAGAAGTGAAAGAATGTAGACTTTGTGCCACTGGAAAGGCCTGCATTAAAGGAAAGGACAAAGTAAAAATGCATAGGTGTAAATCCAGCCTTAGGGTCCATGTGGACAGAACACATTACACCCATGAAGGATACACCACTGGTGTGCTCTCCCTTCCTCATAGTCACCAGTCCACATCATAGGCAGCCACTCCTGCCATGCTAGTCCTATCTGCTTTGATAGTGTTTTCTGCAGAGAGGTTGTTGTCAACACAGGGCAGAGTATTTTGGTGATGTGTTGAGTTGTAAGCCAACCGTTATGTGACCGGCTGCAGGTATTGATCGACCAGTGATTGACTGCTAAGGCTGAGCACTGTAATAATATAGCAGGTTACATGCTCCATCCCAGAAGCAACGAAGAGGGGAGCATTTGCAGAGACAATGCCAGTTTAACCCGCATGACAGCATCTCCTTAAACTCCACCTCCTTTCATAGGTATTGACCTCATTTCGCTTATGAGACCAAAAAATACACATTCTCATTACATCATTTTAGTAGCACCATCTAAAGTATTAAATTGGTTCTAAATGATCATATATTAAACACATTTCTCATGTCATTTTTTGGAAATGAGCAATGACTTAGACATAAACTTTCTATAACTTGCGTACTTTTTCTTCACAATTGTTTTTAGACCCTTAAAAAAAAAAATTTGGATCCATCTGATTGGGAATACATGTGCACTTGATGGCATTAATGCAATATTCGGAGTGAAATTATAGACATAAAAAAAAATGACAATACTGTTTCCTTCGATTTAAAGTGCCCTTTGTGTACCTGCAGAGTGTCTAATCCGTTCCCGGCTACATTGTGCAGAGGTTACATGGCCGTGTTGTGTCACCTCGGCCGCTTCCATAATTATTTTTTATTTTCCCCTCAAGAACCACAGCAAAGGTTTTAAATAATTTGTTTAGCTATTACTTTCGCCTTAATCAACAGTCTGTTTTATGCCAACCATGTGAATTTCTGCAGGATTCTTGTAAGATGTTGTGCATTATGACTTGGCCAGCTCACATTTTTTAAAAGTTAATGTAATGGTAATTAGAGTTGAGTGAACCCGATGACCCCCGCCCCCCTCTGACGTCATGGGGAAAGCCATAGGGAAGTCCACATCAAGTCCCCATGCGTCAGAGGGGGGCGGGGTCACCAGGTGACCCCACCCTCCGTTATAAAAGACCTGTCAGAAGACGCAAAGCCTCACACAGCGGGAGCCTCCCATTGAGCAGAGCGGCCCGACAAAGAAGAAGAGATGCCGACGCTGTGGAAGAAGATGCGGGACGAGAAGACCAGAGCAAGAAGAAACGGATCGGAGGAAGAAGAAGATGGAAGAAGAAGATGAAGAAACCGAAGGATGAACAAAGGAAGAAGGAAGAAGACCAGAAGAAAGAAGATGAAAGAAGACTTTAATAAAAGGAATTGTCAAAGACCGTCTCCTGTCATTTTTAACATTTTTGTCACTTTTTTGTGAAATGGTAGGGGTACTTTTGTACCCCCTTACCATTTTACACAGGGGGGAGGCCAGGATCTGGGGGTCCCCTTGTTAAAGGGGGCTTCCAAATTCCGATAAGCCCCCTGCCCGCAGACCCCCACAACCAACGGCCAGGGTTGTGGGGACGAGGCCCTTGTCCCCATCATGGGGACATGGTGCTTTGAGGGGTTACAGACCCCCAAAGCATCCTCCCAATGTTGAGGGCATGTGGCCTGGTACGGTTCAGGAGGGGGGGGGGCGCTCTCGTCCCCCCCTCTTTTCCTGCGGCCTGCCAGGTTGCGTGCTCAGATAAGGGTCTGGTATGGATTTTGAGGGGGACCCCACGCCATTTTTTTTGGCGCAGGGTTCCCATTAAAATCCATCCCAGACCTGAAGGGTCTGGGATTGATATTTAGGGGGAACCCCACGTCATTTTTTTTTTAATTTGACGCAGGGTTCCCCTTCATATCCATACCAGACCTGAAGGGCCTGGTAATTGAATTTGGTGGAACCCCCACGCTTTTTTTTTATCAATTACTTTCAATGAATGACAATTCTCTGTATTACGGAAACCGACAATTCATTATAGCCACGAGTGATTTTAAATAGCTTTTTTTTCCTGCAAAAATGACACTTTGTGCAGGGAGAGTTCTAAGCACGGGAAACATGCGCCCTTTTACAGGCATACTATACACACACCCCAAGTACGAAATTTAAAGGAATATTACACTTTTATTGTTTCACTTTAAGCATTATTAAAATCACTGCTCCTGAAAAAACGTCAGTTTTTAAAAGTTTTTTTTGCATTGATACATGTCCCCTGGGGCAGGACCCAGGTCCCAAACACTTTTTATGACAATAACTTTTTAAAAATCAATGACGTTCAATGACTGTTCTCTGTATTATGGGGACGGTAGCCGACAATTCATTATAGCCGTTCGGGTCCCCATTGACTTCAATGGGGTTCGGGGTCAAGTTCGGTCCCGAACCAGAACTTTTTTCTGAAGTTCGGCCGAACCTGCCGAACCCGAACATTTAGGTGTCTGCTCAACTCTAGTCATGACCACAGTTTGTGTACATCTGCAGTTGTGCTCTGTGATACCACCAACACAATGTGCAGTATAAACCATTAATTAATTAATTTATTATTGTACCTTAAATGATATCAAGTACCCGCTTGATGCAGTTTTGTGCGGGTGTGAGATAAAATCCCTATCAGTGACAGTAGTTAAAAAAGCATTTGAGAAAATCATATTTTTAGTTTGGCCATGTCACCACTTAGCTGCCATATGTTGGGATGCTGGAGCATAAACTAAAAAGCAAAACGCATTTTAAGCACATAATAGCCACATTGCGGACACGCTTTGAGCGTCCAAACACAAACAATGATCTGGCATATGCAGATAGGATTTAGTCAACTGGGTCTATTGCAGTGCTAAAATTTACCAACTGAACTGTCATGGTAATCTTATAAAAAGTCATTGAAAAAAGATAACAGAAAATTACGCATTAAAAAATGTCATCAACTTGGAAGAGCTCCCCTCTCTAAATTTCTATGCTGCATATACAGAGTAAGACCTCTTGTTTATCAGTGCCCTTATCTGTAACAAAAAAACTGACTGAAAACCTTTCAGCTAGCAAAATCAATAGGTGTTGACCATGGTGGCTGGTGGAGACACCCACAAAGGTGAGGTTGATGTATTGGCTATAGTGGTTTCAGTGTATGAGCTGGAAGGTTATAAGCAAGGAAATTTGGATTACAATTGGCTTGTGCTCTCCCCTTTCTTCTCCCTCTATTTGGTGTCTACCCCCTGGTTACAGCATTGTACTGTGGAATATGTTGTGTGTGGCAGTTCAACTGGGGGTGAGCAAGTGAAGGTGAGTTGTGATCACCTAACAGGTAGCACCATGCTTATGGCATGCTTAGTTGGGTAAATATCTAAGAGCAAATAACTAACCAAGAAATATTCATGAGGTTTTTTTTCAGAGATATTTTCATACGTTATTTCTTGTAGATTTCATAGGTAGAGATAGCCATTCTTTCTTTCCTTATGCCTACAAACAAATAGGGAGTAGATGGCATGATATTACAGGCACTTTGAATTGTAGGGAACTTTAGTTATATCCCAGCAGTATACATACACTATATTGTTAAAAGTATTGGGATGCCTGCCTTTACATGGACTTTAATGGTATCCCAGTCCTTAGACAAAGTTGGGAGCATGAAATTGTCCAAAATGTCTTGGTGTGCTGATGACTTAAGAGTTCCCTTTACTGGAACTAAGGGGCCAAGCCCAACCCCTGAAAAACAACCCCACACCACAATCCCCCCTCCACCAAATGATTTGGACCAGTACACAAAGCAAGACATGGATGAGCGAGTTTGGGGTGGAGGAACTTGACTGGCCTGCACAGAGTCCTGACCTCAACCTGATAGAACACCTTTGGGATGAATTAGGGCGGAGACTGCTATCCAGGCCTTCTCGCCCAACAGCAGTGCCTGACGGACTAAGACAGTGATGCCATCAAAGTTCTTGTGCGTGTAAAGTCAGGTGTCCCAATACTTTTGACAATATAGTGTATACTGTAGTAGCAATATTAATCTAGTTAAGCATACACAATAAAAAATTAGGTCTGCACTATGAAAGTCATGTTTGATTTTTATAGATATCTGTACTAACTAATGTGATTTATTGTCAGTGTGATGCCTCAAAATTTAGCTACCTCTTCATCTAGCACCTAAACAAGTATATATCCATATAGGATCTCACAATTCTTTGACCAAAAGAGGCTTTACTACAACACGATGTTGTGCATTATGACTTGGCCAGCTCACATTTTTTAAAAGTTAATGTAATGGTAATTAGAGTTGAGTGAACCCGATGACCCCCGCCCCCCTCTGACGTCATGGGGAAAGCCATAGGGAAGTCCACATCAAGTCCCCATGCGTCAGAGGGGGGCGGGGTCACCAGGTGACCCCACCCTCCGTTATAAAAGACCTGTCAGAAGACGCAAAGCCTCACACAGCGGGAGCCTCCCATTGAGCAGAGCGGCCCGACAAAGAAGAAGAGATGCCGACGCTGTGGAAGAAGATGCGGGACGAGAAGACCAGAGCAAGAAGAAACGGATCGGAGGAAGAAGAAGATGGAAGAAGAAGATGAAGAAACCGAAGGATGAACAAAGGAAGAAGGAAGAAGACCAGAAGAAAGAAGATGAAAGAAGACTTTAATAAAAGGAATTGTCAAAGACCGTCTCCTGTCATTTTTAACATTTTTGTCACTTTTTTGTGAAATGGTAGGGGTACTTTTGTACCCCCTTACCATTTTACACAGGGGGGGAGGCCAGGATCTGGGGGTCCCCTTGTTAAAGGGGGCTTCCAAATTCCGATAAGCCCCCTGCCCGCAGACCCCCACAACCAACGGCCAGGGTTGTGGGGACGAGGCCCTTGTCCCCATCATGGGGACATGGTGCTTTGAGGGGTTACAGACCCCCAAAGCATCCTCCCAATGTTGAGGGCATGTGGCCTGGTACGGTTCAGGAGGGGGGGGGCGCTCTCGTCCCCCCCTCTTTTCCTGCGGCCTGCCAGGTTGCGTGCTCAGATAAGGGTCTGGTATGGATTTTGAGGGGGACCCCACGCCATTTTTTTTGGCGCAGGGTTCCCATTAAAATCCATCCCAGACCTGAAGGGTCTGGGATTGATATTTAGGGGGAACCCCACGTCATTTTTTTTTTAATTTGACGCAGGGTTCCCCTTCATATCCATACCAGACCTGAAGGGCCTGGTAATTGAATTTGGTGGAACCCCCACGCTTTTTTTTTTATCAATTACTTTCAATGAATGACTGTTCTCTGTATTACGGAAACCGACAATTCATTATAGCCACGAGTGATTTTAAATAGCTTTTTTTCCTGCAAAAATGACACTTTGTGCAGGGAGAGTTCTAAGCACGGGAAACATGCGCCCTTTTACAGGCATACTATACACACACCCCAAGTACGAAATTTAAAGGAATATTACACTTTTATTGTTTCACTTTAAGCATTATTAAAATCACTGCTCCTGAAAAAACGTCAGTTTTTAAAAGTTTTTTTTGCATTGATACATGTCCCCTGGGGCAGGACCCAGGTCCCAAACACTTTTTATGACAATAACTTTTTAAAAATCAATGACGTTCAATGACTGTTCTCTGTATTATGGGGACGGTAGCCGACAATTCATTATAGCCGTTCGGGTCCCCATTGACTTCAATGGGGTTCGGGGTCAAGTTCGGTCCCGAACCAGAACTTTTTTCTGAAGTTCGGCCGAACCTGCCGAACCCGAACATTTAGGTGTCTGCTCAACTCTAGTCATGACCACAGTTTGTGTACATCTGCAGTTGTGCTCTGTGATACCACCAACACAATGTGCAGTATAAACCATTAATTAATTAATTTATTATTGTACCTTAAATGATATCAAGTACCCGCTTGATGCAGTTTTGTGCGGGTGTGAGATAAAATCCCTATCAGTGACAGTAGTTAAAAAAGCATTTGAGAAAATCATATTTTTAGTTTGGCCATGTCACCACTTAGCTGCCATATGTTGGGATGCTGGAGCATAAACTAAAAAGCAAAACGCATTTTAAGCACATAATAGCCACATTGCGGACACGCTTTGAGCGTCCAAACACAAACAATGATCTGGCATATGCAGATAGGATTTAGTCAACTGGGTCTATTGCAGTGCTAAAATTTACCAACTGAACTGTCATGGTAATCTTATAAAAAGTCATTGAAAAAAGATAACAGAAAATTACGCATTAAAAAATGTCATCAACTTGGAAGAGCTCCCCTCTCTAAATTTCTATGCTGCATATACAGAGTAAGACCTCTTGTTTATCAGTGCCCTTATCTGTAACAAAAAAACTGACTGAAAACCTTTCAGCTAGCAAAATCAATAGGTGTTGACCATGGTGGCTGGTGGAGACACCCACAAAGGTGAGGTTGATGTATTGGCTATAGTGGTTTCAGTGTATGAGCTGGAAGGTTATAAGCAAGGAAATTTGGATTACAATTGGCTTGTGCTCTCCCCTTTCTTCTCCCTCTATTTGGTGTCTACCCCCTGGTTACCTCATTGTACTGTGGAATATGTTGTGTGTGGCAGTTCAACTGGGGGTGAGCAAGTGAAGGTGAGTTGTGATCACCTAACAGGTAGCACCATGCTTATGGCATGCTTAGTTGGGTAAATATCTAAGAGCAAATAACTAACCAAGAAATATTCATGAGGTTTTTTTTCAGAGATATTTTCATACGTTATTTCTTGTAGATTTCATAGGTAGAGATAGCCATTCTTTCTTTCCTTATGCCTACAAACAAATAGGGAGTAGATGGCATGATATTACAGGCACTTTGAATTGTAGGGAACTTTAGTTATATCCCAGCAGTATACATACACTATATTGTTAAAAGTATTGGGATGCCTGCCTTTACATGGACTTTAATGGTATCCCAGTCCTTAGACAAAGTTGGGAGCATGAAATTGTCCAAAATGTCTTGGTGTGCTGATGACTTAAGAGTTCCCTTTACTGGAACTAAGGGGCCAAGCCCAACCCCTGAAAAACAACCCCACACCACAATCCCCCCTCCACCAAATGATTTGGACCAGTACACAAAGCAAGACATGGATGAGCGAGTTTGGGGTGGAGGAACTTGACTGGCCTGCACAGAGTCCTGACCTCAACCTGATAGAACACCTTTGGGATGAATTAGGGCGGAGACTGCTATCCAGGCCTTCTCGCCCAACAGCAGTGCCTGACGGACTAAGACAGTGATGCCATCAAAGTTCTTGTGCGTGTAAAGTCAGGTGTCCCAATACTTTTGACAATATAGTGTATACTGTAGTAGCAATATTAATCTAGTTAAGCATACACAATAAAAAATTAGGTCTGCACTATGAAAGTCATGTTTGATTTTTATAGATATCTGTACTAACTAATGTGATTTATTGTCAGTGTGATGCCTCAAAATTTAGCTACCTCTTCATCTAGCACCTAAACAAGTATATATCCATATAGGATCTCACAATTCTTTGACCAAAAGAGGCTTTACTACAACACGATGTTGTGCATTATGACTTGGCCAGCTCACATTTTTTAAAAGTTAATGTAATGGTAATTAGAGTTGAGTGAACCCGATGACCCCCGCCCCCCTCTGACGTCATGGGGAAAGCCATAGGGAAGTCCACATCAAGTCCCCATGCGTCAGAGGGGGGCGGGGTCACCAGGTGACCCCACCCTCCGTTATAAAAGACCTGTCAGAAGACGCAAAGCCTCACACAGCGGGAGCCTCCCATTGAGCAGAGCGGCCCGACAAAGAAGAAGAGATGCCGACGCTGTGGAAGAAGATGCGGGACGAGAAGACCAGAGCAAGAAGAAACGGATCGGAGGAAGAAGAAGATGGAAGAAGAAGATGAAGAAACCGAAGGATGAACAAAGGAAGAAGGAAGAAGACCAGAAGAAAGAAGATGAAAGAAGACTTTAATAAAAGGAATTGTCAAAGACCGTCTCCTGTCATTTTTAACATTTTTGTCACTTTTTTTGTGAAATGGTAGGGGTACTTTTGTACCCCCTTACCATTTTACACAGGGGGGGAGGCCAGGATCTGGGGGTCCCCTTGTTAAAGGGGGCTTCCAAATTCCGATAAGCCCCCTGCCCGCAGACCCCCACAACCAACGGCCAGGGTTGTGGGGACGAGGCCCTTGTCCCCATCATGGGGACATGGTGCTTTGAGGGGTTACAGACCCCCAAAGCATCCTCCCAATGTTGAGGGCATGTGGCCTGGTACGGTTCAGGAGGGGGGGGGCGCTCTCGTCCCCCCCTCTTTTCCTGCGGCCTGCCAGGTTGCGTGCTCAGATAAGGGTCTGGTATGGATTTTGAGGGGGACCCCACGCCATTTTTTTTGGCGCAGGGTTCCCATTAAAATCCATCCCAGACCTGAAGGGTCTGGGATTGATATTTAGGGGGAACCCCACGTCATTTTTTTTTTAATTTGACGCAGGGTTCCCCTTCATATCCATACCAGACCTGAAGGGCCTGGTAATTGAATTTGGTGGAACCCCCACGCTTTTTTTTTATCAATTACTTTCAATGAATGACTGTTCTCTGTATTACGGAAACCGACAATTCATTATAGCCACGAGTGATTTTAAATAGCTTTTTTTCCTGCAAAAATGACACTTTGTGCAGGGAGAGTTCTAAGCACGGGAAACATGCGCCCTTTTACAGGCATACTATACACACACCCCAAGTACGAAATTTAAAGGAATATTACACTTTTATTGTTTCACTTTAAGCATTATTAAAATCACTGCTCCTGAAAAAACGTCAGTTTTTAAAAGTTTTTTTTTGCATTGATACATGTCCCCTGGGGCAGGACCCAGGTCCCAAACACTTTTTATGACAATAACTTTTTAAAAATCAATGACGTTCAATGACTGTTCTCTGTATTATGGGGACGGTAGCCGACAATTCATTATAGCCGTTCGGGTCCCCATTGACTTCAATGGGGTTCGGGGTCAAGTTCGGTCCCGAACCAGAACTTTTTTCTGAAGTTCGGCCGAACCTGCCGAACCCGAACATTTAGGTGTCTGCTCAACTCTAGTCATGACCACAGTTTGTGTACATCTGCAGTTGTGCTCTGTGATACCACCAACACAATGTGCAGTATAAACCATTAATTAATTAATTTATTATTGTACCTTAAATGATATCAAGTACCCGCTTGATGCAGTTTTGTGCGGGTGTGAGATAAAATCCCTATCAGTGACAGTAGTTAAAAAAGCATTTGAGAAAATCATATTTTTAGTTTGGCCATGTCACCACTTAGCTGCCATATGTTGGGATGCTGGAGCATAAACTAAAAAGCAAAACGCATTTTAAGCACATAATAGCCACATTGCGGACACGCTTTGAGCGTCCAAACACAAACAATGATCTGGCATATGCAGATAGGATTTAGTCAACTGGGTCTATTGCAGTGCTAAAATTTACCAACTGAACTGTCATGGTAATCTTATAAAAAGTCATTGAAAAAAGATAACAGAAAATTACGCATTAAAAAATGTCATCAACTTGGAAGAGCTCCCCTCTCTAAATTTCTATGCTGCATATACAGAGTAAGACCTCTTGTTTATCAGTGCCCTTATCTGTAACAAAAAAACTGACTGAAAACCTTTCAGCTAGCAAAATCAATAGGTGTTGACCATGGTGGCTGGTGGAGACACCCACAAAGGTGAGGTTGATGTATTGGCTATAGTGGTTTCAGTGTATGAGCTGGAAGGTTATAAGCAAGGAAATTTGGATTACAATTGGCTTGTGCTCTCCCCTTTCTTCTCCCTCTATTTGGTGTCTACCCCCTGGTTACAGCATTGTACTGTGGAATATGTTGTGTGTGGCAGTTCAACTGGGGGTGAGCAAGTGAAGGTGAGTTGTGATCACCTAACAGGTAGCACCATGCTTATGGCATGCTTAGTTGGGTAAATATCTAAGAGCAAATAACTAACCAAGAAATATTCATGAGGTTTTTTTTCAGAGATATTTTCATACGTTATTTCTTGTAGATTTCATAGGTAGAGATAGCCATTCTTTCTTTCCTTATGCCTACAAACAAATAGGGAGTAGATGGCATGATATTACAGGCACTTTGAATTGTAGGGAACTTTAGTTATATCCCAGCAGTATACATACACTATATTGTTAAAAGTATTGGGATGCCTGCCTTTACATGGACTTTAATGGTATCCCAGTCCTTAGACAAAGTTGGGAGCATGAAATTGTCCAAAATGTCTTGGTGTGCTGATGACTTAAGAGTTCCCTTTACTGGAACTAAGGGGCCAAGCCCAACCCCTGAAAAACAACCCCACACCACAATCCCCCCTCCACCAAATGATTTGGACCAGTACACAAAGCAAGACATGGATGAGCGAGTTTGGGGTGGAGAAACTTGACTGGCCTGCACAGAGTCCTGACCTCAACCTGATAGAACACCTTTGGAAAGAAATAGGGCGGAGACTGCTATCCAGGCCTTCTCGCCCAACAGCAGTGCCTGACGGACTAAGACAGTGATGCCATCAAAGTTCTTGTGCGTGTAAAGTCAGGTGTCCCAATACTTTTGACAATATAGTGTATACTGTAGTAGCAATATTAATCTAGTTAAGCATACACAATAAAAAATTAGGTCTGCACTATGAAAGTCATGTTTGATTTTTATAGATATCTGTACTAACTAATGTGATTTATTGTCAGTGTGATGCCTCAAAATTTAGCTACCTCTTCATCTAGCACCTAAACAAGTATATATCCATATAGGATCTCACAATTCTTTGACCAAAATAGGCTTTACTACAACACTATATATATGGATGCATATATGTATAAGTTGATGTTAGAGAAGCTAGAGGATGGAGAAAAGGAATACATGCAGACCACAATATATTTTTCTTTATTTTATTGAATTAAAGGATAAGTTCCCCTTTAGGAACATGTTTTTAGGGTGGAACATGTAACGTTCCCACTGCTGCAGCTGTTCCCTGACCTGCCACCTCTAGTGACAGCAAGCCAGGGATCTTCTCCCTTAACTCGCTGTCACAATTTAAAAAAACACGGTCTTGCAACGGCTGCATCATTCATTCACATAGTCCTTTGAATGAATGAACTACAAGTACCAACGGCCACAAAGAGGGCGCTGTTGAGAGCTATAGGTAGTTCATTGTTTCTGCCTATCAGTGCGTAACTGCCTACTCATACGAGGTATGAGCAGACAGCTTACACAGACAGTCTGGAGGAGTCCTGCATTGCACCCGCTATCTGCTGAGCACTGGTGCAATGCTTTGAAGGCTCCTAGTTTAGTTTTTTTTACCTTCAAAAATTAGTATTTTTTATTTATTTATTTATTTTAAAGATTATTCATGAGATCACGAGAAATATTAAAGAAATACGTTTGTCAGAACTCTGTGTGAATATCAGCAGCAAAACAACTTCATTATTCTAGCATTATAAAGCACAAAAGAATGCGCTGCATTAAAAGATCACAGAATTTGCAGCGTGAGGAATGTGCCATCTCCATTATGAACGCTAGTTTTACCAGACCGATCGCTTCCGTACTTGCTTCAGAGCATGCGTGGTTTTTGGTGCGTCAGAACAGCATACAGACAAGCGTTTTTTGCAATAGGCATTTTTTCCATCTGAAAAATATAGAACATGTTCTCTATCTAATTCCATCTGAATTTTCGACATAAAAAGTCAGATGGGGCATACACACGGTCGGAATATATGATGGAAAGCTCCCGTCTGACTTTTTCTGTCGGAAATTGCGACTATGTGTACGTGGCATTAGGAAATGTAAAAGCTCAGCACGAGCATATGTATTCATTATTCATGTTTTATTTTTCAAATTCAATCTATGATTTTTTTTTTAGCTTATACTATTTATAATACTCTACTAATAGTACTAATATCTAATAGTATAATAATCTATGTTCAGTGGATTGATTGGCGATTGTAGGCACCCCATTCCCTAAAATTTTAAAATAGGGAAAAGACCCTTCATCGCAGCGATTCCCAAAATGCCTAGGTGTGAATAGAGCCTAAAAGAAAAAGATATATAAAAAAAAAAAAAACATTTTAAATAGAAATAACTTGTTAAATCGTATCGGAGATTTTAATTTTTATTTTACATACAGTATACTTTAAGTGTTAAGGAGTAGACACTTCTTCTTCTACTTTCAGTACCAGAGGACATCAGAGAATAAAGAGCCAGTGTATTCTTTCACACAGTCAATCCACTAAATATGAACCTAAAGCCTCGTACACGTGGTACGATTGTTGGCCAACCGAGCGTCTGATTTTTGCTAAAAGGGTGTGTGCCTGGATCTTGTCTTGCATACTAACGGTACACAATTGTCGTGCCACAAACACAAACGTAGTGAGGTACTACAAGGAATTTCAGCTCTTGAGCACCACCCTTTGGGCTCCTTCTGCTAATTTCATGTTTGGTGAGCATTGATTCCGAGCATGCGTGTTTGTACTTTCGACTTTGGTGTGACAAATTGGTGTACTGACCATATGAATATCTGAAAACCGTTGTCTGGCGAAAATTTACTAGCCTGTCATCCAACATTTGTTGGCGGAAAATTGGACAACAATTGTCAAAAGGAGCATACTAACGGTAAGATTTTAGGACAACAGTCTGTCAACAGACAATCCCCTGCCAACAATCGTACCGTGTGTACGAGGCTTAAGAATGAAGCCAAGGCTAATTGTCTACAGAGCTATAACTTTACATTGCCAAGAAAGTTTCATTTGCTTTACTGGAGAAGTCTTGTATCTATTTATCTTGCTCTCAGAATAGCTTATGTGCTGGAAAATGTTAAGAGTGCTCCTTTATAGGCAGCGTCTCTATTCACTGCCACCAGCAAGTCTTCAATTTTAACAAGTCTCCACAATGATAATTTTCTGCTCCTGTGGCTTGGCTCTATTCATCTACTGGAACATAATTAGCATCTCCAATGTGCTCCTTTTATGACCAGCTAATTACCTCTTGGTTCAGAAGCTGTTAATACCTATCTATTTAAACATGTTATATCCAATTAGAGACCAACCAAGGCAGAAATTTGTAATGTGGGGATAATGCTTTCTGACAAAATGAGACTCTGCACTGATATCCGACCCATTATGCTGGAAAGCAGAGGCGAGAAAATAAAGCACAGTGTCTGCATGACAATATGATTGTGTACATATTAGAGTGTGGTGGCATCGGCTAAGCTACATCTCAACTGAGGACAGCTTTTCATGTTTAATCGCAAACTTGGCAGTAAGTGAAAAAGCTGGTTTTATAAAGTTGAGAATAATTGTTCTCAACATTTTTTCAACATTCATTCAGGCTCTTGTGTAAAGAATGGCTTTTCTTCCTTTATGGCTATTCTAAACAGAACTGATAACACACATGTAAATATGATTGTATAATCCCTGTATAATCTCCTCTAGATTTAAAAACGATGTAGTATGAAGGCCCACATAAACATTATATTTATTTTAGAGCATCAAAGACACAATTATATCTACATAATTAAAATGTGAGTGCCCCTTGGTGATCGCAATAACACTAATTAACACTTAGAATTAACTAAATCTACTCCTAACAAATTAAACCTCAACAACTACCCTATTCTTAACCCTTAAAATTACTTAAAATGAACTTCCCAAACTATATTCCATATTTAAAAATAACACTTAACCTGATCCTAACACTTACAATTACCCACTTCCACTCACAACCTTTAAAGTAGAACTATAGGCAAAACATTTTTTTTTCAATTTGGATAGGGACATAACCCCTGTCTGATTTTTTTTTTTCACCATCTGTGTCCCATTTCAGAGATTTCCCTTCAATTCCTGTCCCATGGCCAAACAGGAAGTGGGAGGAAGTCTCTGCAAATTAAGGGAATTCCTTGGGATCCCCCAAGTCATTAGAACTAGCGTCGCCATGGAAAGATTTCCCCACTATTATTATTCTGGGGACAACCCAAGATTTGAGATTTTCTTTTACTTTTAATATAAATTATAAGAGTAAACAGGACAAATAAGCGGAAGCACACACAACAATAAAAACTGACAGGTGTTCTAACCCCTCTACACTCTAACCAAAAATAAAAATAAAGTTTTGCCTTTAGTTATACTTTAAAGCATGCTTAAACCCAGCAACAAACATTTTGTCTTAAATTGAGTGACTGCATTAGTTTCATTTGTTATGCCGCGTACACACGATCGGAATTCTCGTCGGAAAAAACTCTGACGGTTTTTCCGACGGAATTCCGCTCAAGCTGTGTTGCCTACACACGATCACACCAAATTCTGACGGTCAATAACACAGCGGCATAAAACACGTTCGACAGCACTATAAAAGGGAAGTTTAATGCCTCCGAGCATGCGTCGAATTGTTTCCGAGCATGTGTCGGAATTTTGCGTGTCAGAATTGCATACACACGATCGGAAAATCCGATAGAAAGGTTTTCCGTCAGAAAAATTGAGAACAGGTTCTCAATTCAAAGTCCGTCGGAAATTCCGACAGAAAAAGACCGTTGGGCATACACACGGTCGGAAAATCTGATGAAAAGCTCCCATCGGACTGTTTCCATCGGAAATTCCGACCGTGTGTACGCCGCATTAGACTTTTTTCCTTTTATTTTTCACTGTAAGATTTGGCCAGCAAAACATTTCCTGTCTTAGGGTGATTCCTCTATCTACAGAGGAGCAACTGTGTCACCCTTAGACAGCAGCACTGTATGGACATGTATAGATGGACTTTACATAAATGACTAACAAATTAAAGTCTAGCTCAGACTAACACATTTTAAGCAGTTAACCAGCTAACTGTTTTTTTTTAATTAAATTTGGGATAAAGGTTTTAAATGTTGAGCCTTGTAAGCAAAACAAATATACTTACCTTATCAGTACCAAAAGTATTGGCATCAAAAGCGTTAAACAAAAAGAAAAAATTTCAAGGGACTAATGGGTATTTTGTGTTAAATACAAGACAAAGTTTGGATTTAGGGTGATTCCATGTATTTGCTAACTAAATAGATTGTTGTGAAAACTTTTGAGGCATGAACAGAACAATTCTTAAAATACCTGTCATTTACTACCATTAAGCCTAGTACACATGGTCCGAATGTGGGCCTGCATCGGCCAGTTCAATAGAAACCAGACAACGTTTTGCCCATGTGTATGGAAGCCATTCCAATGGAAGGCTCATGAACGAAAAAAGGTCTGCCAACTGGCTCCCGATCAGTGCTCTCAGCCAATGGGTCTTCTGGCGGGGGGCCGTCCCGCTGTACTCGCTGTACTAACATCAGATGGTTAGTATAGGGGCTCTGACCTGAGCTGTCAGGTTTTTTTTTTCCGTTAAACCCACTGGCCTAGTGGTGTGTACGAGGCTTTAGGCAGCTCATCAAAGGCAAAAGGCACAGAGCTAATAAGAGTGATAATTGTGAGGTTAAATAACAGTAATCACAAATGTAAACATAACTTGTGTTAACATTTGGGAGCCCCCTTCCTCTTCTGTCAGCTCTTCCTGCAGGTCCCCTTCCTTCCTCCTCTGCCAGTTCTTTCTGCTAATCATGTAAGAGCAACTGCTCCCACTGACCACCAAAGAAAGTGGGGAACACTGACTAATGCTGTGGAGAAAGCTGGACTACACTGACCACCTAAGCAGCAAGGGGGTACAAAGGAGGCATACTGGCATACTGACCACCAATGTAGAGAGCACATACATGGACCACCCATGTTAGGGGCATAGGAAGTGGCCATCAATGTAAGGGGCACAGCACAACACTGACCACCAATGTAAGGGTCCAAGCATAAGAACAAATAAGGTGCAGGTTTTAGATTTTCTATGGGTCAGTGAAATTGTCACTGGGCACACTGGCTCCAGTTCGGCAGCACTCCACAAAACAGGACCACCCTCAGGAAAAAGGGAAAGGACCCAGAGCTAAGAATCCACACACATACAATCCAATGAGAGTGCCAAACAAGGTTTTTTAATGATAACATTGATTTATAGCAGAATAGAGCCAATGCATTATGGGGGCCAAACACATTCCCCCTTCATCAGGGCTACAAAACAAGTACAAATACAAAGGACATACATCTAAAAATAAAAGGTCATAAATCTAAAAGACAATAATATAAATAATAATAATATAATTATAAAATAATAAACAAATAAATGCATTTTGGGCACAGATACTGACCACCAATGTAAGTGTCACAACACTAATCATCAATGTAAGGGTCACAACACTGACCACCTATTTAGGGGGCACAAACACTGACCACCAATGTAAGGAAGTACAGACACTAACCAAACATGTGAGCAGTGCTTCACATGCCAATATTTGTATGCATCATTCCCGGGCTCAGGTGACCTTCATGAATTGTAAACATGCATGATTTTCATATTTTAGACAGAGGTGCCTCAAGATTCAACCAATAAAAAAAACACATACAGTGGTGTGAAAAAGTGTTTGCCCCCTTCCTCATTTCCTGTTCCTTTGCATGTTTGTCACACTTAAGTGTTTCGGAACATCAAACCAATTTAAACAATAGTCAAGGACAACACAAGTAAACACAAAATGCAATTTGTAAATGAAGGTGTTTATTATTAAAGGTGAAAAAAAATCCAAACCATCATGGCCCTGTGTGAAAAAGTGATTGCCCCCTAAACCTAATAACTGGTTGGGCCACCCTTAGCAGCAACAACTGCTTTTACAGCGTCCTGGAGGAATTTTGGCCCACTCATCTTTGCAGAATTGTCCTAATTCAGTTACATTAGAGGGTTTTCGAGCATGAACGGCCTTTTTAAGGTCATACCACAACATCTCAATAGGATTCAGGTCAGGACTTTGGCTAGGCCACTCCAAAGTCTTAATTTTGTTTTTCTTCAGCCATTCGGTGGTGGACTTGCTGGTGTGTTTAGGATCATTGTCCTGCTGCAGAACCCAAGTTCGTTTCAGCTTGAGTACACGAACAGATGGTCGGACATTCTCCTTCAGGATCTCTTGGTAGACAGCAGAATTCATAGTTCCTTTTATCACGGCAAGTCTTCCAGGTCCTGAAGCAGCAAAACAGCCCCAGACCATCACACTACCCCCACCATATTTTACTGTTGGTATAATGTTCTTTTTCTGAAATGCAGTGTTCCTTCTACGCCAGATATACTTGGACACACACCTTCCAAAGAGTTCCACTTTTGTCTCATCGGTCCACAGAATGTTGTCCCAAAAGTCTTGGGGATCATCAAGATGTGTTGTGGAGAAATTGAGACGAGCTTTGATGTTCTTTTTGCTCAGCAGTGGTTTTCTCCTTGGAACTCTGCCATGCAGGCCATTTTTGCCCAGTCTTTTCCTGATGGTGGAGGCATGAACGCTGACCTTAACTGAGGCAAGTGAGGCCTGCAGTTCCTTGGACGTTGTTGTGGGGTCTTTTGTGACCTCTTGGATGAGTCGTCGCTGCGCTCTTGGGGTAATTTTGGGCGGCCGGCCACTCCTGGGAAGGTTCACCACTGTTCCATGTCTTCGCCATTTGTGGATAATGGCTCTCACTGTGGTTCGCTGGATTCCCAAAGCTTTGGAAATGGCTTTATAACCCTTTCCAGACTGATAGATCTCAATTACTTCCTTTCTCAATTGTTCCTGAATTTCTTTGGGTCTCGGCATGATGTGTAGCTTTTAAGGATCTTCTGGTGGACCTTACTGTGTCAAGCAGCTCCTATTTAAGTGATGCCTTGATTGTGAACAGGTGTGGCAATAATCAGGCCTGGGTGTGGCTAGAGAAATTGAACTCAGGTGTGGACAACCACAGTTATAGTATGTTTTAACAAGGGGGGCAATCACTTTTTCACACAGGGCCATGATGGTTTGGATTTTTTTTCACCTTTAATAATAAACACCTTCATTTACAAATTGCATTTTGTGTTTACTTGTGTTGTCCTTGACTATTGTTTAAATTGGTTTGATGTTCCGAAACACTTAAGTGTGACAAACATGCAAAGGAACAGGGGCAAACAAGGGGCAAACACTTTTTCACACCACTGTACAATTAGAAAACGTTCATATACACTATCCTAGACCTATACTTTATCCTCATCTTAACAATCTTTAAAAACTCCTATATCCTTTTCACAATGTGGTGCCAATAATTTAACATGAGCTCCTTCTTAAACTGATGACAAAACCTACTTTCTCCAATATATAACAGAGATGACCTCTTGTTCTTTGCACAGTCCTTGAGACTAAAAAATAAATTTTCCAAATCTTACTTTAATCAGTTGCATATTAATTAGTTTCCATCGCTCTCCAAGAACTCCTATACCCTCCTGACAAAGTGGTGCCCAAGATTGGGCCGTATATTCTAGATGTGGGCCTTAGTAATTTTTGCAGGGACAATACTATATTAGATTTATGAGTGTTTTATCTCACTTATTACACATCTCAGCATTTTATTCTCATTTTTTTTTTATTTATACATAATTATCAATATAAATATATTTGAAAATATTATTATTATTTTTTTTAATACAATGATTAGCTTTCTCACATGGAACGTGAAGAGAAAAATAAGGTACGGGTTGGAAAACTCCCAACAAACAGTGTTGCATTAGATAGAAGTAACAGCGGAGTACATATAAGGGTGGCAATGTAAACAAAGTCTAGACTTTGAACCTGACATCTAAAACACCTAAAATAAAGGGAAAGGAGGGATGGGAAAGGTGGAATGGGGGCAGCTTGCCCTCCATGAGATCGCAGGTTTTGCAATGGGAGAAACAGTAGTCATTAGGATAAACAAAGGCTGGAGGCGAAGAAGATCAAGAGGCTATGATTTTCAATTTTCCCAAGGAACTGGTCAAGCTGGCTTTGAGGTACCACTCCGTATATTGGAAAGATTGAATTGGGAAGTGATTTCCGCAGGAGACAAAGTGTGCTCTATATAGAAATGCTATCTAAATATTTAAAAAAACTGTTGGTAGTAATATAGTTCTGTAGTTCAGCATTTAGTTTGTCTCTTTACATATCACAGTGAACACTATGGGTTGCTATTTTTATCTATGGGCCTGAAGGTTTTATGTGGATACCTGGCTGATTGAGGCGGTCATTTTTTTTTTATTCCATCCATGGCACTACCTGTCTGGAGATTGCATGTTCTCCCTGTGCCTGCTTGGCTTTCCTCCCACACTCCAGAGACATGATGGTAGGTAAATTGGCCCTAGTATGTATGAATGTGAGTTAAGGACCTTGGACAGGGCAGGGACTGATGTGAATATACAATATACAGTATATATGTAAAGTGCTATGTAAATTGTTAGCGCTATATAAGTACCTGTAATATATAAATCTCAAACTGTTGTCTACATAGACAGTGGTCCTCACAGTTGAAGGAGATTTTGTGCATGCAAGAACCTGATTTTGACACAGTGATTTGGATCCTGGTAACTGTTTATATGTCTTCTTCAGGCCTTCTTCAGGCAGGCACCATCTTCCATTATAATGCATGTTGTCAATCATCTTTAGCAAATGACTTGAATTCCTTTGAAATTAAGTGAAACCCCAGCTGTAAGCTGTTATGAGTGAAAAGTCAACTGTGCTGTTTGATAATACTAATATACAGTACACAGTATAATGTATACACATATATAAATATATATTTTTTTATATCTTCCTATAGTGCAAACTGCTCAACATGCAAGCAAAAAAGTTATTATTGCTGCATGTGGTGCTGGTGTGGTGGTTGTGATGATTAGGGATGAGCCGAACACCCCCCGGTTCGGTTTGCACCAGAACCTGCGAACAGAACTAAACTTTGCGTGAACTTTAGAACCCTATTAAAGTCTATGGGACTCGAACGTTCACAATCAAAAGTGCTAATTTTAAAGGCTAATATGCAAGTTATTGTCCTAAAAAGTGTTTGGGGACCTGGGTCCTGCCCCAGGGGACATGTATCAATGCACAAAAAACTTTTAAAAACGTCAGTTTTTTCCGGAGCAGTGATTTTAATATTGCTTAAAGTGAAACAATAAAAGTGTAATATTCCTTTAAATTCCGTACATGGGGTGTGTGTATAGTATGCCTGTAAAGGGGCGCATGTTTCCCGTGCTTAGAACTGTCCCTGCACAAAGTGCAATTTATGCAGGAAAAAAAGTAATTTAAAAGCACTCGCGGCTATAATGAATTGTCGGCTCCCCGTAATACAGAGAACAGTCATTGAAAGTCATTGATAAAAAAAAAAAAATGCGTGGAGTTCCCCCCAAATTCAATTACCAGGCCCTTCAGGTCTGGTACGGATATTAAGGGGACCCCCGGGTCAAATTAAAAAAAATGACATGGGGTTCCCCCAAATATCAATACCAGACCCTTCAGGTCTGGTATAGATTTTAAGGCGAACTCCACGCCAAACTAAAAAAAAAAAATGACGTGGAGTTCCCCCCAAAAATCCATACCAGACCCTTTATCCGAGCCCGCAACCTGGCAGGCCGCAGGAAAAGAGGGGGGCGAGAGAGTGCCCCCCCTCCTGAACCGTACCAGGGCACATGCCCTCAACATTGGGAGGATGCTTTGGGGATCTGTGACCCCTCAAAGCACCATGTCCCCATGTTGATGGGGACAAGGGCCTCATCCCCACAACCCTGGCCGGAGACCCCCAGATCCCACCCCCCTGTTTGAAATGGTAAGGGGGTAAAAAAGTACCCCTACCATTTCACAAAGAAAGTGTAAACATTTTTTAAAAAACACACTGACACTGTTGGGATAAGTCCTTTATTAAAAATAAAAAAAATAAAAAAAAGATTCCAGCGGTGATAATCCACTCTTGCTATCCAGCGATGGCTGATCTCTTCTCTGGGGTGCAGCGATTGATGATCTCTCCCGATGGTCCAGCGCAGCGCATCCTGTCCCCTGGTAAGATAAGTGGCCAACGTAGCAAAATTGGGGACAAACCTTCTGTAGAAGCCTACTAACCCCAAAAAAGCCCTGACCTGTTTTTTATTAAGGGGTCTTGGCCAACTTTGGATTGCCTGGACTTTTGTGACTTTGGGGTTTTACTACCCCCCTGCCAATAATGTACCCTAAATACCAGGCCTCCTTTAGCCTGGGTTCAGACTAGTGCGGTGCGAATTGAAGGCCCTGCGTGACACGTTGGCTGTTCTGCGGATTGTCCGCATTTTAGGTGCGAATCAGCTGCTAACATGAATTCGTAACTCATTGTACTACTTCTGAGGGGGAAATCCACGCCAAATTTTTAGAAAAAAAACGGCATTGGTTCCCCCTCCAGAGTCATACCTGGCCCTTAGGTCTGGTATGGATTTTAAGGGTACCCCCTACGCCTAAAAAACGGAGTGGGGGTCCCCCCAAAATCCATACCAGACCCTTTTCCGAGCACGCAGCCTGGCAGGTCAGGAAAGGGGGTGGGGACGAGCGAGCTCCTCCCCCCTCCTGAACCGTACCAGGCCGCATGCCCTCAACATGGGGGGTGGGTGCTTTGGGGAAGGGGGCGCCCTGCGGCCCCCCCACCCCAAAGCACCTTGTCCCCATGTTAATGAGGACAAGGGCCTCTTCCCGACAACCCTGTCCGTTGGTTGTCGGGATCTGCGGGCGGGGGGCTTATCGGAATCCGGGAGCCCCCTTTAATAAGGGGGCCCCCAGATCCCGGCCCCCCACCCTATGTGAATGAGTATGGGGTACGATGTACCCCTATCCATTCACCTAAGGTGTAAAGTGTAACTAAAAAAAAACACAATTTTTAAAAAATATTTTATTGCACTGCTCCGGGGGTCTTCTTCCGTCTTGGGGGGTCTTCTCGCCGGACTCCTCCGCTATTTTACCTAGCTCTTTTACCGAGCAGAGGAGCCCGGCTTTCTTCTTCGTCGCCGCCGTCATCTGGGGGTCTCGATCCGCCTTCGGGGGTCTTCCGGGGTCTTTCGGGGTCTCTTCTGTTCTTGCCGCTGTCGTCGCCTTCTGCGCCGCCGCCTTCTTCTTCTTCTTCTTCTTCTTCAGATGTTGACTCGTCACTCTCTCTGGCCTGAATGGCAGAGCCGCGCTGTGTTGTGACTTATATAGGGACAAGGGGGCAGGGTCACATGCTCATGTCACATGGTGACCCCACCCACATATGATGTCACAGTCCCAGAATCCTCCTGGACTGTGACATCATAGGGGGCGGGGTCACCATGTGACATGAGCATGTGACCCTGCCCCCTTGTCCCTATATAAGTCACAACACAGCGCGGCTCTGCCATTCCGGCCAGAGAGAGCGACGAGTCAACATCTTAAGAAGAAGAAGAAGAAGAAGGCAGCGGTGCAAAAGGCGACGACAGCGGCAAGAACAAAAGAGACCCCGGAAGACCCCGGAAGACCCCCGAAGGCGGATCGAAACCCCCAGACGACGGCGGCGACGAAGAAGAAAGCCGGGCTCCTCTGCTCGGTAAAAGAGCTAGGTAAAATAGCGGAGGAGTTCGGCGAGAAGACCCCCCAAGACGGTAGAAGACCCCCGGAGCAGTGCAATAAAATATTTTTTTAAAATTGTGTGTTTTTTTTAGTTACACTTTACACCTTAGGTGAATGGGTAGGGGTACATCGTACCCCATACTCATTCACATAGGGTGGGGGGCCGGGATCTGGGGGCCCCCTTATTAAAGGGGGCTCCCGGATTCCGATAAGCCCCCCGCCCGCAGACCCCGACAACCAACGGCCAGGGTTGTTGGGAAGAGGCCCTTGTCCTCATCAACATGGGGACAAGGTGCTTTGGGGTGGGGGGGGGCGCACGGCCCCCCTTTCCCCAGGGCACCCCCCATGTTGAGGGCACGCGGCCTGGTACGGCTCAGGAGGGGGGGGCGCTCGCTCGTCCCCAAACCCCTTTCCTGACCTGCCAGGCTGCGTGCTCGGATAAGGGTCTGGTATGGATTTTGGGGGACCCCCACGCCGTTTTTCAGGCGTAGGGGGTACCCTTAAAATCCATACCAGACCTAAGGGCCTGGTATGCCTCTGGAGGGGGAATCCATGCCGTTTTTTTTTTTAAAAATTGGGCGTGGACTTCCCCCTCAGAGGTAGTACAATGACTTGCAAATTTTTGTTAAGAACGCAAGACAGGTGCGAATCAGATGCGTGCCCATAGAAGATAATGGGCCTGAATTCGCACCTGATGCGCCCCGCACCGCACAAAAGTCGGTTGCGGTTTTTCTGCAATGCGCAGTGCGCATGCACCGGACATATGTCATTGTGCCCCATTAAAAACAATGGGTTTTGAAATGTCCTGCGAATTCGCAGTGTTTTTCCCCTGCAAATTCGCAATAGTGTGAACCCAAGCTAAATCCCACAGCATACTTCTTAGGATTGGCTGTCAGACCCTCACAACGTAGGGCGTTAACAACAGCCTGCACTTTAGGTAAATGGCTCTCCCAGTCTGCATCAAAAATTACCACTAATATTACCATTACCATTATATCTAAATACGCAGATGCATAGACTTGGTGGGGATTAAGGATGCGATCCATCATCCGCTGAAAAGTGGCTGGGGCCCCATGTAGGCCAAATGGCATCCTCTTATACTGCCAGTGCCAATATTCCCCCTCCCTCTGCTCAAACTCGGGGGGGTTGAGCAACTTAGGCAAACAGAATGTAAACTCTGGAGAGAGCATCTGCATTAGCTTGTTGGCTACCTGGTCTATGTTCTACTAAATTTTAAATTTTGTAGAGCCAAGAACCATCTGGTAACTCTTGCATTTTTCAGGCACCCCGCTACTATATATATATATATATATATATATATATATACAGTTGTACTCATAGGTTTACATACCCTTTTGTCTAGTGTTTGGCTGAAGCCATTTATTATCAATCAACTGTAGTTACTCTTTTTAAATCATAATGGCAACAGAAACTACCCAAATGATCCTGATCAAAAGTCTACATACCCTGGTCATTTTGGCCTAATAACATGCACACAAGTTGACAAAAAAGGGGTTTTAATGGCTATTAAAGGTAACCCTCCTCGCATGTGATCAGTTTGCTTGTAATTAGTGTGTGTGTGTAAAAGGTCAATGAGTTTCTGGACTCCTGACAGACCCTGGCATCTTTCATCCAGTGCTGCACTGATGTTTCTGGATTCTGAGTCATGGGGAAAGCAAAAGAATTGTCAAAAGATCTGCGGGAAAAGGTAGTTGAACTGTATCAAACAGGAAAGGGATAGAAAAAGATATCCAAGGAATTGAGAATGGCAATCAGCATTGTTCAAAATCTAATCAAGAAGTGGAAAATGAGGGATTCTGTTGAAACCAAACCACGGTCAGGTAGACCAACTAAAATTTCAGCCACAACTGCCAGGAAAATTGTTTAGGATAGAAATGTAGCGGGGTTGTTCCCCTTTTAGGGGATAAGACTATGATTCCCATAATTCCCCAGGCTCCCGGGAGGTTGGTTGTTTCCGCCCGAGGGGCTGATGGGGGAGGTGATATAAGGAAGGGGGGAAGCCCGCCTCTTCCTCTTCTGACGCAGGGATCACAGGGAGAGGAGACACCTGTGCGGACCGAGACTGCTGAAGGCCGGAAGCCTGGGCCTTGCAGCAGACTGAGAGAGACTCTCACGCCTCACTGTCAGCCAGTGCAGAACGGAGACTTTTGCCTGAGAACGGTCGGTCAGAGGGAGGAGCGGAGCGCAGGGGCTGTGACGAACGAGGCCGGACACCGCCAGTGGAGGTCCCGGAGCTAAGGACGGTATCCGGAGTGGTGAGCGAGCTGAAGGCTCATCTTATACTGTTATTTCACACTTTATGCCTATTGAACTGCCAAGGCCATTTACCTCAGAGAGCAGAAGATTGTTCTTTCTTGTGGATTACAAATACACCATTTAATTCTACATGTGCACCACCTCTACAGTTCTTGTGCCAGTGAAGAATACTGTGTTCCCTCAAGGACTGAGCTCCATTGTTAGGGATCAGGCCTGGTCCGTTAGGTAGTCACAGTTAGATTTGTTGCACCTCAGGGGTGCCTAGCAGACGGTCGCTACACGTGGCGCTCCGTTCCCCATTGCTGTCCAGTCACATATGTATACATGTTTGTAGTACATACTGCAGGGACCTGCTCGTGTGTTGTATGTCAAATATTAATGCATGTTACCATTTCTTTTCACATTGCCAAAAGTAAAGACAGTTATTTTCAGTTAGCAGTCTGCCTGTGAGTTTGAGTCCATTACACTTAGAGTATAAGAGATATTTATATGTGCATACATATCTATCTGTTTATTAACTGTGCCAGAGCGGGTAGAGCAGATTGCCGGGGGGTTGGTGGAGCTGTACTCAGGGACCCAAATAAAACTTGCGGCCCTCTTAATTGGGGGTATCGCTACAGAAAGAAAAACCCACAAATAACATCAGGTGAAATGCAGGACTCTCTGAAAACATGTGGTGTGACTGTTTCAAGATGCACAATAAAGAGGCACTTGAAGAAAGATGGGCTGCATTGTCAAGATGCCAGAAGAAAGCCATTACTATGCAAATGCCACAAAGTATCCCGCTTACAATACACCAAACATCACAGAGACAAGACTCAAACCTTCTGGCACAAAGTCATTTGGAGTTATAAGTCAACAAGGCCTATGATGAAAGGTACACCATTTCTACTGTGAAACACGGAGGTGGATCGCTGATGTTTTGGGGATGTGTGAGCTACAAAGGCACAGGAAATTTGGTCAAAATTGATGGCAAGATGAATGAGTATGTTATCAAAAAAATACTGGAGTAACATTTGCATTTATCAGCCAGGAAGCTGTCATTGGCTACAGCAGAATAAAGTGAAGGTTCTGGAGTGTCCATCTCAGTCTCCTGACCTCAAAATCATTGAGCCATTCTGGGGAGATCTCAAATGTGCAGTTCGTGCAAGACAGCCCAAGAATTTCCAGGAACTGGAGGCTTTTTGCCAATAGTAATGGGCACCTTTACCATCTGAGACCATAAAGAGCCTCATCCACAAACACCACAAAAGACTACAAGCTGTCATTGATGTTAAAGGGGGCAATACACAGTATTAAGAACTGGGGTATGTAAATCTATGATCAGGGTCAATTGAGTATTTTCTGTTGCCATTATGATTTAAAAAGGGTAAACACAGTTGTTTGATGATAATAATAATAATAATAATAATAATAATAATTCAGCCAAACACTAACCATGAGTGAAAGAAAAGTTCTTGTGTTATCATTCATATTCTCGGAAAAATGGCCAAGAAATCATAAATTCTGCCAGGGTATGTAAACCTTTAAGCACAACTGTATATATATATATTGTAAGATTGGGGTTATCAGACTCAACAGTAGGTGCGTTTTCCAGTGAGTACGCCTGTACAAAACTGTATTTTTAAGGGCCTGGTAGTCCACTTTTATTGAAAAGCACAAAAAAGTTCACTAAGACATCAGTACCAATGCAGGGGGTTCCACCATTACTGTATCTTGCACACTCAATACTTTAGCCTACTGGCTTACATTCTTCCCATACGGGTGATTCAGGCCTTTAGCCTAGGCCTCAGGTCTGCTCCTCAGACCCAAAAGAGTTTGCTAGAGTTAAGCTCTCTCCTAGCTCACTCTTGATCAGCGCCTTGCTGCTCTGTCACCAAGTACGTCTGCCACCTGCAGACATGCATACTCTGGCTGCCCCATGCAGCATCTGACTCCTCTCAAAGGAATGGGAGTCCACCTGACTCCCATGCACAGACTTCCTGTCTGTTGGGTGGAACCCTGAGCCATAGCCAGGTCAAAACTAAATAGCCCAGCACACAGCTGTGAAATCAGCGTGCCTTTCTCTACAAAATCTGGCTTAAACCAGCAATGATCCAGGTAGCACAGGGTCCTACCGCCACAATATATATCGTATATTGTCTCATACTGTTGTGGACTCTTTGCTGGGTTGTTTGGGGTGTGGCTGTATTCCATTGTTCTATTGTGTCGGTCTGCCCTGGGAGAAAAGTATTATGGGATGTGTATTTGCTGTGAGGAGGGAGGGGGGAATTCCTCCAACAACTCTCCCTGTTGATTGGACAGTCTACCCCGCCCTGTGTCATTATCCAAAGGAGAGGAGATTGCCCCCTGCGGTGTTTATCTATGTGTGCCTTTGTTCAAATAAAAAGTTCATGTTCCAGCTTGCAGCCAAACGAGTCCTGCCTAGTTCTTAGTTGTAATATGCGACAACAATATCTATATTCAGACTGGAGGAAGTGGTATATGATGGAAGCACTCAAGCGGAGTGTGGGACATTCTGTTACATGGTCTGTATAGTCTTTATGTATAATGAATACAGTACACACTTTGAATATTTCATTGCATAAAATGTTATTATTGTAGGTTGTTAGCACCACACATTGATTTATATATTGTTGATATATTGTTTTTGGTACATGCAGCTTGTTTTTTTGGGCTGTTGTGCAATTTCTGTCTGTGTCTTCCTGTCTTAGTGGTGCGTGCATCTCACATTTCTTCTACAGGCATCACAGGAAAAGCAAGTAAGAGAAAATCCCCCAAATAGAATCACAAAGAAAAATAAAAATATGTTAGAAATTGCAACTTTTATCCACCCTATCCAAAACTATTTTATTTAAGCAACTTTTTAAACAAATTTTAAAGTGTAAATTCAGCTTCCTAATTATAAATACATCACAATTCAAATAACTGATGCAGCAGCCGACATCTTCCCCTGAGCACCCACTGTCACATTTTAAAAACAGCGTGGCTGTGCAGGGCTACACCCACACAGCCACACCCTTGATTTCCAGAGATCTGTAAGACCCCTTTCACACTGGGGCGCTTTGCAGGCGCTACAGCGCTAAAAATAGCAATGCACCCTGAAACAGCTGAGGGCTTTCACACTGGAGCGGTGCGCTTACATTAATTTTGAAATAATATCAATATTTTGTACTTTTTGCTATAATAAATAGCCCCAATTTTTCAGTTAAGGCCGATATGTATTCTTCTACATATTTTTGGTAATAAAAAAAAGAGTCTACAAAATAGGGGAAAGATTTATGCCATTTTTTTTTTGTTTTACTAGTAAGGGCGGTGATCTGCGATTTTTCTCGGGACTGCAACATTATGGCGGACAGATCAGACACCTTTGACACATTCTTGGGACCATTGACAATTATACAGCGATCAGTGCTATGAAAATGCACTGATTACTGTGTAAATGTCACTGGCAGGGAAGGGTTAACACTAGGGGGGCGATTAAGGGGTTAACTGTGTTCCCTAGTGTGTGTTCTAATTTTAGGGGGATGGAACTGACTAGAGGAGATGACAGATCGTTGTTCCTAGCTAGTAGAAACTCACAATCTGCCTCTCCTCTCCTCACAGAACAGGGATTTGTGTGTTTACACACACACGTCCCTGTTCTGGCTCTCATGCCCACAATCACGCATCGGCACCCCGTCTGCTATCCCGCTTAAAGGAGGCGACGTACAGCTACGATGGTTTGCGGGATCGTGACAACCTGCCACAGTATAATGACGGCGGCTGGTCGGCAAGCGGTTAATGTAGAAAAGGTTGCCAAGTTCTAGAATAGAGATTTGGTGTCAAACTGTTTGTTTAGGTGCAAGTAGTACAACATGTTGATGTTCACACTGGTGATTAGGAACAGACAGTTGATACCTGCAGCAGGAATCACAGGGGTATACAGGCTGACAGCGGCCTTTTCTCATATAGTTGCACACAGAGCAGTTACCTGAAGTTAGTGTAGTGGTACCCCCGTAGGGGCTGCTGGTATTTGTGGTCCGTCTCTCACCCTGCACAGCCAGGCACACAATCTTCAGACATTAAGGCCTCATACACACGGACGTTATAAAAAAGGGCTTAAAAGCTAGGAACAATGCCTGGGAAAAATCAGCGTTAAAAACTCGATTTTATTAGCGTTTTGCTGTGGCGTCAATGCGCGTTCAACGCTGTTTGTAAGCGTTAACGCTAAGGCGCGTTTTTTTTTAAAAAACATCACTGCTATTTTCCACTCCCAAATTTCCCAGAATGCCAAGGAAGATGAATAAACAAGGTGTGTTATCATTGCAGGTGGCCATTTTGGTTGGAGAGAGAGAGATGAGATAGTCTGTGTGTTGTATTTGCAGAGTTTTTGTGGATTTTTGATCGGATTTTTGGATTATGGATCCTGCCTTGAACAAGATTGATGAAGCAATCCTGCTCATCATCTTGATGAGGTTTCGTAGAAGAAGACAGTTGGAGGAGGATAGAAGCCGTAGACAGCGTCGCTTCTGGACCCATCCACTGATATCCCAGCGGCTGTCAGTGGGGTACTTCACCCAGATGTATGCAGAACTGCGCATACACCCGGAAAAGTTTCACAACGTTACGAGGATGTCTGTGACGCTGTTCGATGAGCTCTTGGAGAGACTCCGGCCACGATTGACCAGGATGGACACTGCTATGCGTCGCTCTGTGTCACCAGAGGAACGTCTGCTAGTGACACTGAGGTACGTGAAATAAGTACACATATGGGAAAGGTTTAGGGGTAGGGTTTATGGATTACGAGGTAGGGTTGGTGGGTATGGTTTAGGCTATAGAAGTTTGGGGGTCAGGGTGTAAGTGATTAAAGTAGTTTTTAGAATAGTGTTTTGAAGTTGGGGGGGGGGGGGGTAGTCATTTTATATGTATGCTGTTTTAATTAAATATTTTTAATTATACATTAGGTTTCTTGCCACTGGACAAAGTTTTGTGTCCCTCCACCATTATTTCCTCCTTGGTGTCGCAACTGTCTCTGTAATAACGAGGTCAACATGTGTTGCAATTTGGGAGGAGCTACACGACCCAGTCATGCCGGAGCCAACCGAAGAAATCTGGGAGTCTGTTGTGGATGGATTTTGGGAAAAAACACAATTTCCGAATTGCATTGGTGCCCTGGATGGTAAGCACATCAGAGTGAAGAAGCCTCCCCACTCCGGATCATCTTATTTCAATTACAAGAAATATTACTCCGTGGTACTACTGGCATTGACTGATGCCCATCTAAAATTTCTTGCTGTGGATGTGGGAGCTTACGGCAGCCAAGGTGACTCCCGCATATTTAAAGAGTCGTCTTTTGGACGTCATCTGCATGAGGGACGCCTCAACATACCAGCCAGTAGGCCTCTACCCTCCACTAATGAACCAAGTTTGCCATTGGTGATGGTTGCGGATGAGGCTTTTGGATTGGCCGAAAACCTGATGAGGCCATATAGTGGATATGGACTCAGCCATGAACAAAGAATTTTCAATTACAGGCTGAGCCGCGCGCGCCGTGTGGTTGAGTGCGCGTTTGGTGTCTTGACTGCCAAATGGAGGGTTTTGCTGTCCTCCATGCAACTGGATGTGGAGAATGCAATCAAGGTGGTCCTGGCATGCTGCATGCTTCATAATCTTCAGAGGGACAATGATAGGAGCAATGTGGAACCGGAGCCCAGCAACCCAACACATCGTGTTCAATTTATGGACTTGCGAGCAACGGCACGGGTCATGACAATCCGCAACCAATTTGCTCAATATTTTGTATCTCCTGATGGAGAGGTGTCATGGCAAGATGATCATATTTAAAAAAAACAATGCTGACATCGAATAAAGCTTGAATCTTGGTCTTAATAAAACACGTCATATTCATGTTAATGCTGTTTGTGTCCGTGTTTCTTCTTTTGTTCCTTGAGTCCATCACATTATGCGTGAGGTAAACGCTTGTTTGGCCTATTGGCTCTGCATGCGTTTCCCTCAAGCATAGTGAAAAGTGGTCTTTTCAATTTGCTTGGGAGAAACGCATGCTCTGCATGCGTTTCCCTCAAGCATAGTGAAAAGTGGTCTTTTCAATATGCTTGGGAGAAACGCATGCTCTGCATGCGTTTCCCTCAAGCATAGTAAATAGTGGTCTTTTCAATTTGCTTGGGAGAAACGCATGCTCTGCATGCGTTTCCCTCAAGCGTAGTGAAAAGTGGTCTTTTCAATTTGCTTGGGAAAAACACATTCTCTGCATGCGTTTCCCTCAAGCATAGTGAAAAGTGGTCTTTTCTTGTCTCAAGCAGAGTGTATATGACTGGTGTTGTGCTTGCTATACAAAAAAGACAGAATTGGTCAAGCAAAATATTTTTTATTGAACAGAAAAAAAAATAAATTATAAATGGTGGTAGTTCTGCTGGGATGCATGGTCACCCTGGGTGTTTGGGGAATGTGGACGGGGGAAGGAATGGGCATGGCGCCTCTGCATATAGGATGGCGGTGTAAATTTCTCATAGCTGGGTGAGGGGTACAATGGGGTCTGGGGCATGTTGGGTGGCGTCTGGCGGAGAGGAGGGGGCTGATACAGAGAGGAGGGTGCTTGCACTGCTGAGGTCCCGGAGGCCATTGGCCAATCCTGAGATACAGTGCATGGATCGACTGAATGTAGAGGTGGCACACCACTGTATTTTGATTGCCTATACTGCACACAGATGGTGTTCAATCAATCCATGCACTGTATCTCAAGGTCTCCACCCATGTCCTCCATTAGGTTGTACATGTGGCGTCAGAAGCAGGCGCGCTTGTTGCTTGGGTCCATGAAGGCATCAAAGCTGCGCCCCTCTCCTGCCGCACTTCCTGCAGCAGTGCAAGCACCCTATTCTCTGTATCAGTGACAAACTCCCCCACCCTCTGCAACTGGTTACGCCCACGTCCACGCTCAGGGCCACGGACACCTCTCCGACCGTACACCTCCCCGTGCTGGCTGACGCTGGATTCCTGCAAAAGAAAATAAATATATGAATTGGCAGGCATGTAGGTAGACAGACAGGCAGACATAGACAGGCTGACATAATGGATGGACAGTTACCTCATGTGCTGTCTCCTCAGCGTGGCTTTCGACACTACTGTCACGGGGAGATGTGTGGGCTGAGCTGTCCGTGGCACTGGGGGTGGGTCTATCCACTCCACATACTTCCCCTGCCCCCTCTACTCCGTCAGCAATATTTGATGTCGTCCTACAAAGAATAGAATTACATAGTTAATTGACATTATAAATAGCACATGCATATTGCCTGCAAAGAAATGCACTGGTTTAGTTAAATGCATAGGGTTAATTATATTTAAAAAAAAACATTACTTACTCTCTGGTGCTGTTTATCATGGCTTGCCGTACAAAGGCCAGGTTCTGGTGGTAAACATGCTGCCTTCTTTTGGGGGCTGGAGCTCCGGATCTTGATATTTTTTCATCTTTGGTGAGGTCCCTCCTCACGCGATCATGGAGGGACTTCCATCTCGCTGAAGGACTTTGCCTAGTGGACAATATGTGGAAAGGAAGAGGTTAATTATGCATTCTACATTCATTACATTACAGAACAAACAGATCATGCATTCCATGAACATAGACTTACTTGTTTGTTTTTGTGCAGCATGTGACATCTCTTCCCACCCTGGGGTAATTGCCGAGCTGATATCCATCCACACTTTGTTTTTTAGGATGTGGTCTCCATGCTGTGGGTGTGAAAGGTCCCACAGCTCAGGGTGGGCCTCCACAGCACTAATGAGAGCAGGCTGGGACACACTGCTGGCCATGCTTCTCTTGCTCCTCCTAATATTACCCACAATTCCCCAGGTGTGCAAGGCACTTTTGGGTAATTAGACAGGAATTTCCTGTTTTTCATTACATACAGTGACCAATCACATAATATACATTTTTACAGCTTAATAACGCTGACGCTAAAAAACGTTGTTATAGCGCTAATGCGCTTTTTTTAGCTTTTTTCGGCGTCGGCGTTAAAACAGCTCTGACGCTGGAGCCTCTGAAAGCGCTGGTCCTTGGTTTTTTTTGGAGCTTAAAAACGGCCATGCCTGTTACAGCTCAAAAACGCCATGGTGTGTATGAGCCCATTGAATAACATGGAGTTGCCTTCTTAAGCAGCAAAAAAAGCTAAAAAAATCCACTTTTAAAACGTCCGTGTGTATGAGGCCTAAGGAGTCTAGAAGCAGTCCTTGTACTTTGTTTTTATGTTTTATTGAGGGGAATTAAACTTGGTTGGGGTAAAGGTAAGTATGGGATGCCCACTTGATTGAAGAAATAAAGAATTGAGCCTTCAACTATATACAGGTCCACGTGGCTACTGATCCCAGTATCACATCTTAAGGCCCTGCCAGCCCTCCTGACTGCAGCTGCCTCTTTCCACTGCCCGTTCCACCACAGTCCACTCCACTGCAAAATTACATTTCTGAAGGAAAAAATGTCATTTAAAATTGCTTGTGGCTGTAATGTATTGCCATCTCCCGGCAATATAGATAAAAATCAAGGGGAAAAAAAACTAACTGTACACATACTAGTACCACTAGAGGGTGCTACACTAATGACTAGTGATGGTTCGGTTTGCACCAGAACATGCGAACAGGCAAAAAGTTTGTGTGAACATGTGAATCCTATTAAAGTCTATGGGACACGAACATGGAAAATCAAAAATGCTAATTTTAAAGGCTTATATGCAAGTTATTGTCCTAAAAAATGTATGGGGACCCGGGTACCTCCCCCAGTGGACATGTATCAATGCAAAAAAACGTTTTTAAAACAGAAGTTTTTTCAGGAGCAGTGATTTTAATAATGCTTGAAACAATAAAAATGTAATATTCCTTTAAATATCATGCCTGGAGGTCCCCTTAGTATGCCTGTATAGTGGCGCATCTGTCTGACAGTCCAGAAGCAAAATGACATTTCTGAAGGGAAAAATGTCATTTAAAATTGCTTGTGGCTGTAATGTATTGCCGTCTCCCGGCAATATAGATAAAAAATCAAGGGAAAAAAATAGCGTGGGTTCCCCCCTAGTCCATAACAGGCCCTTTGGGTATGGTATGGATATTAAGGGTAACTACATGCCAAAATGAAAGAAAAAAAACAGCATGGGGTCCCCCTCAGAAATCCATACCAGGCCCTTATCCAAGCATGCAGCCTGGAAGACAGGATATCCCCCCCCCACCTTCTGAACCATACCAGGCCACATGTCATGTCATGTTGATGGGGACAAGGGCCAATCAATGCAGGCAGGGGCTTAATGGAATCTTTAACAAGGGGGCCCCCAGATCTGGCAACCCCCTATGTGAATGGGTATAGGATACATTGTAAACCTACCCATTCACCATAAAAGTGTCAAAAAGTAAAAAACACAAAAGACAGTTTTTGACAATTACTTTATCAAAAATGTAAAAAAAAAAAAAATTGTACTGCGATGTAAATCCATCATCAATCACGCCAGCCGGCGGGCCCGAAAAAAAAAAAAAGTCACCGGGTGGCCCCGCCCTTACCTATATAACAGCTGTCACAGCAAAAAGACAGTAGTCAGAGGCAGAGCTTTTTTCTATTTTTCGGGCTCTTCGGGTGGCGTGACTGAAGATCGATGAACACCGCGGGACACTTTTTTTATAAAGGAATTTTCAAAAACTATCTTTTGTAGTTTTTACTTTTTTTCACTTTTTTTGGTAAATGGGTAGGGGTACAATGGATGGCGTCAGCAGAGCAGTGGATGGCATCAGTAGATCAGTAGACGCTGTCAGTAGAGCAGTGGACGTTGTCTGTAGAGCAGAGGACGGTGTCAGTAGAGCAGTCCATGGCGTCAGCAGAGCAGTGTATGGCATCAGTAGAGCAGAGGACGGTGTCAGTAAAGCAGTGGACGGTGTCAGTAGAGCAGTGGATGGTGTTAGTAGAGCAGTGGACGGTGTCAGTAAGGCAGTGGACGGTGTCAGTAGGGCAGTGTACGGTGTCAGTAGAGCAGTGGAGGGTGTCAGTAGGGCAGTGGAGGGTGTCAGTAGGGCAGTGGACAGTGTCAGTAGGGCAGTGGACGGTGTCAGTAGAGCAGAGGACTGTCAGTAGAGCAGTGGACGTGTCAGTAGAGCAGTGGACGGTGTTAGTAGAGCAATGGATGGTTTCAGTAGGGCAGTGGATGGCGTCAGTAGAGCAGTGGACGGTGTCAGTAGAGCAGTGGATGGTTTCAGTAGGGCAGTGGATGGCGTCAGTAGAGCAGTGGGCGGTGGCAGTAGGGAAATGGACGGTGTCAGTAGAGCAGTGGACAGTGTCAGTAGGGAAATGGATGGTGTCAGTAGAGCAGTGGACGGTGTCAGTAGAGCAGAGGACGGTGTCAGTAGGGCAGTAGACGGTGTCACCCAGTGAGAACTGTATATATGGATAATGTATGGGGGGGAAACTGTATACATGGATGGTGTATGGGGGGATGAGAAATGTATATATGGATGCTATATGGTGGGGGGGTGAAAACTGTATATATGGATGGTGTATGGGGGGGGTGGAGAACAGTATATATGGATGATATATGGGGGTGGCGAAAAACTGTATATATGGAGGGTGTATGGGGGGGCTATATATATGGGGGGACTGTATATATGGATGGTCTTGTGGTTTACTATATATGTATATTCCACAGGAATCTGTCGCAGCTGCTCCTGATGAGTGGAGAAACATCCACGAAACACGTCAAGCTATATTTGATGCTACAGCTATACCAATTACGCCCGATAATGTCATGAACACTATTCTAGTACAATTATACCTATACATGCCATGTGATTATGGATACAGTTACCGGGCATGCCGCCCTTGGCACTTGCAGGCTATATTGCTGTTTTATACATTACTACTCTGATTACTATGTACCTATTACGATTATGTGCCTATTTGTATATACTTTTCCATGCATCATGCCTATACCTTGTGCTAAGTATATCTGTATATACATGAAATCTTTCTACTACAACCTTTATGAATAAAATATTTTTACTCCTACCTCCACATTTCAACTGCTTCATCTAAAGTCCCAAATTCCCTTGTATATATGGTGTGGACTGTATATATGGTGTATGGGGGGGGGGCTGTATATATGGGGAGGACTGTATATATGGATGGTGTATGTGGAGGGCAGAACTGTATATATGGAGGAGGGGACTGTATGTATGGAGGAGAACTGTATATATGGGGGGAGAACTGTATATATGGATGCTGTGGGGGGCGGAGAAGTGAGAGTACTTTGAAATCCTGACATACTAAAATGGAAAAAACTTACCTTACAAACTGGGCTCCAGTCCCAGCGCAATCTCTGCACACTTTCCAACAGAGCATCAGGTAATGGGGAGGCTCTGCCTTCAACCCCACCTCATTGTCCCTTCTGCAGCACACAGAGCGGATGGAGGTGTGCTGACAGTGCGGGAGGGGCGTAGATATGGAGGTACTCAGGCAGAAGGAGCAGAAATCAAGTGGACCCAAACTCGAGACTCGGCCGTGGTGGCACAGCTTTGGCACGGGCACAAGGGGGAGCCACTGGCGGGTCTGAATAATGTGCCTGGGTCTCAGACAGGTAGAGACCCAGGCACATGTTTCAAAACCTGTACTGTCTGGGTGAATCCCGGACAGGTGGCAACCCTAGTTATTATGCTGCTGATTATTTGGTAATGGCAGCTTGAATGTATAAAGTGAAAGTGAATTCTGATCTCCGCATAAATGTAAAACATGAAGTGAATTCTTATCCTAGACTGCTCAACAACAGTGATGTAAGTAACTGAGTTAAAATAAACTGAGTTACGTAACTCAGTTACTTTAGAGGGTAACTAGTAATCTAACTAATTACTTTTCCCCTCATGGTAATCCAGTTACCATTACTTTGGCTTAGTTACCCCAATTACATCTACCGCCACTAGATGGCAGTAGTGTAATTCCGGTGTCCTGCCGAAAAAGTTCCCCCGCCGTATAAGGACCCCCTGTACTGCGCAGGCGCAGGGCTTGCGCAGTACGAAGGACTACGGAGCTTCCCGAAAATTGCCGAACCTAAACAGCTCTGAGTGAACTCTACACCGCGCAGGCGCAGTTAACATGTAATTGTACGAGGCGATGCCGCACGCTCCCGATGCTCGTGCTACTCTGCAAGGGGCGTCTATCGTGTAACCAAGGGGCGGGTCTAGTATTACTGTAACCAAGGGGCGCATTTATTATTATTGTTATATATCGAGCTCTGCCCAATAATTTAACATTCGCCCTCTTCTGTAGCCATCCGCCCCTTACACTATATAATAATAATAGACCCGCCCCTTGCTTACACGCTATAACAGATCTGCCCCTTGGTTAGAGTAATAATAGAGCAGCCCCTTGGTTACACGATATATAACAATAATAATAAATGCGCCCCTTGGTTACAGTAATACTAGACCCGCCCCTTAGTTACACGTATAGAATATTTAAAAAAAAAAGTCACAGTTACTTTGCTGAGTAACTAATTACTTTTCCAATGTAGTAACTGAGTTACTAACTCAATTACTTTTTGGGAGAAGTAATTTGTAACGTAACTAATTACTTTTTTAAAGTAAGATGACCAACACTGCTCAACAACCTTTTAATCCTGCCTTGCATTTGATGGATTTGCTTTAAATTGTATGACATTGATAAATTCTTTAACCCCATCAGAAGTGGTAGCTATTTAGGGTAAACATAAGACTTTCTAGTTATTGTTGTTTGTGGTCTTGTTCAGTCTGCAGTAAAATGTTCTCCGTAGTGATTTGGTTTATTGAACGCTGTGGTCAGTAAAATCAGCAGTAAGGAAACAAATCAAAGGCTGCAACATCAATAAGGCTGATTAAGGCTACGTGCAATGAGTAGCAATGACCCCAAAGGTATCATGAAAATAAACTCATGAACAGGCCTTGGATATGAAACATATTCAAATCCTTCCTGTCAGGAAATGCATGCAGCCATTACCAGCACCTTCTGCCTACAGTGTCTATAAAAATAATGTTTGTTTTATGCTGAGGTTTTATTCACAGCAATTTACTAGATTAAACATTATTATTGCCCAATTATTTCCAGTCCACCTTTTATCTACCTCAGGAGGATATAATGTTAACCTGTATGTCAGGTGAACTCATGACCCACGTTTTTCTAATATGTTGGATTGAATGTAAAAAGCACTATATGTCTGGGGAATGAAAACATCAAGCACACCAGTATCTGATGAACATAACCTACCTTGTATAGCTAACTATGCATTAAAGGAGATTTGGCAACAACCGAGAGCATACTCTTTTCCACTATTATAAGACTTAACAAAAATTGTAAACCATGATAAAAATTGAAAATTGAATCACAGATACTTACAGTAACTTTCCTTTCCTGACGGGCTCCATGGCAGCACTGCTGAGGTAAGGAAGCCCCCCCCCAACATACTCAGGAACTAACTACCCTGTTTCCCCGAAAATAAGACCTAGCGTGATTGTCGGTGATGGCTGCAATATAAGCCCTACCCCTTAAATATGCCCTACCCCTTTCCCCCCGAAAATAAGCCCTACCCTGAAAATAAGACCTACAAGGACTTTAACTAGGGCTTATTTGGGGGGTAGGGCTTATATTGCTGCCATCACCGACAATCACGCTAGGTCTTATTTTCGGGGAAACAGGGTAATACATTTGTGCCCACCTGTAGCCTTGGCATTCCGTAACTCATCCTACCAAGATGGGTGAGAATTGTGCTGCCATGGAACTCATCAGAAAAGGAAGACTATGGTAAGTATCTATCATTAAATTTTCAGGTTTCCCTGATGGCTCTATGTCAGCACAGCTGGGAATTAACTAGCCACAAACGAGAGGGTAATGCTTGACCAATTCAATTTTGAATGGCAGCAAAAGGCAATACGCTCCTGCCAAAATCAACAGTAGGCAGGGCCGTAGGCTCAGTCTATACAATAGTCTGTCATGAAGGTATGCATAGAAGTCCATGTAGCCACTCTGCAGATTGTTTCCAGAGAAACCCGTCCTGCTGCTGCCCATAAGGTTGAGACACCTCTAGTGGAATGTGCTGTGACCCCCTTGAGGCACAGACAGACATTTCTCTCTGTAAGCGGAGATGATCTTCATCATCCACAAGGCGATCCCTCTACTAGAAGCCCTCAGGTGTTTTCGTGATCCGTTTGGATTGAAAGATAATCTGATTTCTTGAGCTCGGCAGTAGCCTCCAAATAGGCTTTTATTGTAAGCTCAACATCAAGTGGACTTTACTTCCTGAGTTTTTTTTGAGAGGGACATAGGTAGTGTAATCTCTTTCTAAGCCACCTTGGGTACAAATCCAAGCATCGGTCTAAGCACCACTCGATCTGGAAAGAAAGAGAGGAAGGTTTCTTTAAATCCAGTTCTGATTCCCCATCTGGCTGGTGTTATCGCTACCAGAAATGTTGACATAAGAGAGAGAAGCCAAAGCTATGCCGGATGACTGAAGAAAAGAAGTCCAATAACAGGGGCAAGTCCCATTTTGGAAATATTAGAGATCTGGGTAGTTTTAAGCAGATTGCCGCTTTGAAGAACTGAATCACCAGAGCATTCAAAGCCCATTGGGTCTTCAACATACTCACACAAAGGCCCATATACAGTCCAGCTTGAAAAAAATCCAGCACGTAGTAAACTCTCTGCGAATATGGTGAAAAATCGGGCATGTCTGCAAACTCTGCAAACTTGTTCCAAATTCTGGCATAGGCTCTGCTAGTGCTGTCCTTCCTGGCCTTCATCAGGGTATTAGTGACCCTGGTCAAGCATCCCAGATTGGTTAGCCTTTGCCTCTCAAGACCCAGGTCCTCACACTGAGCTTCTCCAGAGCCAGATGATAGATGGGTACCTGCTGCAGCGGGTCCAGTGTTACTGGCAGAGGACGTGGTTCCCTGATGCTCAATGAAAGGAGCAGCGGATACCAGGGTTTCTTTATCCAATCCGGCACTATCACCAGAATGGTCACCTTCTCCTAACATACTCTTTGCAGAAAGTTGAGGATTCCCGAGATCAGAGGGAAGGCTTATGCCATCCTGAAGTTCTGTCTTGTTGAAAGTGCATCCACCCCCATCGCTTGTAGGTGACTGGTCTTGGTGAAAAACCATGGCAACTTGGTGTTTTCCAGGGAGGCAAACTGTCCCATCTTGGGGAGAAATGCCCATGCCACTATATCCCAAAAGACTTGTGGTAATAGTGCCCACTTGTTGTTGTCCAGGTTCTTTCTGGACAAATAGTCCACCTGGATATTCATCCAGCAGGGCACATACACTGCTGTTAGCATTTGCAAGTTGTATTAAGCCCATTCCATAATCGGTGCAACCTCCCAAAAGAGCAAAGCACCTCAGGTGTCCCCTTGCTTGTGGATGTAGGCCACCCCTGTTGTATTGTCCAGTTTGATAAGAATGCCTGCATGACATGGTTATCCTTGGTTGTGACAGAAGCAATTCCCTGTCCTGACTCAGGAGCAGAATGTCTTCAAAGTAGTGGTGAATTTGAATGCCTTACAACCTCAGATGCACCACCAGGGACAGAAAAATCTTTGCGAACACTATGGGTGATGTGGTTAAGCCAAAGGGAAGACACATAAACTGGTAATGGAGCTGCCCCACAGTGAACCACAGGAATTTCTGACAGACTGGGGCCACCTGCATGTGGAAATATGATCCTTGAGATCCACCGACAGAAGCCAGTCCCCGACTGTATGACCTTCAAGATTGTATGAAGTGATTCCATCTTGAATAGATCTTTCTTGATATACCTGTTGAGACCTCTGAGTTCTACCACCGGTCTCCATGCCCCTGATTTTTTTTTAACTAGAAAACAAAGGTGAGTAGATCCCAGAAAACATTCCTGCTGGGGTACTGCGCTTATCGCCCTCTGGTTCACAAGGGTTTCAATGTATTCCCACAGTGCATCCTATTTTTCTTCCGACCAATACATTTTTGTCAGAATTTGTGGGATGCTTGAGGAACCTCCGGGCATGACCATATCAAATGGTGGATATTACCCAAGGATCTTTTATACCTTGAGCCTACATCTGCCAGAATTTGAATAATCTGGTTCCTACATGACAAGTGTGAGCTGGTGGACAGTCAAAAAGAGTTCTTGGACTCCTGTCCCAGAGAAGAAGTGGGTCTCTTCAACTTGCAGCCTGTAGCGGAGTTCAGCCCCTGTAGGCAAACTTTTCTTCCCAGCCCGTAAGCCTTAGCCTCTCAGCCTCTGGTCTTCTGTGAGTTTGCAATTGCTGACCTCTCTTAAAAGTACTAGTTCTATGGATTTAGTATTGAGTCGATTTTGTTCTGGGAACGGGACAGGAAATGTTTAGATATTTTTAAGATCTACATCCACTGTCCTATCCAGCACGTCCCTAAAGGTTACTGCATCATTCAGTTGAAGAGTTAAGTGCCTTCAGGGGGGGCATGAGTGCCACGTCCACCACCAGAGGCTCCTCATAATTCTTAACCTTCACACACTTAAAGAGATACAGCATTGCAAACCAAGTTCTGAAAGCAATCATTTTATCCACCTGCTTCCATTCATCACTAATGATTTCTTGAATTTCATCCACGAAGGGAAAACACACCCCTTCTCATTTCATGTTTACAAAATATAGTATCTCAAAAAAGTGAGTACACCCCTCACATTTTTGTAAATATTTTATTATATCTTTTCATGTGACAACACTGGAGAAATGACACCTTGCTACAATGTAAAGTAGTGAGTGTACAGCTTGTATAACAGTGTAAATTTGCTGTCCCCTTAACATAACTCAACACACAACCATTAATGTCTAAACTGTCTGGCAACAAACGTGAGTACACCCCTAAGTAAAAAAAAATCAACATTGGGGCCAAAGTTTCAATATTTTGTGTGGCCACAATTATTTTACAGCAATGCCTTAACCCTTTTGGGCATGAAGTTCACCAGACAGGTTACAACTGAAGTCCTCTTCCACTCCTCCATGAAGACATCACGGAGCTGGTGGATGTTAGAGACCTTGCGCCCCTCCACCTTCCGTTTGAGGATGCCCACAGATGCTCAATAGGGTTTAGGTCTGGAGACATCTTGGCCAGTCCATTACATTTACCCTCAGCTTCTTTATCAAAGGCAGTGGTAGTCTTGGAGGTGTGTTTTGGGTCGTTATCATTTTGGAATGCTTCCCTGCGGCCAAGTCCATGAAGGGAGGGGATCATGCTCTGCTTCAGTATGTCACAGTACATGTTGGAATTCATGGTTCCCTCAATGAACTGTAGCTCTCCAGTGCCAGCAGCACTCATGCAGCCCCAGACCTTGACACTCCCACCACCATGCTTGACTGTAGGCAAGACACACTTGTCTTTGTACTCCTCACATGGTTACCGACACACACGCTTGACACCATCTGAACCAAATGCGTTTATCTTAGTCTCATCAGACCACAGGTCATGGTTCCAGTAATCAATGTCCTTAGTCTGCTTGTCTTCAGCAAACAGTTTTTGGGCTTTCTTGTGCATCATCTTTAAAAGAGACTTCATTCTGGGACGACAGCCATGCAGACAAATTTGACGCAGTGTGCGGCGTATGGTCTGAGCACTGACAGGCTGGCCCCCCACCCCTTCAACCTCTGCAACAATGCTAGCAGCACTCATACGTCTATATCCCAAAGACAACCTCTGGATATGACGCTGAATATCCAGTCAACTTCTTTGGTCGACCATGGCAAGGCCTATTCTGAGTGGAACCTTTACTGTTAAACCGCTGTTCGGTCTTGGCCACCGTGCTGCCGCTCAGTTTCAAGGTCTTGGCAATCTTCTTATAGCCTGGGCCATCTTTATGTAGAGCAACAATTCTTTTTTTCAGATCTTCAGAGAGTTCTTTGCCAGGAGGTGCCATACTGAACTTCTAGTGACCAGTATGAGAGAGTGAGAGTGATAACACCAAATTTAACACACCTGCTCCTCATTCACATGTGAGACCTTGTAACACTAACAAGTCACATGACACCAGGGAGGGAAAATGGCTAATTGGGCCCAATTTGGACATTTTCACTTAGGGGTGTACTCACTTTTGTTTACACTGTTATGCAAACTGTACACTCACTAATTTACATTGTAGCAAAGTGTAATTTCTTCAGTGTTGTCACATGAAAAGATATAATAAAATGTTTACAAAAATGTGAGGGGTGTACTCAATTTTGCGAGATACTGTACTTCCTCTGCTTCTTCTGTGGCTCTTCAATCCTTCCAAAGTAGAGCCTGCATGTCCTTTTTAATGAAGGGTTGGACTAAAGCAAAGTCAAAACGTCATATTGGCACTTCCCCGAGGAAGTTGCACTGGATTATGAAGGCTCACGGACTTCCAGATTCACCTATGTGGCCAGAGACAATTGAGGTGAGCGTGAGGTGGACTGGTGAAGTGAAGGCATATGCAAATCCAATTGTTGACTCATTCACATAAAAAGCATAAATTGCTTCATTCATATGCATGATTTTTGAAATTACATTAACATGTTAACACTAATATTCACTTTAGTGATTGGGTTTGCAAATACTTTAAGTATTTGCTTTAAATATCAACAAAATTAATTAGAAAATGGACATTTTAAACAGTAGAGAAAAGATAGTTGGCTTAATTTACAAACTTTAACGCAAAAAAAAAGTATCATTATTATAGCTATGTGACTGTGTTATGCAGAGATCTCAGCCAAATAATCAGACAAACAGCCAAGAGCAAGTTAATGTTTACTGGATAGATGCAGATTAAATTGAAAATGCAATGGAATTGTAAAAGTGTGTGCAATAAGCATAGAATGAGTTCAAAAGAGAAGTGGGGGGAGCAGGGGTTCCCCCATCATACTTAACTAGGTGGATGCAGCAATGGACCGATGCTGCATCTGTCCATAGGCGTCTCTGCACTGAGAACCGAGCTATCGAACACCACCGATGGCTCAGTCCTCTGTTAGCCAGCAGCTCTCCGTTTGGCCCCCCCATGCTCATTGGAGCGATGAGCTGTGCAGGGGGGGGGGGGAGCGGCCGTCTCAAGACTTCAGACCACTCTCTGCTCAAAAAGGGTGTCAGGAGTGCAAAAAGAATTGCACTCCTGTGACCCATAGGAGAAGCCCAGCTAAACAAGCTCAGGCTTGACTTCTCCTTTAACAGGCAATAGAACTATTTCAGTAACACAATCGCCTAGGGTTAACTTCCCACAAAGGCTGCTGGGTGGCAGTAAAGTACAAGACAACTAATTTCCATAGAAAGTATAAAGGACAATATTCTGTAAATGTAGTTCTTTCCTCCAAAGGTACCACTTGATGTGTCAAGTCCCCTTTTGTTGTGCCCATTACTCTGCGAACAGCTCTGTACTCACTGACACACCAGACTGGGCTGAGAATATAGATGCAGACACCTGTGCATATGCACCAGAAACTGAAACAGACCCATTTAGGTAACAGCAAAATACAGTTTACAGGGGGTCCCCGAGTTACAAACTCGTTAGGGACTGCCCGCCTGTACGGAAGTCGGAAATGTTCGTAAGTTGGCCGCGCATGCGCAGACCTACAAATACGGACATTTCCGGACATTTCCGATGTTGGCCGCGCATGCGCAGACCTACAAATACGGACATTTAACCTATAGCTGCCACTTTAAGGTGAATGTAAGTGAATGTTAATTTAACCTGAATCTTTATCTATAGGTAGAGACTGAGATTAAATAGCGGCGCTGTACATATACTGTAGTGATCTAATATGTTCGTTCGTATATGGTATGTAGTTATGAAAAATAAATAAATCACAAATAACGTGTGCACCAATGTCAATAAGCAATAAGACACTGATGTCTGCAGACAGGCAAATAGTGAAAAGCATAAATCGCATAAAAGTCCGTGCTATATTACCACACAACTGGTATCTATAACCAGGCAATTAGTGAAAAGCATAAATCGCATAAAAGTCCGTGCAGTATTAACACAATGTGCAGATAAAATAAATGTGACAAAAATCTTCCTTTACTCTTCCACCACACCGCAGTGATCCGTGCTTCCACTTCCCCTAAAGAAACGCACTCACCACATCTATCGCCCGCACTTTCGTGACAGGCTGATAAGCTTTTTGAATTCCACCCAGAGAGGTCAGTGATCACTCCAAAATCAATCAGTGTCCGGATCTCTCCATATGTGAAAAAAAGAGGATTGCTCCCATAGTGTAAAATCACTTAAAACTTTATTCAGACAACACTGCAAATCTCTCCAATAGTCACACTCACATTTAAAAAAGCAAAGGTCAGCATGGGTTAAAAACAGCAGCACAGCACGCTCCACTTCAAACAAATCACACCGATAAATGTTGCAATCACGGCGGACCGAGGTGTATACAGGCTCTGTATGGTGTTGCTCACCCCCTCCTTCCTGCTTTTGCTTTAGATCAAATGGAACCGATCTCCTCCAAGGAATTCCTAACGCTGTGTCAGACTAGATCAATTGCCGCTCAGCCACGCCCCCGACATGTTTCGTCATTAGGACTTAATCATAGGGTTGGCTGAGCGGCGTGGCAATCAATCAATTTAAACCCTCCCGTAATGGCCATACTGCGCATGCGCGGTCATCCCGTACTCGCGCATGCGCACAACACCAGTTGCGCCTGCGCACTCCTCGTGTCCCCGTTCGTGCAAATACACAGTATTGTACCCGGAGCATCCATTGGCATTGGATCTCATTGTGGGTATGTGACCTCCACAACAAGGAACCACTGCACCATGCATGTGTTTACATGTGTTATAATGCATGACTCAGCGGATGAAAACTCCGCCGCAATGTGACACCACAGCTCACCGGCCGTGTAACAGTCTGCTCAAAGTACTTATAATAATGCGTGCATTATCTTAGTATGGGCCATCTAACCCCCAAAAAACTTTAAACAAAATGACATTAAATATGTATTACATCCGCATCATGCTTTACAATCTCAATGGTCATTCTAAGTGGGATGCACCTCTAATCAAAAGTAAATGTGAAATCCATGCTGCTAAACAGCATGGGCATTACACATCACCATATAGAAGGACCTGACCTCATGCACTGAAGGTGCAACCATAATCACGTATCCATTGTATATATAAAAAAGTGTTCACAAAGCCTTAAAAACACTCAATTCGCAGCTTTCCTTCTAAAATATATATAAAATATAGGATTAAGATATGTAAGATATATATATATAAAAACCAATATGTGCAATACGCGCACAGAGACGCCTCTATGCGTGCATACACATATCCACACAGATATAAAGACTGGGCTAGGGAGGCCATAATGCATTGATAACATTACAGATGCTCCATATAAATTCAATAATTAAAAATCACCAATTCTAAAATAATGAATGGTATAGGATGAAGCGTGGCAGAGTGGGTTTTCCCACTACATTACCATATGAGCTAAACTAAACTAAATTAAACAAATAAATGTTTAATTTAGTTTATATGATATATGTACAGCGCCGCTATTTAATCTCAGTCTCTACCTATAGATAAAGATTCAGGTTAAATTAACATTCACTTACATTCACCTTAAAGTGGCAGCTATAGGTTATTAGTTAGGGTATCCTAAGCGCAGTGGATAGGTTTCTGAATAAGGGCGGTTAATTTGGACTCCTATACTTTGCGATCTACACATTTTTTTGATAACCACTTGCAGCTATGGAAGCATTCAGCTATTTGCTGGATAGACAAATGGACCCCGAGTGTGTTTTCTCTACCAATCATTGTATGACTGAGGATGAGGAAGACATTTCGGGACTACTAAAACCATTAGACTATTTGCTTGAGAAACGTCTCAAAACATGGTGGGATATATTCACTTTCGAACACTATCAGAAAGAGAATTTGATTTTTAGAAGCCTAAGGTGGGATGTGACACCACAGGATGGTCTCAATGACCAAAAATACACAGACGAATGGCTGGGCTTTTTTAACAGAATGGGGAGGGAATTACAGAGTTTGGTATTAAATAGGAAACGGATGAAGTTGGAGCTACTAAATGAGAAAATTAGGGCTATAGAAGCCAAGTTGGAATCCGCTAAAGATTCCAGTGTTATGAAAGAGTTTGACATATCTATGAAAAGAAAGCTTGAAAAGATTGATCGAGAAACTCAGAAAAAGAAAGTCAAGAAATATAATAGAGACTCCAATGATTTTAAAACAGGCAATATATACATGTGGCAGGTCAACTCTGCTAGCACTGCCGGGTCCAATGAAGAAAATATTGGGGATCCACCATGTGAACTAATCAATGAACCTACAACACAACTCCCCTCTAAATCAGAACACGGTAAAAAAAGTGGAGGTAAAACTAGTGCCCTGAGGAATGATGGAGGAAAGGGTGGTCAAACAAAAAAGGGAGGTACACACACTAATGGAGGCAACCAACCTCCCAGTAATTACTACTCACCGAGACCAATACAGGAGAGGAGGGGCTATGTACAAAATGGCTCTGACTACCAATCACCTCGTAATTTTAGAGGGAACGGGCCTTATGAGCCGTCTGTCCAATGCAATAACCCATATGACTATTATCCTCCCCAATGGCAACAATATCCTCCACAGTATAACAATTATCCTCCGCCTAATCAGTTTCCTCCCCCCCCCCCAACCGCTATCAGGATCCAGGAAGAGATGTTCCAACGTACAATCGATTCACCCCCTTGAGAGAGGTGGAAAATCAGGGATATGTACGAAACTCATCGTCTTTTTTAGGGCAACGGGGGAGGGGAGGGAGAGGGGGGGGCACCCCCAGAAAAAATGTACAATCCACGAACCAAAGAGGAAAAGGAAGAGGTATTCCTCCATATGCCCCGAACAGAGAGAGCATGCCACCTCAAAGAGAAAGCGTGGATGCAGGGCAGGTAAACGAATATCCTCCAAAAAAAAGGATGAGGGACGTGTAAACACAGGCATATACAACATCAGTAGTGTTGAGCTCAATCAAAAAGAGCTCAATATTCTGAATTTGGGCCTGAAGTGCGCACAGAAAAAGAAAATGAATAAATTCGATGTCTATATAGACACTCATAAGTTCATTAGAACTATGAATATCAAAAAATATTTTCTGAATCATCCCATTAATCCTATGGTTAGAACTAATTTAAACAGGATTGTAGATAGTGGTCTGAAAAACAGGTCTATATTCAACCCCCAAAACACCAGCAATCATTATGTAGAGGTATTTAAAAATTTGGTATTACAGGACATAGAAGAACTCCCCCAAAAAAAGAGAGTGAATCCTGATTATATCAAGGAGGGGATTGAATCATTAGAGGGGAGGAAAGATATAATTATCCGCCCGGCAGATAAAGGGGGAGGGGTTGTGGTGATGGACAGGTCATTTTACCAAAATCAATTATTGGAGCTCCTGGGAGATGAAGCAACTTATAAAAAGTTGCCAGCGGACCCCACTGGGCCCTATTCAACACAACTTGAGGCTTTGGTGGAATGGGGGTATAGAAACAAAGCTTTAAATTCGAAAGAAAAAAGGTATTTGGTCCCCAGTGCGTGTAGAATTCCTATAATCTACACGCTGCCGAAGGTGCACAAAAATGTTGAAGTACCGCCTCCACGGCCTATAGTCAATGGCATCGGGTCTGTTACGTCAAGGCTAGGAGAATACTTGGATAAGTTTCTCCAGCCAAGCGTAAGAGCCACTAAAGCGTACCTAAAAGATACATCTGAGTTATTGATGCTATTAGAGGAGGTTAAATTGAATGAATCCACCACATCCTTCCTGGTAACGGCAGATGTTGCCTCCCTATACACTATCATACAACACGAGGATGCGGCATTAGCCTTGAATTGGGCTTTGAGTAGACGAGAAGATATTCCACATACTCAGAAACAATTCTTGGGGCAGATACTTGATTTTTGTATGTCGCATAATTATTTTTGGTTCGGAGGACAATTTTTTTCCCAGCAGGTTGGCGTGGCAATGGGAGCGAAATATGCTCCCAGCCTCGCCAACCTGTTTATGGCAGAGTGGGAAGATAGACAAATCTTCAATAACCGGTTGCCGCAGTTGATATTTTACCGGAGGTTTATAGATGACCTCCTGTTCATCTGGGAGGGTTCTAGGGAATCGGTAACAGGATTCTTGGAAACATTAAATCGTAATAATAAGAATATAAGGTTGGATTACCAGATTAATGAGGAGTCTGTAAATTTCTTGGATGTCACCATAAGAAAAAATCGTAACACCCTAAGTACAAAGGTATACTTCAAAGTAACGGATCGTAATAGTTACTTATCCATCAGAAGTGGTCATCACCCTGCATGGATAAGGAATATACCTAAAGGCCAAATATTACGTGTTCGGCGCAACTGTACGGAACTGGATGATTTCCTTACACAAGCTGAGGTATTAAAGCAAAAGTTCGTTCAGAAGGGTTACGATGAGTGTACCTTAGATGGAGTTATTCAGGATATTGCAAAAGTACCGAGAACTGAGTGTTTTAATAAAAAAGAAAAACAGCCAGCTTCCAATCAACACCAAGTAAGCTTCATATCAAGCTTTCACTGCCAATACAGGGAGATTGAGGGCATTTATAAAAAGCACTGGCACATCCTCTGCAAGGACAGACATCTGAGGGAAATCTTACCACAACAGCCGAAGTTCATCTATAGAAAAGCCCCCAGTTTTGGGGATCAGGTTGTCAAAAAGATCCTTGACCCCCCAGGAGAGGGGAAATTGAGGATAGACCTAAAGGGCTTCTTTTGTTGTAGAAAATGTGTGTGTTGCCGAACGGTTAAGGTACAAAATAGGGGAGTTACAGAGATAACCAATCATGACAATGAGATGTTCTCCATCAAAGAGTTTATAACCTGCAACACATCTTTTGTGGTATACTTGATGTGGTGCCCCTGTGGGTTATATTACATAGGGAGAACTAAGAGGCTTTTGAGAGTGCGTATAGCTGAGCACTTGGCTAATATACGCAAGGGGTTCAGGTATCACAGTGTATCTCTTCATTTTAAAGAGAAACACCAACAGGACCCCAGCCTCTTACAGTTTGTAGGAATAGATGTGGTACATCCATCTTGGAGGGGCTCCAACAGAGTGAGGGACCTCTCACAGAAAGAAACTAGGTGGATTTTTCTTTTCAAGTGTTTAGCGCCTAGGGGGTTAAACATAGAACTAGACCTTAATTGTTTCATTAATAATTTTTGATCCCTGGATGTACATTTGACATTTATTTGTTTAATTTAGTTTAGTTTAGCTCATATGGTAATGTAGTGGGAAAACCCACTCTGCCACGCTTCATCCTATACCATTCATTATTTTAGAATTGGTGATTTTTAATTATTGAATTTATATGGAGCATCTGTAATGTTATCAATGCATTATGGCCTCCCTAGCCCAGTCTTTATATCTGTGTGGATATGTGTATGCACGCATAGAGGCGTCTCTGTGCGCGTATTGCACATATTGGTTTTTATATATATATATCTTACATATCTTAATCCTATATTTTATATATATTTTAGAAGGAAAGCTGCGAATTGAGTGTTTTTAAGGCTTTGTGAACACTTTTTTAATATATACAATGGATACGTGATTATGGTTGCACCTTCAGTGCACGAGGTCAGGTCCTTCTATATGGTGATGTGTAATGCCCATGCTGTTTAGCAGCATGGATTTCACATTTACTTTTGATTAAAGGTGCATCCCACTTAGAATGACCATTGAGATTGTAAAGCATGATGCGGATGTAATACATATTTAATGTCATTTTGTTTAAAGTTTTTTGGGGGTTAAATGGCCCATACTAAGATAATGCATGCATTATTATAAGTACTTTGAGCAGACTGTTACACGGCCGGTGAGCTGTGGTGTCACATTGCGGCGGAGTTTTCATCCGCTGAGTCATGCATTATAACACATGTAAACACATGCATGGTGCAGTGGTTCCTTGTTGTGGAGGTCACATACCCACAATGAGATCCAATGCCAATGGATGCTCCGGGTACAATACTGTGTATTTGCACGAACGGGGACACGAGGAGTGCGCAGGCGCAACTGGTGTTGTGCGCATGCGCGAGTACGGGATGACCGCGCATGCGCAGTATGGCCATTACGGGAGGGTTTAAATTGATTGATTGCCACGCCGCTCAGCCAACCCTATGATTAAGTCCTAATGACGAAACATGTCGGGGGCGTGGCTGAGCGGCAATTGATCTAGTCTGACACAGCGTTAGGAATTCCTTGGAGGAGATCGGTTCCATTTGATCTAAAGCAAAAGCAGGAAGGAGGGGGTGAGCAACACCATACAGAGCCTGTATACACCTCGGTCCGCCGTGATTGCAACATTTATCGGTGTGATTTGTTTGAAGTGGAGCGTGCTGTGCTGCTGTTTTTAACCCATGCTGACCTTTGCTTTTTTAAATGTGAGTGTGACTATTGGAGAGATTTGCAGTGTTGTCTGAATAAAGTTTTAAGTGATTTTACACTATGGGAGCAATCCTCTTTTTTTCACATATGGAGAGATCCGGACACTGATTGATTTTGGAGTGATCACTGACCTCTCTGGGTGGAATTCAAAAAGCTTATCAGCCTGTCACGAAAGTGCGGGCGATAGATGTGGTGAGTGCGTTTCTTTAGGGGAAGTGGAAGCACGGATCACTGCGGTGTGGTGGAAGAGTAAAGGAAGATTTTTGTCACATTTATTTCATCTGCACATTGTGTTAATACTGCACGGACTTTTATGCGATTTATGCTTTTCACTAATTGCCTGGTTATAGATACCAGTTGTGTGGTAATATAGCACGGACTTTTATGTGATTTATGCTTTTCACTATTTGCCTGTTTGCAGACATCAGTGTCGTATTGCTTATTGACATTGGTGCACACGTTATTTGTGATTTATTTATTTTTCATTTCTCACACACATGTGATTTATGTTCATTTCACTGAGCACTATTGGTGATATTATTATTTTTATTTATTAGTTTTTTTTTATTATTTAGTTGTTGATTTAGTCATTTTTTAGTCACATATTCATCTGATATATGTACAGCGCCGCTATTTAATCTCAGTCTCTACCTATAGATAAAGATTCAGGTTAAATTAACATTCATGCATATTAACATTAACATAAATTAATAACATGATAAAATCATAAAAAACTAAATAAAACTATATATATAAAAAACACTATATATCTATATATATAGATATATATATATATATATATATATATATATATATATATATATATATATATATATATATATATATATATATATATATATATATATATATATATATATATATATATATATATATATATATATATATATATATATATACATATATATATATATATATATATATATATATATATATATATATATATATATATATTAGATATAACATACTACACCGTCTAATGACATTGTCTACATGGAGTATTCATGTTCTCCTTGAGTTTCCTTTAGGTACTTTGGTTTTCTCTTTTGCTCCAAAGGCATGATGGTAGGTTAATTGTCTCCTGCCCTATTGGCCCTATTGGCCCTAGTATGTGAAAGTATGCATGTGAGATAGGGACCTCATACTGTAAACGCCTTGAGGGAAAGTGTATTGTTAAAATTGTCAAAGATAGACATACTCCTGTAATTAATAAATAAATCTGATTGGACTTATCTTAAAATAAAGGTCACTTTTTGAAAATCCTGGTTTGCTAGTTTTGTAAATTGTGCCTATAGTTCCAGACCCCAGACCATAGCCCTTGTTGGGGTAACAGCTCTAACACAGATGTCTCAGTACACCAATTACAGCATTACATTTATGCCAATACATTAGCTTTCAGCAGAAGATTTTGGCAAGTTCAGAGCTCCTAACCTATCCCTAAGCTTCAGAGCCTATGGGGACTTTCTGTAACATTCTTGGAACAAAATAAAGCCAGGATGAGTGTAGCCCAGCCGTTCACAGGAAGTCTTGTACTTTTTTGAATAAATACAGGGCTTCCTCCGATTGGCTGAGGTGGAGATCACAATGCCATCTATTCTCCTCAGCAAATCAGAGCAAGGCTTATATTCATAATGCAAAGCTTCCTGTAAAAGACTGAGCAGCGCTCAGCCTGGGTCGATTTTGTTCTGGGAACGGGACAGGAAGTCCTTATATCGCTATTGGAACACCGCACTGCATACTGTATGTAACTGATGCAGTTGATTCAGCACTAACATCTCTTAAGCCTGATACACACGATCGGACTTCCAACTTTTCCGTGGATTTTGGTCCGAAGGGCGTTGGCCGTGAACTTGTTCTGCATACACACAGCTGAACATTTTCAGCCAACTTTCACCAAATCACATGGTTTTTCAGCTCTTTACCGCCACCCTTTGGGCAACTTCTGCTATTGTTGTCTGATCTTTAGCATTGGTTATGAGCGTGCGTGTTTGTACTTTAGTCCTATGGACTTGTGTACACACAATCGGATTATCCTCCATCGGACATTTGTTGCCGGAAAGTTTAAGAGCATGCGCAGCGAACATTTGTCCGTTGAAAAAACTAAAACAATTGTCCGATGGAGCATACACACGGTCAGATTGTCCGATAAAACAGGTCCGTCGGACTGTTGTTGTCAAAAAGTCAGATCGTGTGTATGGGCCTTTAGTAATGAAAATAGTTAGTTTGGTCCAGCTTGACCCAAACAAAATATTTAAAATGAAATGAAACCTGTAGTTAGGTTTTAATACTTCTGCATTAGTAAGCTCTGTACTGAAGCTCAGCCCCTCCTCTGCAAAAGATTATAGCAACAGGTTTTACTGTTTTACAGTTATGTTTCTATAAGCTAAAGAATGTGTTTACACTGTGTGAAAAAAAAAAATATGCATAAGGTTAATAAAGAAAATCTTTTTCACACGTATCATTTTTCTTCCTATAGTAATGCTGGCGTAGCCTAGCCCCTGTTCACTAGCAATGGCTGCCCAGACGCGGCCTCTGTTTAGCGCCTTCCTGTGTAATGGAAGATTTAAGCCTGACACACACACATGTCAGGTGCCTTTCCAATCCAAGTGCCTCCATCAACCTGGTGAGTTAGCTTTGAATCTTCTCAATTGTATCCCCTGTTTCAGTCCCACTTACCTCCCTTTTTCCTTTTTTGTCTATTCCCAGTTAAATCTGTAGCTTAATACAGTTATGAATAGAACCTACTTTGCAAGACTATCATATTGTTTATAGATTGTTTGAATTTTTTTTACTTCTAATTTCAGGTGCATTGGTGTTTGTTTTTATTATTATTATTATTACTACTACTATTATTATTTATTTATTTTTGCTGTATTGTTGCTTTAACAGTTTCTCCTCTTTTCTTTGCTTTTGTTTTGTTGTGTTGCCCTGAAGCCCTAATAAGAACATGTTTTCTTTCTCCTTCTTGGTTTTTATACTTCTTAGTTGAGCAATGTATGTCATTTTTGGTTCTGATGATCACTCATTAAGGTACTTGTACTTTTATATTTCTATATATTTATAGCTTTTACCACATTTTAAGGATTCTTTGTATTTTCTTTATTGTTTAGCTTTTAGCCCTAGTGAAGGGGGAGTGCTGAGCCCCTGAAACGTGTTAACTGTTACAAAATACAAATCTTAAAAAAAAAGTTTATAAATTTTTTTATGTTTAAGCAGCATTTTTTTATTTTAATTTTTTTATGTTTAACAGGCATAGCACAGCAAGTGTTGAACATCACGATTGCAGGATTTTATGTGTATGATTTGCTACTTGCTAGATAAGTTAAGGGACCAAGTACCATAGCAATTTATTCCTGTTTTTGCTAATTTCTTTTAATAAATCATGTCAATTAGCTAAGAAATTTAAAGTAATTTCTCAGATAATTCTGATCTATTTTTTTTTTTTTTTCTTCAGAATTCTGAGATACAATTCTGACATTTCAGCTCATAACCATCAGAGCTTTTTTTTGTTTACCTAGCCCCAAGACTCTTCCAAAATATGAAAAGAAAGTCATTTTAAAATGTTACTGTTTCCTATTTCACTGCCTTAACCCACCTCTATGTGCAACTGATGTTTACAGAGGTTGCCCATGAAATGACACCAATAATATTTAACTACAGGCATTTTCATAAATTGAGCTGCTGAGCTGGATATAATATGATATGACATGCAACTAAATGATAAGGTGAGGGGTGGGGCTACTGTTATTACAAACCTTTGGTAAAATATAAAATATAAGGGGTTTTGGATGGAAAGCACAACAAATCTATTTCTCATTATTCATGAAAGCACAAAGGGCACCACTGACTAAAGCAGCTTACTAAGCTTAATAATCATGCTCTGGTTTTAGCAGTGTATACAGGAAAATCACTCAGTTGTGAAATTGCATAATAAAATGTTACTTTTACAGTGTAACAACAGTACCCTCTTTGCATAATATTAATAACTATAGCCTTTGTTAGTTTTTACTAATAAGGGTCTGGTATGGATTTTGGTGGGGACCCCATGCCGTTTTTTTTTTTTTTTTTTGCATGGGGTCCCCCCCAAAATCCATACCAGACTCAAAGGGCCTGGTATGGATCTGGGGGGACCCCACTCCATTTTTTTAATTTTTTATAAGTTTAGCGTGATGTTTCATCCATACCAGAAGCAAAGGAATTGTTTTGATTCATCAAAGGACAAGGCACAATCATCTCAAAGTCGAATCCCGTTCAATGAAGTCGCATGGAAGTCGGACACAAGGCAAAGTCGGATCGGAAGTCGCGCCACTTCCATCAGTGTGAACACAGTCTAACCCATGAGTGGTTACTCTGCTAGAGATGGCATGCCCACTGATTCTTTCTAAATCTGTGTTGTGTTGGTCTGCTTGTGCCCACTGACTAGTGATGGAAGGGGGTCCGTCCTAAAATCCATATCAGACATTTAGGGTCTGGTATTCTGGTAAGAATTTGGGTGGGGGGGGGGGTGAACCATTTCTACTAATAAATACATATGTTTATTATTACAGACAACCAGAGGTAAAAGAGATGATTTTATGAAATCTATATATTAAAAGAAACCTGTACTGAGAAAAAGTGGACGCTATAATTTATTATCTACTGGAAATACTGGTTTTAATGGGTATTAACCACAATACATTCTGAATCACTGACCAGTAGTGATAAACCGAACATTACCAAGGTTTGGTAAACATTCAGTGAGCACTATCGAAGTTCCAAACCCCATTGAAATCAATGGGAGCTGAAAGTTAATTTTAAGTAATGACCATAGAAGTCAAGGGATTGACAAAAAAAGCTAATGGGGTCAGACATTGATCTGGGCGGGCATGTACCAAAGAAAAAATGTTTTTATCATCCAATTGGGAGAGACCTTTTTGTAGGGGCTCAAAGGGCAACATAAAAAATTTGAATGGGGATGCCTTAAAGCTGTATGTGGGATTACAGAATGTTATGACTCTCAGGGACAGTATCAGTGACATCATATTCATGCATCATATAAATTGCATGTCTATTCATTTACTATACTTTTACATAATTTATTGGCTTATATAAAGAAGCAGCACCCCAATATGATTAATTTGCCCCCCAATAGAAGTTTGTAATAGGTAGGTTTGGCCAAAAAAAAAGATTTTTTGTGTATAAGTAAAAATTGAGACTTGAAAACAGAAGGCAATACAGACAAAAACTATTGTAAGTTATACATTTTATAACAGAAAAGCAAACCTATCAATGGAATTAAATTGCCAAACAGGAGCAAAACAAGCCACAGAGCATAGCAAAATCTCCTCCCCGCCCTAAAAAAACGAACAAACAAGCACTAATCTGCATGCTTACTCCCTAAGCATACATTTCCCATCCTCCCAATATAAATCCAACCCCCCTGCTGAAATCTCCTTCCTGGTATGAATCCTTGCCCCCCCCCCCAAACCCCCAAGCTCAAATCATCTCATTCCCCATATGCTCTCATCAAAAATCCACCCCCTCCCAAAGAAAAATTCTCCCTTCCTAGTACAAATCTTAGTACAAAGGAGTTTGTAATTCCACTTCTGGAGTTGCCTCGCTATAGTCATCTTGTGTGCCATTAAGAAAGCCTTTGTTATGTCTTCCACTGAAAACGCACAATCCATCTCCTTCTACTATTCCCCAACATAGTATAGCTGCCCTGGAGAGGCATGTGTTAGCAACAGAGAGTACAGTGTTGATATAGGGCGATCGGACATGGAGGGCCAAGAGCATATAGCTTTAAAAATAGTCAGAGGTATTTGCACCTGACCTCTCTTGCATAGGGTCAGGTAGCAGTCCCTGAGATGAAAACAGTTATTAACTGATATGTGACTTGTTCAGAGTTTTCCATCAATGAGGTGTAGGGCCATAAGGATTTGGTGGATACAGCCATGTACAGTATATCGAGGAGATAGTAGAGGAGGACCACTTGAGCAATTTGCGTGCCAAGAGACTGGAAGGGAATTCAGGGTTGCCCACTATGGCGTTTATGGGGCCTATGTGTAATGAAATATTTAGTTCTCTTATCAGGGAATCCCACACCATTGATAGATGTGATGCAGAGAGACAGTGAAGTCAGTGGGGGCATGTGGAGGTGAATATTCATGGCAAAGAAATCATGGAGATTGGGGATAGGAGCGATTCAATCCAAACCAACTGTTTATGAGACAATTGAAAGATCCCATCAAGTAATTGGGAGAGGTGCCTTGCAATACAAGATTAGGTTGGGTAGTTTCAGACCCCCTTTCAGATTTATGTCTGGTGAGGACATTGTAATGAATTCAGGGTTTCATTATGGGCCCACCCATATGTATTTGAGGAGAAAGGATCTTATCGTACAAAAGATTGTGTGTGGCACCTCAATAGGTAAGGTTTGAAATACATACAGAAAACCAGGGAGAATGTCTATTTTAAATAAAGTCAACCTGCCAAGTCAAGTATGGTGGAGAGAGGACCAGAAATTAGGTTTCTGTTGTGTCAGGGACAGTAGGGTGAGGTAGTTCAGAGCGTATAGAGTTTCATGGTTGGGGTATAGGTGGATTCCTAAATATTTTATCTTATCTAAATAGCTTTTAGGAAAACTCCATTGGAGAGCAGTTATCATTTCTGCAGGGAGGGAAATATTGAGGTCTTTTGTTTTGTGGGTGCTGGCTTTAAAATTACTGAATGGCGTAAATGTAGTGAACATGCCCTGCCTTCAGATGATGAACCCTGTCCATGTCCACAACCACTGCTTTGTCCTGTGGACACAAACCCTTTTTGCTCCCTCCTAACTGCATGGGAACTTCTTCCTCTCCCTGCCAGACCTTATAGTGGTAATGTGGGGCTTATTCCCTATTGAAAAAGCTGTCTGGGGGGAAGGGTGTTTGGGTGCACTGTAAACTGTGGTTCTTTGGTAGACTAAACAGCACCTTTGTAATCTGTGTTGCTCTGCTGCTGCTGCAAAAAAAAAAAAACACCTGTGGTGGTAACTCCAACAGATTCAAGCTGCTGTTACTCACCCCACAAAATAAATAAATTACCCTAAAAAAAATGTAAATCCAAAAAAAAATAAAGCTTACACACAAAGAGAGTAAAGGAAACCCAAACACCCTCCTTAAAACACTTCAAAGAAAATAAACCCTGTTTGATTAAGGAAAAAAAGAAAAAGAAAAATAACATCCCCAAATAACAAAAAAGTGGGTACACAAGAGCAACAAATCCTGCTGTTGACACATATAGAAAAAAAGTAACACCAAAAAGGACTGTATGGTCTTATGAAATCACAGGTACAAAGAGGAGAGGGGTGGTATGGTTGACCAATGGGCTGGGCCTACATCCCAAAAAGACAGTAGAGTGGAGAAGGAACTCCCCCTTACGGGACTATAATAGCCCAAATAGTAGTACACAAAGAGTATGTAAAAGGAGTATACAAAATGTATTGAAATATAAACAATTCAAATTTGAATCAATAGAGGACTATAGACATTTAAATTACATACATATGGTAAAAAACAGAAGAACAAAACTCTAGAGAGAGGTCCCTCTAAAGTCCCTGCCTATGCATTTATATATACACCTACTCGCTGTATAATATATATGTCAAAATAAAATATATAAAAACTCTTTGGTATATCTTTCTATGTACTGTATGCTCCTCTATACACTCATCCTTTCTTATGTTTAAATAGAGCATGAGGATTTCCTCAGTGCTAGAGGAAGCCCTCTCCAGTACCTGTGTGCCCCTTGTGGCTGTGCTTCACTATGCTGGTCTCGCTGGTTGATCACTGCTGTCTCCATCTGGAGGCCTCTGGATGTGTCAATTGGATCGTTGTTGGGACACGGCTGTCAGTTTTAAAAAAAATCACTTTGTGGCTGTGACATGTACTTACATTTATTTTGGCAACATGTAAGTGTTCCTCAAATTTTTTTTCATATACCTGTACTCAGATATGTTTTTGAATAACTAATGGCTGTATATTCTGCATACATATATATATATATATATAGACGTTTTTATGTACATGTTGATTATTACAATTTTTTGTATGTTTTTAAAGATAGAAACAAAATTAGTCTACACACCCCTGAAGAAGGAGTTTCCTGAAATGTGTGGTGTGGTCCGTGCGACTTGCCGTGGTGACCCTATCGCGGTAATCCCTGGACCTCTTTAGAGATTTGTTCTTCTGTTTTTTGCCATATGTATGTAATTCAGATATCTATAGCCACCTATTGACTCAAATTTTAATTGTTTATATTTCAATAAATATTGTATACTCCTTTTACATACTCTTTGTGTACTACTATTTGGGTCATTAATGTCCCGTAAGGGGGAGTTCCTTCTCCACCCTATGAAATCACAGTGAATACAGGTGGGCTTATAATGTACACAAGCAATTCTCACTCAACGTCCCAAACGTTCAGGATTTGGCTTCCATCCGAACACACGATTCATCCTAGTGAAAGTTCAGTAATGACTGCCTACACCAAGACCAGGCATTTGTTGGCACTTTTTCTATACATGTGAAAATCTTTTTTTTTTTTTTTTGCTAGAAAATTACTACCAAACATTATATATTTTTTTAAAGCAGAAGCCCTAGAAAATAAATGAGTGGGTTTTGCAATGTTTTATGTCACGTGGTATTTGCACAGTAGTTTTTCAGATGCAATTTTTGGGAAAAAATACATGTTTTAAAATTTTAATGCAAAAAATACATAACCCAATTTTTTGTAAAATATAAAAGATGATGTCACACCGAGTAAATAGATACCAAACATGTCATGCTTTAAATTTGTGCATGCCTGTGCAACGGTGACAAACAGCATCAATTGTGATCTGACGTCCGCGGCGTTACCTCACATGGGACGATCACTGTTTCTATGCATGCAGGACCGATGCACTGTTGCTTTAAATGTTTTTTTTTTTTATCACTTTTATTGCTGTCACAAGGAATGTAAACATCCTTTTGACAGCAATAGGAATTTGACAGGTACTCTTTATGGAGGGATCTGGGGTCAATAATACCCCAAATCCCTCATTTGCACTTGAAAGCATTCAAAAAGCCAGGAATGGCGTTTTTAAATACTTTTGATTTTCCAAAAATGCCGCCATTGACAGCCAGATAAACCGGAAATGATGTCATGTTACTGCTTCCAGGTTACCATAGCGGAGACCCGATCAAAGCCGATCGGGATTTGCATGGGTCTCAGACTAGCGGCGGAAGTGCCGGCTAGTAGCTCGGATCTCCCGGAGGGACAGAAGAGTCCAAGAGAGCTGCGGAAGGCGGCAGAAGGGGGGGTCTTCTCCCGCTGCTTGTAATAGCAATCAAGTGGCTAGTTAGCCACTCTGATTGCTATTACAAGAGAGCTGACTGTCGGCTCAAAAAAAACCGGTACCAGGGTTATGCTTGCAGGCATTATCCCGGTACAACCACTTGAATTCAAATGATGTACCAAGTACGCGATTTGGTGGCAACTTATGTATTTTCATCATTTAGATAATAATGCCTCTTTAAAGCGGAACTTTACCCATAACAACTTAAGAAAATGTTCTTTACCAAGGAACATACATTCCACAATTATGCTACCAAAATGAGTGTGTGCCATAAATTGCCTCCAGCATTGCTGCTGCTTCTTTTTGTTGAAGGCTGCCATTTTGCTGAAGCCCAGAGCCCCCGAGTAGCAGTAAGTCTTAAAGCGGAACTAAATCCATCGATTTAATGGTTTAAAAAAAACTGATACATTCCTGGAATGCCAGGCTTTCAAACTGTCAAATTTGCTTGTGTCCTCAACCAAACTATCAAACCATCAAATGGCTGGTGTCATAATTGGCCACAGGTGCAGCCTCAAGGCAGAAGCAGCTTCCTTGGCTGTAAAGGGTAGGAGGGTTTAATTCCACTTTATGGCTGTCTGCAGATTGGCCCCTACAAATTCAGCAGTGCCTAAAAGTGCCTAAAAACAGAGAGCAACTGAGCATGTGCAGAGCAGGGCGAGACTGGGTATTACTGGATTTTAAATAGTATAGGCACTTAATTGTTAAATGTTTTACATAGCTATACCTGCAAAAGAAGCCAGCCTGAAGTAATCTAGCAGGGTTTAATTTTCTGACTAAAGTTCCACTTTAAAAAAGCCCTTTTGTCTTTATGTCACGTTTCTTTTGTATAATTTACCTACATGGATGCTTGTACCTCCATAGGTGCGAATGTCAGTTGGGTTCTAAGTAGGATGCTCTATATAACTCATTGTTCCAGCCTGTCACATTGATATATGGACCCACCGCCTTACCACACAAGATTTTTTCCTTCTTTTATTCATAGTGCTTTTGTGAAATGAAGGCTGCTGTAGCTCCTTGACACAGAGAATGCTGATGTCATATTAATGCAACAAATATCTAATGAGCTACAAGTCAGAGCATTTAACATTCATTTTGCATGGGAAAATATCTTTGAATACTACATTATTTATTTTTTCTCATATCACGTAAAGCCTAATTCTGCTCAGATTGGAAATGCAAATGCACGGTCCAATTTCCAGATCCTGTATGAATAATGGATTAGTCAGTGCATTTACCAAGTGCAATCTGTGTAACCTATAGAGCTGGAGGTAGAGGAAGTGCATTGATACTGAACTGAGTATTGAAAAGAATAATAACAGGATTCTGAACTGAGTTAATCAGAACTCAAGTACAATGACAGCCTCACTGTTCTTTTTTTTTTATCTTGACGCTGTCCTTTTTCCTTTCCCTTTTTAAAGTGGTATTAAACTCAAAACCATATATATATATTTTATTGCAGCTTACCAATCATTCGATGTGATGGCCACATCAGTGTTTTCTTTGCTTTTCCCCCTCTGCTTTCACCTGGTGATCTTGTGATCTGGCCAGTAGCACACCTTCTATAATAGTAAGATAAACTCTGGAGGAATGAGCATAAGTGGCACAACAATCAGCAGCAAAGTCAGTCTGGGGGGGGGGGGGGGCTGATCAATTGAGTCATTCCTGCTATTGTTAAGTGTCTCATATATGTAAACTGATACATTCCGCTGGAAAGTTTGTGCTGTGAAAAACAATAGATTACCAATTAAAAATAAAAGAGAGAAAGCATAAAAAGGAAACTAATACAGCCATTGCATCTAAGAACTGGTAAGCGGCAAAATAATAAATGTTTGTTTTTGTGTTTAGTGATGCTTTAATCCATATTTTATACATCTGAAAGGCTGGACATGGCAATTTTGTCCTTTGACCCAAGGAAGTGTTGGACCATTGTTAGGTACGATCATTTTCAACATGTAATTAGCAATTAAGGTCCACACACCAGTATTTTCTGAACTTTTGCAACCAATGTTGACTGATAGGATCACTACCAGAAAAGCTGTCTTCAGTAAGAGATACCACAGGCAGTTATGTCAATTTAAGGTTTCTGATGTCTGAAAATCCAGTACCAATGGAAGTTGACTTTTCAGGAACATCATGGCTTTAGGAGGCTTCAGATGAATTGCAGCTTTGAAGAACTGTGCAATCAAGGCATTTGTCTCCCACTGGGTCAAAGATGGCTGAAACGAAGGCCTTCAGTGTACTTACGCAGATGCCTAACTCAATCCCCACCTGCAGGAACTCCAAAATGTGGCATAATTGTCAAATACTGCAATTTTCCTTTCCTGCTTCCATGGCAGCACACCTGGGAAGGGACCCCCTCTCAACATGCTAATGATAGGTACAGACTCCATGCTGACTGCAGACGCCTGCCTGTGCTTCCTACCAGGTTGGGAACAGGGATTGGATGTCATCTCACAACCTCCGACTTCATGTTCCCTCTCTCAAGTTTGAACGTCGGCTTATTGGGCCTTTCCGTATTCTTCGCAGGATTAACCCTGTGACTTACGCATTAGATTCTAATATGCGTATCTCAAATGTATTTCATGTCTCCTTATTAAAACCTTTGGTCTGCAATGGCTTTACCACCTCGGCATCTCGTCCTCACCCTGTACAGGTTGAGAACCATGAGGAGTATGAAGTAAAGTCCATTGTTGACTCCTGTAGGTTCCGTGGGTGCATACAGTACCTGGTGCATTGGAAGGGCTATGGTCCAGAGGAACGCTCTTGGGTCTCATCCTCAGACGTACATGCCCATATCCTCCTCTGTGATTTCCATAGACGTTTTCCCCTCAAGCCTGGTGCTTCTCCGAGGGAGAGGGGTCGTTGAGGAGGGGGTACTGTCAGGGCTGGGCTCAGCCCTTCCTCCTCTGTGCTGGCTGCTCAGCTGTCGGCTAATTGCCAGCTCCTATCTCTCCACAGTTACTCACCTGATATCCTGCTCGTCAGTCCTGTCTACTTAAGCCATCCAGCCCAGAGGATCTCTGCCTTCACCTTGGTTAACATCAGAGAGACTATCTCCTGAGCTCCTGTTAAAGACTTGCTTGGCTGACATCACTTCTGGCTCCAGATCCTTCTTGCTGTTCCACTACATTGATCCCTGACCTTCTGGCTTGGCTGACTATCTGTTCCGGTTACAGAAATTTGGATATGCTTTGACTACGTTTGTTCTTTTTACTTTTATTATTAAACAAGTGTGATTTAATTGTACTTCTGTCTTGGTCTGATTCATGGTTTCTGACACTGTTCTACTACGCTCATCTCTGGCTCCCTGACATTTTGGCTTGTCTGACAATCCGTTCTGGTTCCTGAACTCTGGCTATGTTTTGACTACGTTTACTCTGTTTACCTTTTTATTATTATTATTATTATTAAACAAGTGTGATTTAACTGTACTTCCCTCTCAGTCTGATTCATGGTTTCTGACAGCCAGGAAACCAGAGACTGCATTCAATGTCACCACTATCGCATCAACTGACCTCCAGCTTTTTAGACTGGCCAGGTAGAGTAGCACATCAGGTCCCAATCCACAGAGGAGAAAAGAGGAACATCAATCTGCTGGCGGGGTGCACATCTATGAGTTAAGTTTCTGATAGCATAGGAAAGGCAAGGCCCCTACCCAGGTGTGCTGACATGGAGCTGTCAGGGAAAAAAGATTTTTAGGATGCCTAAACCCTTCCACACACCAATAGAAGATCATTTTGCTATTTGTTTTGTGATATATTTCACTCATAAGCATAGTTGTATGGTAAGCCAAGGTTCACATCTGTGGTTATAATTACAGAAACACAAGTGTTGGACTTTTAAAGCACCAAAACGATATTATATATAAACAATGTATCAAATGTATTGAATACATTTACATTTAAAACCTTGTTTGTAAAAAATACATAACATCCAATATGTCACATTGTACGTTCTAATTACCACATAGAAAAAAAAAATGTTAAATGCTATCCCTCATTTCCCCAGGGACCTGTTACTTGTCATGTTGTACATCTTTGAATTAATATGTATAAACAAATGAAAACGTCTGAATCATAGATGTCAGTTAGACAGTGGGTCGAGGATATCTCTGCATGTTTTGTAGTTGACTTAGTGGGGTTGATTTACTAAAATGGGAGAGTGAAAAATCTGGTGCATTTGTGCATTGTAGCCAATTATCTTTTAACTTCAGCTTGTTCAATTAACCACTTGCTTACTGGGCACCTAAACCCCCCTCCCGCCCAGACCAATTTTCAGCTTTTAGCGCCGTCACTCTTTGAACGACAATTGCGCAGTCATACAACACTCTACTCAAATTACATTTTTTTCCCCACAAATAGAGATTTCTTTTGGTGGTATTTCATCACCTCTGGTTTTTTTTTTAAATAAAAAATCAGAATTATAAAAAAAAAATACAAAACCGTTTAATATTTTGTTAATAAGTTTTGAAAACAGGTAATTTTTCTCCTTCATTGATGTACGCTGATGAGTCTGCACTGATGGGCACTGATAGGCTGCATTGATGGGCACTGATATGGCGGCACTGATGGGCACTAATAGGTGGCAGTGGGGGGCATTGATAGGTGGCAGTGGGGGGCACTGAGAGGTGGCGCTGATGGGTGGCACTGAAGGGCATTGATAGATGGCACTGAAGGGCACTAATAGGTGGCACTGATACGTGGCACTGATAGGTGGCAGTGATGAGCACTGATAGGTGGCAGTGATGGGCACTGATGGTTGGCAGTGATGGGCACTGATAAGCACTGGTAGGTGACACTGATAGGCAGCACTGCTAGGTGGCACTGATGAGGCACTAGTTGGCACCACTGATGAGGCACTAGTTGGCACCACTGGTGGGCATTGATAGGTGGCACTCGTGTGCATTGATTGCTGGCACTTATGCACTGATTAGTGGCACTGTGCGGGCACTGGCAGGTGGCACTGGAAGGCGGTATTGGTGGGCACAGATGAGGCGGCTTCACCTCTTCCTCTTCGGGACCGATGTCCCTTGCACTGAAGCTGGTGACCGGTTACCGATCTTCTGTTTACATCATTGGCTGACAGCTGAACACATGGTAAGGGGTTGGGATCTCATTGACGGTGATCACAGCGGGTGGGAGCGTGCAAAGGGGAGGAGGTCTATTGACGGCCTCCTGGCAAAGTAGATCCGTGCTGTAGCCATCATTCAGCTATAGCGCGGATTTGAAGGAGTTAAAGCTCAATTCTGGGGAAAATTTTTTTTTCCCACTGCACGGGTCAACTGCTCATTTTATCCAGGTGTGAGGAGAAAGCTGTATACTCTCCCGATCCTCCGTTACATCGGCAAATGGTGCTCCCCCATGATCTAGCAGTGGACAGTTCCTGATATCCTCATGTCCAGAGCAGGTCTATAAGTATGATGACATCAGGAACAGTTCACCTCACAAGATGGCTAGACCACACAGGCACAGCCCCCCCCCCCCAGTCAGAATACACTGATCAGCATTGTAGCCATTGGCTGCAGTGGCTGATCGAATGCTGTTTTTTGAGCAGGACAATTCAACAGAAGCAGGTGTAACTATCCACTTCTGTTGGTTAGACAGGGCTACACACACATCAACATTTTACTTAAATGCTGGGTGAAGGTCTCCACTTTAAGAGTGTTGGCTTTTTTTTATATTTGGCTTATACAGTTCCACTATTGGCATCCTTCTATACTGACTTGGGGGGGTAGTGTGGAATGTTGAATGTTAACAAGGAAAACCCAATAGTGTCTAACTATTCCACTTTCCAGTCAAGAAAATGGCTTCAGGTATACTTTAATATTTACTTGGGCGAAACTAATGAGGATGGCTCTATCTCCCTGCAAAGTCTTGGGGTATATTCAGGGACTATATTACTATGCAGTTTCTCAAATTACACAAGGGAATTAATTACCTGTAAAACTAATGATCTCAGCTTTGCTGAACACAATTCAAAATTGCAAGCAGATTGCAGTTTTTCAGTAGATTTGTATCAGATTTGCACTGATGATCACATGAACAACTTTATTCTAATCTAGAATAGCAGCAGAAAACCCTATAAAAATCAAGTCACTTTTTGTTTTATGGTGGAGTTATTCCATTGTTTCATATGTATGCATGTCCTTTCAGTTTATAAAGTGTGGACAATAAGGAGAGCTGACATGAAGGATTTTACTTTGCTATTAAAACTCGTCTGTTGAAAGGGGAAGAATCAAAAACCAAGGCCCAGAAGGATGGTACATTGACACAAGAAATCTTAAAATGTTAACCTTGCATGCAATATACTGTATATCTTTAGCCAATTTTAAAAAGGGTAATCATTTAAATTGCTGTCATTATATATAGTGTCCTTTTCTTTTAGAGCATTAATAAGAGACTCCCCAGCACTCTATTAACAGAACATAAATAACCCCATTGATGCATAGGCCTATATTAACTAAATCACACCATGCTTTAAGACGCCCTCTGCATCCTTAATCAAAATGGTATTTTTGACTAATTAAAAAAAATTGAATAAACCTTCATATGATACAAAACACCATGTGATGAGCTGATGGCAAGACGCAATACAAATGAGACAGAGGTGTTTACCAACCATTATTTTATGCCTGCCAAAAGAGGATTCACGATTTATCTTGTTTTTTAAAGTGTATCCAAAACAATTTTTTGTTTCAGAGTAGGGAACAGAAAAGCTGAGCCCTAGCCTTACCTTCAATGTTACACAGTTGTACAGGCCCTTTTCCTATTCTGAAATTTCTCTGAGCTTCTCACAGATAGAACCTGCCTCTTTTCCTGGCTGGAGGACATTCAGAATCATCTAGTTCTTTCCTTTCCAGCCTTACTGTCTCTGGCTCTCTCCTTTCCAATATTGGTTTTCAGTTTTATCAATTGTGGAGGTTCAGAACCACACGTAGGCATTACCTAGAATGGTGTGCATGCAAATGTAGCCTTCCTAGGAACTCCCACTCCTTAAGACTGACATCCACCCATCAAGGCATTTTGATATTCGCATGACTCCTTCCAAGAACTAACCCACTGTTTGCATCCCGGCTGATGGCTCTTAATAGGAGTACTGAAGCAGGGTGCCATGATGTTTTCAGGAAGCTTTATACAGCACTTGCTGCCCCCCCCCCCCCCACCAGCCATGATCTGCCTGCATTGCATAGGGAAGCACATAGGCCAATTGATGACATCACTGGGTCTAAAATAAAGTATGTCATAAAAACAGGTTTTGTTTAACCGCTTACTTATATGTAATTTCTTTCCTCGGCTCCGGGGTGCGCCCACTGTTATTGGGCTGCATCAGATCCAGACGTGACGCTTTACAGGACCTCCTTTTTGGTGTTTCCAACAAGGTATCCAAACAAACAGGGGACTTTCTGGGGGCCATATTTGGGGCTCAGATCCACGTTGGTGGTAGCTTTATTCAACCCCCTACATCTTCAGGGAGGCAGTGGATCTTTAATTTAGTATCCACACCAGCTTGCATTTTTTGCAGAGGGGCGTACCAGTCTCCGGGGCGTGAGTTACTAGGGACCTTGTTCCGGGGTCCAGCTGCATTTGCATCGTAGACGTTTATATCTTATTGAGGACTGGCTCCATCATGAGCTGTTATTACACTGTATCTCATCTTACGTTATACCCCTGATGAAAGTTTTCAAGCAAAACTGGAAAAACGCGTTGGGTTTTAGGGGGTCTTATCCCCATGAGAGCACAAGTGTTGTTGTAATGTTCAAATTTTTTCCTGTATTGTATTGCATATTGCTCAGATGCTAGTCGTCTGTTTTTATATTTTTTGTATTAATACACTATATTTTATAGTCACTTTGCATGTGTGGGTGGTCTGTCAAAGACCCATTTAAGGGGTTCTTCTTGGCCCTCCCACTGTTATTGGACACAGCAGGAGCCAATCAGTTGGTTCGGCGGATGCGATGTCCGCCGGGACCTGCCGATCGCTCTGAGGAGAGGCAAACGGCAGTCTGCAGTCTGCTTATGTAAACAAGGCAGATAGCCATTTTGCCAGGGGGGGGGTGGAGATCTTGTGTTTCCCTGTTTTCCTTTAGTGAAAGCACATCCCCCATAGTTAGAAAGCACCCCCTAGGGACACACTTAATCCTTTGATCACCCCTGATGTTAACCCCTTCCCTGTCAGTGTCATAGTACAGTAACAGTGCAATTTTGTTAGCACTGATCACTGTAATGATGTCACAAATTGCTGATCACTGTCATTACTAGTAAAAATAAATAAATAAATAAAGATTTCATAAAAATATCCCATAGTTGTAGATGCAATAACTTGAGTAAACCAATCAATATACGCTTATTGTGATTTTTTTTTAACCAAAATATGTAGCAGAATACATATTGCCCTAAATTGATGAATAAATAGATTTTTTTTTTAATTTTATTGGATATGTTTTATAGCAGAAATTGTTTTTTTTTTTTAAAAAATATTTTTGTTTTGATACAGTTGCAAAAAAAAGTATGTGAACCCTTTTGGAATGATATGGATTTCTGCACAAATTGGTCATAAAATGTGATCTGATCTTCATCTAAGTCACAACAATAGACAATCACAGTCTGCTTAAACTAATAACACACAAAGAATTAAATGTTACCATGTTTTTATTGAACACACCATGTAAACATTCAAAGTGCAGGTGGAAAAAGTATGTGAACCCTTGGATTTAATAACTGGTTGAACCTCCTTTGGCAGCAATAACTTCAACCAAACGTTTCCTGTAGTTGCAGATCAGACGTGCACAACGGTCAGGAGTAATTCTTGACCATTCCTCTTTACAGAACTGTTTCAGTTCAGCAATATTCTTGGGATGTCTGGTGTGAATCGCTTTCTTGAGGTCATGCCACAGCATCTCAATCGGGTTGAGGTCAGGACTCTGACTGGGCCACTCCAGAAGGCGTATTTTCTTCTGTTTAAGCCATTCTGTTGTTGATTTACTTCTATGCTTTGGGTCGTTGTCCTGTTACAACACCCATCTTCTGTTGAGCTTCAGCTGGTGGACAGATGGCCTGAAGTTCTCCTGCAAAATGTCTTGATAAACTTGGGAATACATTTTTCCTTTGATGATAGCAATCTATCCAGGCCCCGACGCAGCAAAGCAGCCCCAAACCATGATGCCCCCACCACCATACTTCACAGTTGGGATGAGGTTTTGATGTTGGTGTGCTGTGCCTCTTTTTCTCCACACATAGTGTTGTGTGTTTCTTCCAAACAACTAAACTTTGGTTTCATCTGTCCACAGAATATTTTGCCATTACTGCTGTGGAACATACAGGTGCTCTTGTGCAAACTGTAAACGTGCAGCAATGTTTTTTTTGGACAGCAGTGGCTTCCTCTGTGGTATCCTCAAATGAAATCCATTCTTGTTTATGTTCTATGTTTTACATATCGTGGATTCGCTAACAGGGATGTTAGCATATGCCAGAGACTTTTGTAAGTCTTTAGCTGACACTCTAGGATTATTCTTCACCTTATTGAGCAGTCTGCGCTGTGCTCTTGCAGTCATCTTTACAGGACACCCAATCCTAGGGAGAGTAGCAGCAGTGCTGAACTTTCTCCATTTATAGACAATTTGTCTTACCATGGACAGATGAACAGCAAGGCTTTTGGAGATACTTTTATAACCCTTTCCAGCTTTATGCAAGTCAACAATTCTTAATCGTAGGTCTTCTGAGAGCTATTTTGTGCGAGGCATCGTTCACATGAGGCAATGCTTCTTGTGAAAAGCAAACCCAGAACTGGTGTGTGTGTTTTTTTTATAGGGCAGGGCAGCTGTAACCAACACCTCCAATCTCATCTCATTGATTGGACTCCAGTTGGCTGACACCTCACTCCAATTAGCTCTTGGAGATCTCATTAGTCTAGGGGTTCACATACTTTTTCCACCTGCACTGTGAATGTTTACATGGTGTGTTCAATAAAAACATGGTAACATTTAATTCTTTGTGTGTTATTAGTTTAAGCAGACTGTGATTGTCTATTGTTGTGACTTAGATGAAGATCAGATCACATTTTATGACCAATTTGTGCAGAAATCCATATCATTCCAAAAGGGTTCACATACTTTTTTTTAAAAAATGCAACATTTTTTTGTATAATGTAAAAGATGATGTTACGCCGTGTAAATAGATACCTAACATGTCACCCTTTAAAATTGCGCACACTTGTGGAATGGCGCCAAAATTTGGTACTTAAAAATCTCAATAGACGTCACTTAAATTTTTTTTACAGGTTACCAGTTTAAAGTTACAGAGGAGGTCTAGTGCTAGAATTGTTGCTCTGGCTCTAAGGCACGTGGTGATACCTCACATGTGTGATTTTAACACTGTTTACATATGCTGGTGTGACTTATGTGTACATTCGCTCCTGTATGCGAGCACCTGGGGATGGGGGCGCTTTATTTTTTTTTTTATTGTTTATTTTATTTAACTTTTATTTATTTTAACATTTTCTCTTTAGATCACTTTTGATCACTTTTATTCCTATTACAAGGAATGTAAACATCCCTTGAAATAGGAATGGTGCGTGACAGGTCCTCTTTATGGAGAGATGTGGGGTCTATTAGACCCCACATCTCTCCTCCAGGCTGGAAAGATTGAGATCAAATAAAAAAATGAATAATCAAATAATATTATTATTATACAGGATTTATATAGCGCCAACAGTTTGCGCAGCGCTTAACAAAATGAAGGCAGACATTACAGTTACATTACAATTTGGTACAAGAGGAATCAGAGGGCCCTGCTCACTAGAGCTTACAATCTAGGAGGGAGGGTCAATTGATACAAAAGGTAATAGCTGTGGGGGATGAGCTGATGGAGAAAGTAAAACAGTGTATTAGTTAGAAGCAGGATAAGCTTCTTTAAAGAGAAGGGTTTTCAGGGATCGTCTAAAGATGGATAGATTAGGGGACAGTCGGACAGATTGGGGTAGGGAGTTCCAAAGGATGGGAGAAGCTCTGGAGAAATCCTATAGGCGAGCATGGGAGGAGGTGACAAGGGAGCTAGAGAGCAGGAGGTCTTGGGAGGACTGAATAAAGCGGCTTGGTTGGTATTTTGAGACTAGGTTAGTGATGTAGCTGGGGGCAGAGTTGTGGATGGCTTTGTAAATTATTGTTAGTACCTTGAATTTTATTTGTTGGGTGAGTAGAAGCCGGTGCAGGGATTGGCAGAGTGGGGTGGAGGACACTGAATGGTTGGTAAAGTGGATGAGTCTTGCAGCAGCATTCATTATGGACTGAAGGGGGATAGTGTATGTAAAGGTAGTCCAATGAGGAGTGAGTTGCAGTAGTCGAGGCGAGAGATGACCAGGGAGTGAATTAGAAGCTTGGTGGTGTCATTGGTTAAAAAGGGGCGTATTCTAGAGATGTTGCAGAGGCTAAGGCAGCATGATTTGGACAGGGATTGGATGTGGGCCTGAAAGGACAGTTCAGAGTATAGGGTTACCCCTTGCACCCTGGCATGTGGGGACAGACTGATAGTTGTGCCATTTATCTTGACATAGAAGTCAGGGGAAGGGGCACGTGGGGGAGGAAATATTATGAGCTCGGTTTTAGATAGATTCAGTTTGAGGAAGTGGTGTGACATCCAGGCAGACATGTCTGTTAGTAAATCAGTGATGTGTGAGGAGACTGATGGGGTGAGCTGAGGGATAGAGAGATAGATTTGGGTGTCATCGGCCTATAAATGGTAGTGGAAGCCATGGGAGGCTATTGGCTGACTCAGGGAGGATGTGTAGATCGAGAATAGTAGAGGTCCAAGGACAGAACCTTGAGGGACCCCAACAGTAAGGGGTGTTGGAGAGGAGGAAGTAGAGTTGTAAGTGACACTGAAGGTGCGGTGAGATAGGTAAGATTCGAACCAACAGAGAGCACAGCCATGGATACCAAGCAAATTTAGTTTTTTTAAGAGGAGGGGGTGATCAACTGTATCAAAGGCAGCAAAGAGGTCCAAGAGTAAGAGTACGGAATAATGTCCGTTGGTTTTAGCTGTTAGTATGTCATTTGTGAGTTTTAGGAGAACTGTTTCTGTGGAGTGCTGTGGACGAAATCCAGACTGAAGGGGATCAAGAAGGTTATTCTCAATGAGATGGTCGCTCAGTCGGTTGTAGACTAAATGTCCAAGGAGTTTGGAGGCAAAAAGGAATAAGGAGATGGGTCTTAGGTTGTTCAGATTGGTGGGGTCCAGTGAGGCCTTTTTTTGTATGGGAGTTACTAGTGCATGTTTCAGAGGGTTGGGGAAGATGCCAGTAGAGAGGGAGAGGTTGAAGATATGAGTTAAAGAGTGTAGGATAGAGTCAGAGGGTGACCGTAGTATTTGAGAAGGAACAGGGTCCAGCGGGCAGGAGGCTAGGTGGGCGTTAGAAAATGTTTTATTTACTTCCTCTGTAGTAGTTGGGTTAAACAAGAGTTTTGATTGTACAGGAGGACAAAGAGTGTAAAGTGAGGGAGATATCTGTAGAGTGGAAGAGATCTCGAGACAAATTTTCTCAATCTTATTTTTGAAGTGATTAGCAAGTGATCCTGGGCATTGAGTAAGTTAGTGGGTGGAGGTAATGGCGGATGAAGTAGAGCATTAAAGGTAGAAAAGAGCTGACGGGGACTGCGTGAGAGGGTGTTAATGAGAGTGATAAAGTAAGTCTGTTTGGCAGCGTGGAGACAGTAATGGTATTTTTGGAGGAGACATTTATATTGGCTGAAATCTTGCTGTGACTTTGTCTTACGCCACAGACGCTCAAGAGCACGGCTCTGTTTTTTTGAGGCTTTTGGTAATGTCTGTCTGCCAGGGTTGTAGAGGTCGGGGCCTGATTCTGTGCATAGTAAGGGGGGCCAAGGTATCCAGGGTGGATGACAGTGAACTGTTGTAGATAGAAGTGGCCAGGTTGGGGCAGGTTAAGGATGAGATTTTGGCATAGAGACATTCTATAGCAGAAAAAAGAAGAGAAGGGTTAAGATGGCAAAGGTTTCTACGGGTAATTGTTTGGTAGTTGGAAGGCAAGAAGAGAGTGAAAAGGAGGAGGAAGACAAGGAGAGAGTGAAACTAATAAGGTGGTGATCAGAGAGAGGAAAAGTAATGTTGGAGAGGTTGCATAGAGTGCATAGGTAGGAGAATATGAGGTAAAGGCAGTTGCCAACAGAGTGAGTAGAAGCGTTTGCCCATTGTTTGGCACTGATAGGCTCTGATGGGTGGCACTGATGGGTGGCACTGATGGGTGGCACAGATGGGTGGCATTGATGGGCACTGATAGGTACCACTGATAGATGGCACTGATGGGCACTGATAGGTGGCACTGATAGGCGGCACTGATAGATGGCATTGATGTGCAGCACTGTTGTCGAGACACTGATTGTGGGCACTGATAGGTGACACTGTGGGCACTGATAGGTGGAACTGTGGGCACTGATGGGTGGCACTGTGGGCACTGATGGGTGGCACTGGGGGGCATTGGTAGGCGGCACTGTTGCCTATTGCTAGGTTGCTCTGGCAGGGAGCACAGGTGGGCACTGAGGATCTGGCGGCAGCTCGCCATGATTGGGACCGATGTCCCTCTCACAGCCACCGGTGATCGGCTTTTTTTTTCTACTCACACTATCAGCGTGAGGAGAAAAAATAGCTGATTACTGGCTCTGTTGACATCACATGATCAGCTGTCATTGGCTGACAGCTGATCATGTGGTAAGGGGTTGGGATCGACCCCTTACTCCGATCTGTGATCCAGCGAGTCCCATAGACTCGCTGATCACAGAGTGCGCCGCAAGCATGGGAGGACGTCAATAGACGTACTCCCTGCAAAGCAGGTCCACACTGTAGCCGTCATCCGGCTATAGCGTGGATCTGAGGTAGTTAATAAACTGTTGAAATTCCAATCACTTTCTTTTCCTGTAACAAATAGGAAACGTGAAATGCATTAGCTGGTTTATTTGTGTTTTTGGACAGTTTTTTATTGACTTGCTGAAATAAAGGTGATTTTACTGGACGTGCAGCCAACCAGAATTCTTTTTTGCTCATAGGAATCCATGATGGGTGGGGCCAGCACCTGGTCAGTGTGTTAGTGGAAGTGAAGATGGAAGACTGAGATTGCAGTAAGACTTAATTGCAGTAAGAACAAATTATGTTCTATATCATTTGGTCAGTGGAGAGCTGCTAGAGGAAGCTGTTCAAAAGAAATAAAAAATAACAATAACTTAAATATTTATTCAACTTCTTTCCACCTTCCTAGTGTAATTCTTCATGAGATACGTGTCACAATTTTCCCAAGGTTTAATTTAAAGTAATAAATGGAAAAATGAACTCACCGAAAGGTTGTGTCTACTGGAAGCTGACTGGATTGTTGATCCTTCAAAGCAGACATATAGACATTAATTTAGCTTAAGGATAGGGGAGCATTTGCAATGGGGCTGTAGTTGCAGGTAGATAAAATAACCTCCTAGGCATTGGACTGTTAATACATAATACATTAGAATTTTAAAACACATGTGATTTTAGGATAGATGCATAATATTGAATTTTACCATAAGCAGGACAAATACACTATTTCATTGCTAAAGAAGACTCATTTTATAAGATATGAGCAGAAACAGGAATGCAGTTTCACAGTCTGCTGAAGAAGGCAGTGAAACTACATAGTGCTGTCATTTATCAATGTCTTCCCTACAACACACCGAGGTAAAAATACTGCACTTTATATAACATCTCATTGATTTCAATTGGGATGCTTTTACAAGATAGATTTAATGCAGTTTGCCCCAGTTTCGCAGCTGGAAGAGTTGATAAACGACCAAGTTTGGGAGTCATATTTTTATGTTTCTAAATGTCCATTTACCCAGGGATATATTTTATCTGTTTTGCTTGCTAAAGCTTTTTGTCCTTGGGCAAGGAGTAAGGCCAGAAGTAAAACAAATATAGCCCATAAATCAGGTTATAGTTACAAATTCGTAGCAGCGTAATATACAGTAATAATTAAAATGAGTTCTTAAACTCAACCTATCAAAACTTTAAAGCAACATAAAAGAAATAGCATATAACTGTATTTTAACAGTGTTACACTGAATATGTGTTATAACTTAATGGACTGTTCTGATTATACCTTTCTAATTATAAATCAACAAATATTTCAAATGTTTTTGTCAGGAAAATATGAAATAGTGCACATGAATATTTTATATTAACCACTAGCCGACCGCCCACTGTCAAATGACGGCGGGACGGTGCGGCTCTCTTCTGGCGGGACGCCGTCATATGACGTCGTCTACACTTTGGCCACTAGGGGGCGTGCGCCCGCCGCGGGAGGCGCGCGTGCATGCCCGCCGCGTAGCTGGGGAGCCAATGTGCGTGCCCGGCGGCCGCGATGTCCGCTGGGCACCCGCGATTGCCCGGTAATCGAGCAGGACATGGATCTGTGTATGTAAACACACAGATCCATGTCCTGTCACTGGAGAGGAGACCGATGGTGTGTCCCTTGTACATAGGGACACCGATCGGTCCCCTCCCCCAGTCAGTCCCCTCCCCCCACAGTTAGAATCACCAATATAGGGAACACATTAACCCCTTCAGCGCCCCTAGTGTTAACCCCTTCCTTGCCAATCACATTTATACAGTAATCAATGCATTTTTATAGCACGGATCGCTGTATAAATGTGAATGGTCCCAAAAATGTGTCAAAAGTGTCCGATATGTCCGCCGCAATGTCGCAGTCATGATAAAAATCGCAGATCGCCGCCATTACTAGTAAAAAAAAAATAATAATAAAAATGCTATAAATCTATCCCCTATTTTGTAGACGCTATAACTTTTGCGCAAACCAATCAATATACGCTAATTGCGATTTTTTTTTTACCAAAAATATGTAGAAGAATACGTATCGGCCTAAACTGAGGAAAAATTTGTTTAAAAAAAAAAAAAAATTGGATATTTATTATAATAAAAAGTTAAAAATATTATGTTTTTTCAAACTTGTCGCTCTTATTTTGTTTATAGCGCAAGAAATAAAAACCGCAGAGGTGATCAAATACCACCAAAATAAAGCTCTATCTGTGGGGAAAAAAATTATAAAAAATTTATTTGGGTACAGCGTTGCCTGACCGCGCAATTGTCATTCAAAATGCGACAGCGCTGAAAGCTGAAAAATGGCCTGGTCAGGAAGGAGGTGTTCATGCCTGGTAGGCAAGTGGTTAATATTTCTATTGAACAGATGAAGCTCCAGACTCCTTTTTACATGTTTGTCTATTTATAGCCACTTTGTTGGAAAAAAAAATCTGTTGTAAATAGATCTCAATAGCACAAAGTCAAATTTACTTAGAGATCTGAATGAGTCAGAGGAATGACAAATCCCTGTTTAGATGGCAACATATGTCATTTCAATAAAAAGTCTAAGGGGAAACGGCTGAGAGAAAACACATAATGATCAGTGATATCAATATTATCAGTGTACCCTGTGGGAATAATTTTATATTTAGTAAAAAAAATTGATATAAAGTAGCTTTGAAGTAAAATTGGCCTAAAGCCATCATAGTTTATCATTAATGGAAGAGGGCATGTCCAGTGACATTTCAAAAATAGCTTTCTTAAACAAATGTTTTCTAGCATGCATTAAATTTGACTGATTGGCTCTGAATAATTGCTTTCTTCATGTATGGGAAAACTGGGGCAATTTTAAAGCTAAAATTTCGTATGAAGTAAAACTGTACCTTTGTTTTACAAACCAGTTTTTACTTAGTATATAAAAAATGGACACTCAATTCTAAATGATTATCTATTAGCGATAGGAGGAGAAGATTTATAAAGGAGAGACAATATAGCTAATATAGCCTCTGCTTTTCATTTTATGCCTCATTTGTAAAATGCAAAAATACTATCCAAGGGTGCCCATGGGACTTTGAGAGACACAAACAACATTTAAAAAAAAATGTATAATTTTTTGTTACAATAAAAGGTTTCAAGACAGTTTCCAGATATATACACTCAAGATATCCATAATTACATCCAAGGAGCAGATACCTATAAATTGAATCTCAACACATTTCATGAGATAGCACTCGCGTTTTTAGGAGAAATATATTGAAATATCTGAAAGCTAAAACCAGGTTGAAAGAAATAAGAGAAAAAAAAATAGAAAAAGAGAGAAACCCAACCACACTTGTTTGGACAAGTAAAGTGAAAAAATACAGTTCAGCCACATTATCCAATTTGGATCTGTACTTGGTCAAACTTTTTTTTTGCGTGGAGAAATGTATAGCATAAACCTCACAAGCGTGTGTGGGAACTCCACAGGGAAAAATGCCCAATGGTCCCAGTGGGAAAGTCTGATCAAATACGGATCAAAATTGGATAATGTATACGCATCGAGATTCAATTTATAGGCATCTGCTCCTTGGATCACCAGTCATGTTATGATTCATGTAATTATAGATATCTTATGTGTATGTATCTAAAAATGTGTCTTGAGACCTTTTAATGTGATTAAATCTTTTAGACATTGTATTTGAATAAAAATTATACCTTTTTTAAAAATGGGGTTTGTGTCTCTCAAAGTCTCATAGGCACCCTTGGATTGTATTTTAGCAAACATATAGGGACTGAGACACATTCATGCCTTATGCGGCATACACACGCCGGACTTTCCGAGCGTGTGGACTTGCCTACACACGCCCGGACTTTTGAAATGAACGGACTTGCCAACACACGATCGGAAAGTCCGTTCATTTAGAACGTGACTCCAGGTAGACGGGACAAGCGAAAGGCAGTGAATGCCGCCGTGCTAGTCCCGTCACCTGGCAAGGATTTAAAGGGGAATCCCTACGCCGAAAAAACAGCGTGGGGGTCCCCCCCAAATCCATCTCAGACCCTTATCCGAGCACGCAGCACGGACGGTCAGGAAAGGGGGTGGGGACGAGCTAGTGCCCCCCCTCCTGAGCCATACCAGGCCGCGTGCCCTCAACATTGGGGGTGCCCTGGGGGAAGGGGGGCCCTGTGGCCCCCCACCCCAAAGCACCTTGTCCCCATGTTGAAGAGGACAAGGGCCTCTTCCCGACTACCATGGCCGTTTGTTGTTGGGGTCTGCGGGCGGGGGCTTATCGGAATCCGGGCTCCTCCGCTCGTGAAAGAGCTAGGTAAAAGAGCAGAAGATAGCGGAGGAGTCCGGCGAGAAGACCCCGCTATCTGGAAGAAGACCCCCGGAGCTGTACAATAAAATATTTTAAAAAATCGTGTGTTTTTTTAATTTACACTTTTTTTCCTTAGGTGAATGGGTAGGGGTACATGGTACCCCATACTCATTCACATAGGGTGGGGGGCCGGTATCTGGGGGCCCCCTTATTAAAGGGGGCTCCCGGATTCCGATAAGCCCCCCGCCCGCAGACCCCGACAACCAACAGCCAGGGTTGTCAGGAAGAGGCCCTTGTCCTCATCAACATGGGGACAAGGTGCTTTGGGGTGGGGGGGCTGCAGGGCCCTCCTTCCCCCAGAGCACCCCCATGTTGGCTCGTCCCCACCCCCTTTCCTGACCGGCCGGGCTGCGTGCTCAGATAAGGGTCTGAGATGGATTTGGGAGGGACCCCCACGCCATTTTTTCGGTGTAGGGATTCCCCTTTAAATCCATGCCAGGTGATGGCGGACAATCACGCGGGAAAGTCCGCTCGTGTGTACGCGGCCTTACACATACAGCCATTATATATGGTTTGTAAAATGCAACGTGTCCAAATGGGGTATTCTATGCATAACTGCAGAGAACACTCTGTGAATGGGGAAAATGCAATTCACATACATTTTTAAAATTATGTGACTTGGCTCCCCTTTCAGGTTTTTCTTTTCAAATCCATTATTTGAATGGGACAACTTTGGAGTCCCAGAACAAGCAAAATATTGTATTTATAGAGCATAGCACTGTGCTTTATAAACATGTCTTTTTTACAAAAGCTAAACAGCAGTATGGCTGTAGTAAGGCCATACTGTTGGCTTATAAATGACCCCTAAAGCCTGATACAAACTACAATTTTTTTTTTCGTTCAATCCAACAGGGCTGAATGGGAAAAAAAACTGACAGCTCAGAATGCAGTGTTAGTACAGCAATCTCCCCTGCTGTGCAATTGTGTTCTGACAGGGCGACTGAGAGCACTGATCAGGATCCTATCGGCAGATCGTTTTCGTGTGCCGATCGACAGACCTTTTGCAGTATACACAGGCCAAATGTCGGACGGTTTCTATTGAACCAGCCAATGCCACCTGACATTCGGACCGGGCGTACTAGGCTTAAGTATGATCATATCTGAATTTTCTTGGTTTTATCCTTCGTGGATATAAATCACTCCTTATACTTCTTTAATTTATCAGGGTGACTCCCCAAAAAAGCACAACAGACAAAAAGTGTACCCTGGATTTTTTTTTTAAATGGGTAAAATCATCAGTTCAGGTATAAATCACTCTACTGTTCTATAGTTTAAAGGGGTTGTAAAGGTAAAAAATGTATAACTTGTAATCGATGTCTGTTAGGTACTGATAAAGAATAATGTTATCACTTTTATTAAAATTAGTTAAATACCTGAGAAAATATTGCTTGTATATTATCCTCCTGCCTTCCTCTCTTGTTTCTATCCTGTATTTTTGGGTTTGCGTTGCGCATGCATTATAGCCATGTCACGGCCTAATGGGAACTACAGTTCCCATTAGGCTTAGCGGCATTGTGCATGCACAGTGCCTGTTTTTTTATATCGCCTAACGAGAACGAGCAAAGCTCTTCAGGCAGCAAGTGGGCTGAGTCCAGGCGGGGCAGCGAAGCTTAGTAAATGAAACTATGCCAAGAGAGGCGGTGCTGCGGCGTGGTAGACACGCCCACTAACCCACAGCTCTTTTCTCTATCTGCAACGTAGAGAGCGTCCTGACGCTCTCGCTCTCCTGTAGTCCAAGTGAGGGAGCGAGCACGACACTCCACACCAGGGAGAAAGCCTCGCATGAAGTGTGGAGTTATATACAGGAAAAACCGCGCTAACCAAAGGGAGGGGAAAAAAAGGGGAGGAACGAAAATAAATGTGGGTGACAGAAGGAACAATAATACAAAAATACAAAAAATAATAAAATTAATAATTAAAAAGAATATCTAAACCGGCTGCAGAATAGTGGGATAAACACAATATAGCATAGAAGAGAAAAACTGCGCCAGGTAAATTAGCCAAATGTCTATACCATAGTCAAAAACAGTCAGGCTGAGAACTGTTAGTACATGACCAGTGGGTAAAAAATTATCTATAAAAATAAAAAGTAAATAAAACAGTATGAGAACACACTAATTCTAATGTGAACAGCACTATCTGGGGGTGATGGTAATGGTTGATTGGGTGGTTAGCAATAGCAATCTATGACAAATGAGTCCTGTATTATGTCACACACTAGCCCATGTGTGAATCAACCTGTGAGGGTATAAACAGTTCAAAAGATTGAATGCCGTCCTGGGATATAGCCTCCAATTCTTTAGTGACCAGGCACTCCAGGTTAAGTTGCTTTTCACACCGCTGTGCTCCACACCACCCTAAAGTGCCACCACCAGTATATGATATCCTTACCAGATGGTAGGCATAATCAAGCCTTTCAAGCTGAGCTCCTATAGAAATCCTGGCTTCCAACAGATGGGGGGACAGACTTCAGGATAAACGATCTCCCAGCATCTGCTGGTCACACCGGACACAAGACCTCAGACCAGACCCAATAGCAAATCAAATCCAGAGGGTAGCACTCAGCGGTGCATCAAACATGGCCAGAAAAGAAAAAAAGGCAGACCATGGCATAATAACATTTAAAACATAATGAGTATTTTTATTTGGTCAAAAGTACTCACATTCCAGAGGAATATTAAGCGCATAAAAGGACTCCAAACGGAAAGGACACAGAACGCCGGCCGGCATGTAGTAAAAACGAACCCTTCCTCCTTCCAGAGACGCTGAACGCGATGACGTCACTGCACGCCTTCCCAGAAGCTTTTCGTCTTAAAAGACATTATCAATGGGGATAGAGGATACTCTATCCCCATTGATAATGTCTTTTAAGACGAAAAGCTTCTGGGAAGGCGTGCAGTGACGTCATCGCGTTCAGCGTCTCTGGAAGGAGGAAGGGTTCGTTTTTACTACATGCCGGCCGGCGTTCTGTGTCCTTTCCGTGTGGAGTTATAGACAGAAGAACAGGAAGTGAGAATTTCTAAGAAGAAATAAGGACATTTACAAGCAAAATCGAAGGACGAGGTAAGTGAAGGAGAACTGCACTAAGGTAAAGGAAGCTATTTAGGGAAAAAAAATTGTACCTTTACAATCCCTTTAATTATTATCTGTATGTGCGTTAGAAATGCTCTTTTATTTTTAGAAAATGTTGCGTTTGAAGCCTGCACACTGTTAAATATCATAAACAGACAACAGTATTGTTTTGAAGAACTAAGAAATCTGAAAGTGTCCACATGAGCCATTTGAGTCATTTGACTGCACCATGCAGTTCTCCAACAGCCTATTAGTTTGGGACTTTTTTCCTGGCTCCACAGATGGAATCATTTTTATCAAGCAATTTACCCTGATATATCTATCTGTCATTTACTATGAATGTGTCCCACAGTATGCGCCCATCAGTTTTTAATACTTTGCGGTCTTACAATCTGTTTCCATCTGCCAATGTCTGTCATCCTATGTATGTGTAAATGTTATTTTATTATAATAAGAAATAAGAGGGCTTATAATAGGGCTTTGGCCCTACTGCTCCTTTAATAGTATTTAAACAAATGTGTCATTCCTAATAATGTGGCTTCAATCTGCTTTTATATTGCTTCCCTTTAGCCTGTGTTATCATTGAGTCAATGTGCTCATCTATTAGTTCAGTTACTGGCAGTGACTCGGGCACACATGATGCAGAGAGTTGAAAGATATTGTAGACAAATAAGTGACAGTTATATAAGTCAGTGTATATGAAGCATAGCTATCACTACAATCCATATTTAACATTTCCACTATACTAAAAAAGTTTCTATTTGTGTTAAGAATGTTTTGTATTTCTTATTCTGTTCTGGCAGAATGCTATTACTCCTGGGGCTCAGCTCATCAATGTATTATATTACCCAATGCATATTAAAAATGGCCCATCAAGTCATATTACCATTTGTGTGATCATTTGATTCATCAAAGAGAGAAAGGTTTCAGGCATTATTAAAGTTATGGTAAAGATTTTTACTTGATCGAATAAAGCTAACTGCGTAAAGATCATTTTCCTTTTCAGTTGACAGAAGCAGGGGAAAATCTAGTTACCACAGTGTTCCTAGAGAATAGGATGTGAGTAAGGCTAATGCTGTGCTCACTTGGGAATACCAAACCTAGATTTATGGTTACTTACACAAATAAAATAAACAATACACTATACTGAAAATTATAGAAACTTTACTATCAATCCACCGTGTTATGTATTGTGGGAAACTGTCTCAATAATGAACTACAGTGAAGCAAGTATATGGCCTGATAATGCCCTATAGCCAAACTTAAAGGAAACTTAAAAATGATCCCTTGCAGTAAAACTGCTTGTACTCTACTCTAGCCTAAACAACAATGAACCTTTGCAGTGTGGGCGCAGCCCCACTGCGAGGGATCATTTTCAAGTTTCACAGAGTTGAACTTTAATTAAATATTTTACATTTATCATGGCAAAATCATAATACTAATACTGTGAGTTTCACTGTACAGTATATGTATGGTTTCACTCACTGAAAATGGCCACAAATTTAGTTATGCCTGTAATTGTGGTATATAAAAATACACATATACTGTATATTTGCAAGAGATAGTTATGACATTTGAATAATGCATGAATCTTCCACTCCTAAATCTCTAATATGCTTAGTTTGAAACTAAAATGGCAGTAAAGTAAAAAAAAAATTCCCACTGTATACTAATATGACTTAATGAAGGGTTTGCCTTAAGCAAACACATATTAAAGCGGTTGTATACCTGTGTTTGGTGTTTTTTTTTTTAACTACCTGCAAGACAAAGTCATAATGAGCTAGTATGACTAGCATACTAGCTCATTATGCATCACTTACCTTAGATCGGGGCCCCTGACGCCGTCCTCTTCTCCCCCTCCAGCCGCAGCCATCTCTCTATCGGGTACCCTTCCGGGTATCGCCGCTCCGGCCAATCACAGCGCCGCTGCAGCGATGTGATTGGCCAGAGCAGCGAAGACGTCGCTCGCATTCGCGCGGGACACTTTAACTGCGGCGAGCCGCAGTTGTGAATGGGGATTAACCACGTAAATGCACCGTTGTCTACGGCGCGCATGCACCGTAGACAACGTTGTAAAACGTTCTTTGCAAATATCTCCTAAACCGTGCAGGTTTAGGAGATATTTCTTGTACCTACAGGTAAGCCTTAATCTAGGCTTACCTGTAGGTGCAATTTGTAATTGAGGGTATACAACCGCTTTAAGTATTTGATTTGAGCCTTTAACTCTGGAACAGTGCATGTCTAAAACGTATATGTACATCCAACGATCATATGTATTTGTAGCGGTACCCCTGTAGGGGCTGTTGAGTGTTGTGGTCCGTCTATCACCCTGCTCGACCAGGCACACAGTTCTCATTCACCCTCAGGCAGAAAACCAGTCCTTGAACTTTGTTATGTATTTTTATTAAGCTTGGATAGGGCTGGGATATTTATGAGATGCCGAACTGATTGCAGAAAATGACATGGGACAACTATATATACCTCCGTTATATACAACTTCAGCACATCAATCCAGCACTTTACTTGCTTGCAGACTATCTGTCCTCAACACCTCCAGCACATCACTTTCTTGCACTTTCCCAGACCAGCTAAGACTGATTTGTAGACCTGACACTGGCTCAGCCAGGCCTAAAGTGAATGTTCTTTGCAGGCAGGGACCACAGGTCCCTGTGGTGTAGCAATATGGTAGTCCTTACTGCTAGCTGTCCATGTGGCTACTGATCCTGGCTGCAACTACCTCTTTCCACTGCCCGTGCCACCACAATCCTCCAGACTGGCTCTGCATCCATCCCAGACTGCTCATCCCAGTCCTCTCGGGCATGCCTCCCAGTCCTTCCAACTGTGTGAACACTCACCAGCCCTCTGGGCTGCCTCTGTGGAAGTCTTGGAGACTTCCCTGTCAGTGTTCTCCCGCTGTCCTCTCTTGCTCCTCCTGTGCCTCCTGGTCAGGACACGTTTGTGGGTTGTAAGAGGGTCACATCCACACCTGAGCCCGGGCCCAAGGCCCCCCCCCCCCTGGGGAGCTCCCTTGAAGGCCCTGACAGCCTAACACTCCATCTCCATCTCCATCTTCTACCCAGTCAACTATTCCCCAGCTGGGCTGACCCTGGGTATTTAACCGCTTCCCGACCGCCCACTGCATATATACGTCAGCAGAATGGCACGGCCAGGCAAAATCATGTACGGGTACGTGGCCCTTTAATTGCATGGCCGTGGGTCGCGCGCGCACAGCCAGCGGCACGCTCGGAGCCCGGTCGGGAGCTCCGTGACCCCGGCCGCGGGACCAGCGGACCCGATCGCCGATGGTGTCCCGCGATCTGGTCACAGAGCTGAAGAACGGGGAAAGGTCTGTGTAAACAAACCTCTCTCCGCGCTTCCTACTCTGCCTGTCATTGATCGGCTGTTCCGGTCATCGGGAAAGCCAATCAATGACGTCAGAAGTCAGCACCGCCCCCCTAATGTAAAAAAACATTAAAATGTAAAAAAACACACACACGTCACAGCCCATAACCCCTCCCCTCTGCCTAGTGGTTAACTCTTTCACTGCATGTGTCATTTATACAGGCATCAATGCATTTAAATAGCATTGATTGCTGTATAAATACAGGGGTGAACAGCGGCGCTAGATATGGTGATAACATAAAATTATATAGCAACTGGAATATAGGTATACAGAAAATGTGTGTGTGTATGAATAAGCACACATAATATTAAAACATTTGTTTAAAATATAATGTCCATAAATGACCCGAGATCTTGTATGATTAGCACCTGGAGGCAGCTCCCTTAGAGTGAAGCGATGGGCTCTGTGTAGAAATGGGAACAGAGGGGCGCCAGACTTAGTGCAGTATAAATCATATATTTAATAAAAGCAAGTAGTAACTCACAGGTTAAATTAGATGAGTTCAGTATGTGGTGAAAATCGCCAGTCCTGGAGTCTCATAGATGTCTTCCCTTTGCAGCCTGGGGCACTGGTGTGATCTTACCATCAGATGGTCTGATGAAAAAGCTGTAGCTTCGAAATGCATTACCAATCCTTGCCACTGTGAATAATCACATTTCCTGCTCCTGTGAAGTCACGACCAGCTGCTTCTTGTTTCCTGCTTCCTGGTTCTCAGCATTCTCTGGATCTCTGTAAGATCACACCAGTGCCCCAGGCTGCAAAGGGAAGACATCTATGAGACTCCAGGACTGGCGATTTTCACCACATACTGAACTCATCTAATTTAACCTGTGAGTTACTACTTGCTTTTATTAAATATATGATTTATACTGCACTAAGTCAGGTGCCCCTCTGTTCCCATTGCTGTATAAATGACAATGGTCCCAAAAATGTGTCAAAAATGTCCGATGTGTACGCCATAATGTCACAGTCACAAATAAAAATCGCTGATCGCCGCCATTACTAGTAAAAAAAAAAAATATTAATAAAAATGCTATAAAACTATCCCCTATTTTGTAAACGCTATAACTTTTGCTCAGACCAATCAATAATCGCTAATTGTGATTTTTTTTTACCAAAAATATGTAGAAGAATACGTATCGGTATAAAATGAGGAAAAAAAAAAGTTTTTTTATATATTTTTTGGGGATATTTATTATAGCAAAAAGCAAAAAATATTGATTTTTTTTCAAAATTGTCGCTCTATTTTTGTTTTTAGCGCAAAAAATAAAAACCGCAGGGGCGATCAAATACCACCAAAAGAAAGCTCTATTTGTGGGAAAAAAAGGACGCCAATTTTGTTTGGGAGCCACGTCGCACAACCGCGCAATTGTCAGTTAAAGCGACGCAGTGCCGAATCACAAAAAGGGGCCTGGTCCTTTGGCTGCTAATTGGTCCGGGGCTGAAGTGGTTAAGGAGGCCTGCCTCCTGCCAATCCAAATTGGGGATTGGTCAGGGCTCCTCAAAACACCCCAAGCAGCCCCACCTCCCCTCTCCACCTCTCTTTCCAGAAAACACCAGAACATTCTGGAAAGAAGTGGAAGGTCTTGGTGACACTGCCTGTGAGTCACCCAACTCTATTCACTGCCAACCCAGATCAAAACACACCTACTCTCACAAAAACATGCACTATCCTTCTAGCACACTAGAGGGTGCTACATATTCATTCATTATACACATATAATGAATGAATACATATATAATATTATGAGGGTAGAGTTGTAGGAAGAGTATAATACTTATTTTAATGTTGAAATGCACTATATGACCAAATGTTTTTGGACATCTGACCATCAAACTTACTTCTGTGGCAAAAGTATGTAAATTCCAGTGAAGTGTACTATCAATCGTAAAGCAAGCAGACTATACAGACAAGCATATACAGTAGGCATTTTAGGCAAATATGCACTTTTAAATTTTGTGGCAGCCGTTTTGGGTAGGCTCTTTCTGTTCCATCATGACTTCTAGAATCAAAGTCAGATCCATAAATACCTGGTTTGACAGGTCTGATGTGGAGAAAACTGAGAGGCCTGCACAGAGCTCTGACCTTCACCCTTTTGAACTCCTTTCAGGATTAATTGGAACACCAACTGTTAGCCGAGTTTTCTTGTCCAACAATATTATACGATTTCACAAAAAACACTTTTGCTGAATTGGCACATATTTCCACAGGCTTGTAGCAACATCTCATGTGATGCTTTCCAAAATAGTGGAGTCTGTTATACCCTCCTAACTCCATATTAATTCCATTGCTATGCAAGGGGATACCCACAAGCTCATATAGGTGTGATGGTCAGATGTTCACAGAACTGTGGCCATATACTGTACACTCACTTGGCAATAGCAACTCCTAAAGTGACATCCTTATTTTCTAAAAATAATCTATACACATCCATTAATTAAAAGAGAAGTATGGGATTTTGTTTATCCCATAATCATACTTACCTAGGTGGATGCAGCATCGGTCCAATGCTGCAGCTGCCCCGCCACCTCTTCACTGAGAACCGAGCCACTGAACACCGCCGATGGCTCGGTTCTGTCACCTCCCCGAGTGGAGAGCTGCTGCCTGTCAATCAGCAGCTCTCCTGCTCTGCTCCTCCAAGCTCACTGGAGCACTGACTTGTGGAGGGGCGGGGAACGGCCATCTCAGCCTCTCAGCAGCCTTCTGAGAGGCTAAGATGCCCATCAGTCCAGGCACCTGGTGAATCCAGGCTTCCAGAGTCAGGATGACGCGGTGCCTGGACTGATCTTGGTGACGTCAGCAGAGAGCAGACTTCAGACCGCTCTATGCTGAAAGCGGTCACAGGAGTGCAAAATGAATTGCTCTCCTGTGACCCATAGGAGAAGCCCAGCCAAACGAGCTCAGGCTGCACTTCTCCTTTAATTGCCCTGTATTCTATTATTCATGAAATAGCTTCTAACTGTATTTTCTGCCTCCTTGTAACATCACCCATTGGTTCCTGAACTTCTCCTCTTCCAGCTCACTTCCATTTGTTTGGAACAAGCAAAGCAAATTACTTACAGTCATGTGTACTGCTCTATGCACACTACAAATCTCATAATCCATAGTCCCTAGTCCACCTCAGGAGTGAGCAAGAAAGGGTGGTTATTTTCCTACTACATACAGTGGGACCATTAGGAATGAACGTAACCACCTTCTAACGAGAAGTTGGATCAAGCAGCAAACAAGGAAGAAATTTAGAGACTTGAGGGAGCCCGAGGGCAACAGAAGATACTTACTTATTTAATTTGGAATACATACTTGAATATATATATATTTTTTTGTTAACCAGAGTTTAATGTCACTTTAACAGCACTGCACTGCAATTTTGTGATTTATAGATAGGGTCACAACATTTTTCACATAAACCAGCAGGGAAAAATTAAAGCCATTCTGGTCTTTCTGACTTCAGAGTTTTCTCTGTCACTGAATATGCATAGCAGAAGTTTCTACTTCAATGAATGTTTGCTTGCTTTATCTGTGTTTACGATTCATAAATTATTGAAGCAAATAGGTGACTAGACAAATACCACTTGACGAAGGAGGTAAACAATGACAGCTTTTGAATTTTCTGTGTGACAAGTTTTTTAAATCAAATAATAACACTCACAACAGTGTTTTTAGATTACTGTAGTGCCGGTTAGTAACAATGAGGGACAATGGCTACTAAAAATGGTCTTTTGCATGCTTTACTAACAGCTTGACTAACAATAAAAAATCCCCAAATTCTCAGTCTAGTCAATTGCTGTACCTAGAATGTGTGCTGCTTTAATGGAGCTGATCCTTTACATGTATTAAACCAGCATAGCCCCTTGCCTGGGTTCTGGTGGGACTCCTGTTACTCTGGGTGTGATTGGTGCCCAAGACTTAAGGTTAGAACACTGACTAAGCACCTCAATTGGTAACCTTAAATAACTATTACCTACCTATCACACCAAAAATATATCAAATATTGGTACTGTTAAGGTGCATATACAAAATAATATAAAAATCACAATTTTATTCTCCTATGAAAAAGGTTTAAAAATGACTACATTAAAAAAGATTTAAAAACGAATACAAAACGGTTCCCCTTGCCTCTATCTTCAGCCTATGAAAACCCTAGTTTGGAGCCGAGGCTTCCCAGCTCTGGATGAGATTAGAGGTTCTGAATATGATTTGGGGAGGGTATGTTATCTGGTGGGACCTCTCACCCCACAGTATGATCCTATAAGGGGTGGGGTGGTGATCTAATACAAAATGTATCTAAAAGACCAATCAGTTGCAATGTACAGTAAGCATACAATGACATAAAGGGAATATATACGTCCGGTGATAACTTGATGTAGTCAACTTAACATGTTTTACCTTTATACAAGAGCAGAATCTGGATGGCTGAACTCCTTTGTTCTGCAGGCAACTCCTAACTAAATCATACACAGTCCATAAAAGCAGCAATTTGTGTAAAAGTACACACGGGAGAGAGGGAGAGATGACACATTTCACACTAAATGTGCTTCTTCAAGTGTATCATCTGGGTATTCCCTTCTGGGTCCAACCAGTCTAATACCCTTATGATAAAAGATTGCATATAAATATACGTGACTTAGCACATCTTTTAATGATCAAAAAAGTGCATACACTAATGAATAATAAAGTGCTCAAATGTAATAATTAGCTGAATAACCACTAACGTGCATATACAAAGTGCACAAATCATTGAATACAGTGCAAGAATGGCTTAAAGTGCTAGAATTGTAGAAAAGTGTCCAATGCATCCAATAAAGTGCAATCAATAAAGTGCACTCAATCCTCTGCGTAAAGAATAAATATGTGATCCAACAATAGAATGAAAACCAATAATTAAATAAAGTGCATAGTGCCGCACTAATTCCAATAGGAGAAATTCAGTATTGTATGGGAAGTCCAAAGTCTGTATTCTCTTATAACTTCACTGTAATTAGTAGTGGGTCATATATCCATCAACACTCTCTCAGTGCTCTTACCTTAACGATAGTTATAAAATGCCTGAAGTTATACAATGACTTTGTCCCCTCTATCAATCCATTCAGCGATATTTTAGATATGGGAAATAGATAGCAGCTTGCCAACCATATTGGTATCCATATGAAAAAGAGTAATAAATTCCGACCACAAAATCCATTGGATTTTTTCCAACGGATTTTGTCTGACACTGGTGTTGCATACACACGGTCAGACAAAGTTGTCAGAAAATCCAATCATTCTGAACGTGGTGACGCTCGTTGTGTACGACGGAACTACGTAGAGGCTAGTAGCCAATAGCTGTGGTCTCGTAATTTGATCTGAGCATGCGTGGCACTTTGTCCGTCAGAATTCTCTACACACGATCGGAAAAAGTCTGATTGGATTTTGTTGTCGGAAAATTTGAGAGCAGGATCTCAAAATTTTTCCGTCGGAAAAAGTCAGATGGAGCCCACACACAGGCGGATTTTCTGACAACATGGTCCGATCGGACATTTTCCGTCAGAATTTCCGACCATGTGTACGGGGGCTAAGGCTCCAATAGTGCATTACCCAAGTAAAACAAAATTTATTAGAATAAAAATGGCTGCTTACATGTAAAAGATCAAAAATGTGCCAAACTCTGGTTACAACAACATTCCACGCCACTTTCCACGTTGTTTCTGGTCCGCGGCACCTACTTCCGGTTCGTCATAACGACTTCTGGTTCACAGTGTTTACTCTGGTTCACAGTGTTTAAAGCGTCCTTTTCCATATTACCCTTATTGGGTGTCAGTGATTCTGATGTGGGAAAGAGAAGTTTTTTCATTTCATTTTTATTTGTGTTTTTAGAGCCCTTTGACCAATTTCCTTGGCTTAAAATTATAATATTGAATTATAATTGTTTATTTCTCCTTAGAACTATATTGCAAAAATTATCCTGATACTCCTCCTGTGGATTACCGAATACTGCCCTGGGCTCAAATACGGCATGTTTTTGAGACCGAGCCTCCAGGATTTTTTCACATCTTTAATTCTCAATATATAAAATTTTTTGTGGTGATGTTGTATCATCATATTAATTTGTAAATGTTAAAGAGAAGAATTCTTCAAAAAAATTAAAATATATATATATATATATATATATATATATATACATACTCACCTAGGTGGATGCAGCATTGGTCCCATGCTTACAGACTGAGAACTGAGCAATCAAAGATCACTGATTGCTCAGTTCTCGGTCTTCGGTGAGCAGAGAGCAGTGACTACCAGTCACTGGCTCCCTGCTCTGCCCCTCACTTGAGCACCAGGCTAATACCCTTATGATAAAAGATTGCATATAAATATACGTGACTTAGCGCATCTTTTAATGATCAAAAAAGTGCATACACTAATGAATAATAAAGTGCTCAAATGTAATAATTAGCTGAATAACCACTAAAGTGCATATACAAAGTGCACAAATCATTGAATACAGTGCATGAATGGCTTAAAGTGCTAGAATTGTAGAAAAGTGTCCAATGCATCCAATAAAGTGCAATCAATAAAGTGCACTCAATCCTCTGCGTAAAGAATAAATATGTGATCCAACAATAGAATGAAAACCAATAATTAAATAAAGTGCATAGTGCAGCACTAATTCCAATAGGAGAAATTCAGTATTGTATGGGAAGTCCAAAGTCTGTATTCTCTTATAACTTCACTTTAATTAGTAGTGGGTCATATATCCATCAACACTCTCTCAGTGCTCTTACCTTAACGATAGTTATAAAATGCCTGAAGTTATACAATGACTTTGTCCCCTCTTTCAATCCATTCAGCGATATCCATTAGATATAGGAAATAGATAGCAGCTTGCCAACCATATTGGTATCCATATGAAAAAGAGTAATAAATTCCGACCACAAAATCCATTGGATTTTTTCCAACGGATTTTGTCTGACACTGGTGTTGCATACACACGGTCAGACAAAGTTGTCAGAAAATCCAATCATTCTGAACGTGGTGACGCTCGTTGTGTACGACGGAACTACGTAGAGGCTAGTAGCCAATAGCTGTGGTCTCGTAATTTGATCTGAGCATGCGTGGCACTTTGTCCGTCAGAATTCTCTACACACGATCGGAAAAAGTCTGATTGGATTTTGTTGTCGGAAAATTTGAGAGCAGGATCTCAAAATTTTTCCGTCGGAAAAAGTCAGATGGAGCCCACACACGGGCGGATTTTCTGACAACATGGTCCGATCGGACATTTTCCGTCGGAATTTCCGACCGTGTGTACGGGGGCTAAGGCTCCAATAGTGCATTACCCAAGTAAAACAAAATGTCTTAGAATAAAAATGGCTGCTTACATGTAAAAGATCAAAAATGTGCCAAACTCTGGTTACAACAACATTCCACGCCACTTTCCACGTTGTTTCTGGTCCACGGCACCTACTTCCGGTTCGTCATAACGACTTCTTGTTCACAGTGTTTACTCTGGTTCACAGTGTTTAAAGCGTCCTTTTCCATATTACCCTTATTGGGTGTCAGTGATTCTGATGTGGGAAAGAGACGTTTTTTCATTTCATTTTTATTTGTGTTTTTAGAGCCCTTTGACCAATTTCCTTGGCTTAAAATTATAATATTAAATTATAATTGTTTATTTCTCCTTAGAACTATATTGCAAAAATTATCCTGATACTCCTCCTGTGGATTACCGAATACTGCCCTGGGCTCAAATACGGCATGTTTTTGAGACCGAGCCTCCAGGATTTTTTCACATCTTTAATTCTCAATATATAAAATTTTTAGTGGTCATGTTGTATCATCATATTAATTTGTAAATGTTAAAGAGAAGAATTCTTCAAAAAAAAAAAAAAAATATATATATATATATATATATACATACTCACCTAGGTGGATGCAGCATTGGTCCCATGCTTACAGACTGAGAACTGAGCAATCAAAGATCGCTGATTGCTCAGTTCTCGGTCTTCGGTGAGCAGAGAGCAGTGACTACCAGTCACTGGCTCCCTGCTCTGCCCCTCACCGCACCAGGCAGTGGAGAGGTTGGAAGTGGCTTGCTCAGTCTCTCAGTGGATCACTGAGAGGCTGAGCCAGCTGCTGGTCCAAGCATCTGGGTAGATCCTGACTGTAAAGTCCTAGTCTTTCCAGAGCCTGGACCGGCTGAGTGACGTCAGCCTACAGCCGGCTTTAGCCCACTGTCAGCTAAAAATGGGGCACAGGAATAAGAACAAACTGCCCTCCTATAATCCATAGGAGAATTTGGGCCAAAAAAAGCTTTCTCCTCTAATTGATATTCATTTTTTTTTGCTATATTTTGATATAGCTTACAGTGTAAAAACTCCTGATAATGCCAGACTAAAGGCGAAACATGTTGAGATAACTACATAAAGTTATCATCTTTGGACATATACTGTATATCACCTTTATGCCAATGTATGCTTACTTTGTTATGCTTATGAATGAATGAATGATTTGTATAGCGCTGCAAATGCGAACTGAATCGCCTCAAGGCGCTTGTCTGCCCTTGTTGTCCTGCTATATTAGAAGTGGTGGGTCTTGAGTTTTTTCCTGAAGGCCTGATGGTTTTCTTCCAAGCGGATGTTGTTTGGTAGAGCATTCCATAGCCGAGGTCCCTGTACTGCGAATCTTCGTTCTCCCTTCGATTTGTAGTGGGCTTTGGGGATGAGTAGGCGATTTTGGTTTGTCGATCGAAGTCTGCTATTCGGTATGTATTTTTCTATTTTCTCACAAAGGTATTGTGGAGCATTTCCTTGTGTACATTTGTGGGTGAGGCAGAGGGTCTTGAATGTGATCCTATCTTTTACCGTGAGCCAATGAAGAGACCTTAGGGATGGGGAGATGGATTCCCAGGGTTTCTTTCCAGTGATTAATCTTGCTGCTGCGTTTTGGATGACTTGTAGGCATGCAATCTGGTAATCCGGTAATCCTATGTAGAAGGAGTTTGCGTAGTCGAGACGCGAATTGATGATGGTTCCTACTACTACTGCTTACTCCTTTTCCAGGATGAAGGGGATGAGTCTGCGAAGCATGCGGAGGGGATGATGGGATCCGCTGATTACTGATCCTATTTGTGCATCCATGGTCATCTCTGAATCAAAGACGACTCCGAGGCTTTTTGCTTTGCTGCTTGGGAGGATAGTCTGTCCAAGGATGGTTGGTGGGATCCATGAGGTCTTAGTTTTTTTACTTCGGTTAGCGTTAAGGAGCAGTAGTTCTGTTTTCGATCCAGTAGTTCTGTTTTCGATTCAGTAGTTATGTTATGCTTGGCAACTGATTTGTCATTTTTAGATATTTTTTGAATTCTTTTTAAACCTTATTCATATGAAAATAAAATTGTGAACTTCATATTATTTTGTATATGCACATTTGTGGCACCTTAAAAGTCCCAATGTTTGATATATTTTTGGTGTAATCCTATACAGGCATGTGGTGCCATTGATTTCTCCTCTTTCCTGCATACACAACAACATATTATTTACCTATACACGTTGGGGATTTTGTAAATCCCTAGAAGTCCATTATATATGCACACAGTTGTCCCCAACACATGCAATATTGCCTTTGTATTTTTGCTTAGTTTTTCTTTGTCGTAAAATGCCAGGTTTTGAATGTAAAACATGTTTTATTAGGTCATGTGGTAAATTTTGACCTAAATTTATACAGGCACAGTGATACCAAAAAGATGCAATGACTTTCATTCTCTTTACGTATTAATAATAGATAGTTAAAGATATAAAGTCTTTAAGCCTGGAATAGACTTGCAATACATTGTCATGGGGTGCTTTACAGTATATTACCAGAATTCATCATTTAAACTACAGCCCTTTCTTCTAATTGGTCATCCTGCCCATTAAAGTGGTGAAGTGGCATGCGCATGGGCGTCACAGCTGCAGCACAGCACTCTGAATGGACAGCATAGTTAGTACGCTGTTCCTGCAAAGCGCAGTGACCATACATCGGTGATGTATGCTTCAGAGCACGTTTAGGAGATATTCGTATTTATGATAAGCTTACCTGTATTATAAGCGTAGCAAGTCACCAATTGGTGTTTACTAATACTTTAATTAATTGTGACACACTATCTTAATTTGCAATGCAACATAAATTTGATATACTTCTAGAAACATTTTAAATTGCACAATTTTTTGTTTAACATTGTTTATGAATATTTTAATAGTAACTTCCAGTTACAAATAGAAATATGATTGTGTTTATTAAAGACTAAGCTCACCTTTTGTAAAAAAAAAAATAATAATAAATGCACATAATTTTGCAGGTAAGAAATGTGCCTTTATTATTTTTTTGCAATGTGCAATGTCAGGCTTCTGCAGATACTCCATACACTGTGAGAGCAGGAAGAATCAATAAAAAAGGCACACTCGCAGTTCATTGAGAACTATAAGTGATCTGCTGCAGTGATAGACAGGACTTGTAGTTCATTCATTCACAGAATGTGAATAAATGATGTGGCTGTGTGGGCGGAGCACCGCGCAGCCATGCTGTTTTCAAATTGTGACAGTGGGTGTGGGGAGAGAATCCCCAGGTCGATGTCACAGTGGTGCATCGGGGGGCTGCTGCGTTAGTAACATGTTATATGCTACACAATGAATACAGGTGTAACATGTTACTAAATGCTAACTTATCATTTTACACTTAACATGTCATAGCTAGCAGAATTTATCAGTGAAAAAAGTATTATTATGCAACAAAGATGGATCATCCACAAGGCAACCTAGGCAGGAACTTTGGACTGGTGGATGTTGAGGGGGCTCAGCTAAAACCTACACGCTCCTGTAGTAAAGCTAGGGAATGTGCACAATTGGTCAAAGCTGTGCCTCTGCCCATCTCTTTACAAGAAGGAATATAATTTTAGGCAGATAATTGCTATTGAGGTAGCCTGTTCTATTACAAACAATGCAAATGCAATGGTTTCTCAGTGCCTATTGCAGTCCTTATACATTTCAAATAATATAATAGGTCCAAAGTCCTTGCCTAAAGCCCCATTCAACCTCAAGCCATCTACTGTGTTATGCAGTGGTTATGTTTTAATCTTAAAGTAGTTATGTTGTCAGTGATGCAAGTGATGAAGGAGGAGATGATGGACCTTTAATTTAGTCACTTTAGTACTTAACATTTTCATTTTTAATCTTTATTGGTTATATTTAGGCTCCTTTCACATGGTGGGGTGAAGTCCACTTTGATCCATGAGCAGATCCCCTGCTGAATCAGAGCTGAACAGGATGGATATCAGTTTTTTTTTTAACATCTGTGCCCATTCTGTTTGTGCCCAGTGGACACGGGCGGGCCTGCAATAGCTCGGCAGCCAGTTGTAAATGGATTCCAATGTCTGTTTACATCAGGCTACTTCCGATCTGTCACATTTAATTTCAGGCAAACAGCTAAATATACAGATGAATGTTTTCACTCAACTGGAAATAGTTTTAATGTAATAGAATATTGAAATACAATGGATTTAAAGCTACAAATACTGCAGCTGCTGACTTTTAAAATAAGGACATTTACCTGTCCAAGGGTCCAGCGATGTCGGCACCCGAGGCCAAACCGTCCCTCAGTCCTCGGATGCTGCCGCCACCATCTTCAGTGAGGGAATCAGGAAATGAAGCCTTGCGGCTTTTCCCTACTGCGTTCCTTACTGCGCATGCGCGAGTCGCTCTGCGCAATCTAAATGGTCCCTGCTGTCTCTGGGACCCATGTGTGTCCCAGCAGACAGCGCAGGGGGACGTGAAGAGGCGTAGACTCCCATGGGAGTCTATGCCTGGAAGTGGGTGCAAATACCTGTCTTAGACAGGTATCTGCACCCCCCTCCCCCCTGAAAGGTGCCAAATGTGACACAGGATGGGGGGAGGGTTCCGGAAAACTGGAGGTTCACTTTTTGTGTAAACCTCCGCTTTAATATATATTTTTTCAATTGACTGACAAAAATATTCTCTTTCATATTAATGTGAAAACAGATCTCTGCAATGAAATTTAAATTAATAAAAAGATGTGTACAGCTTTTCTACACAGCAGAGCACAGCCAGATGGGTGGCACCATTTACATTTGAGAAATGCAGTGATCTTCTCTCTCCACCCCATACCTGCTGCTTGTACTGTAAAAGAATAGCAACAGACTATATGGGGTCATCCCAGTCCTGCCCATCATTATCTTAGAGCCCTTTCACATCTAGACTGCCCTGCGGCCACTTGTTTAATGGTCGCTTTACCAGCGCTGCAGAGCCGCTTTAGGAGCAGGAGCGGGGCGCATTTAATCCCAAAGAAGGAGTTAACAAAGGGGTTAAAAGCACCCTTTTCAGTCCCTTCGGCAGAGCTGCCCATTCATTTCAATGGGCAGGGCGGTTTGAGAGTATTCAGCGCTCCCAAACTGCCCTAAAAAATGCTGTTTGCAGGACTTTTTTCCCATCCCGCAAGTGCACTGCCCCAGTGTGAAAGCACTCAGGCTTTCAAACTGGGGTGGCTTGAGAGGCACTTTTCAGGCGCATTACAGGCGCTATTTTTAGAGATAAAATGCCTGAAAAGAGCCTCAGTGTAAAAGGAGTCTGAAGCTGACCATACACTGATCAAAATTCATCTGCTTTCCTCTGGGACTGGCCAAACATCAATCATTTGTTTGAGTTCTGTCAAAAGGACATTGCTGGAAAACTTTTTTCAGTCAGCAGCTGCAGCCAATCAGTGTATTCTGTCTGGGTTCTGAGTTCCATATTCCAGTTGGAAGGATTCCTCCTTTCACTGTGTTTGTGTGGAAGGTGGAATCTGAATGAAAAAAGTATAACTAAGCCCAGGTGCACACTGAGCTGAGGGAATGAAGCTGTGCGAGTTCAGCTGCACGATTTCACCCTCGCTTGTCAGTCCCAATTTCGTCCGCAATTTCACAGACATCTGTGTTGGCTTCAATGGAAATCGCACCCTGAAATTGCAAAAAGTAGTACAGAAACTACTTTTTGAATCGATTAGGATGGTGCCATTGCTGGAAATTTCCGCTGAATTGATATGCGATTTGACATGTCAAATCACATGTCAAAACGCACCAGTGTGAACCAGGGCTTAAGGCAAAACATTATTTTTAGTTTTGGATAGAGAGATCGATTAGAACACCTGTCATTTTTTATCGCTGTCTGTGCCCCTGTTAGGGAGATTCACACTCTCTATTTGTCATTGATGTTAATGTTAACCATTATCACTGAAAGTTAAAGAAAAAGAAAATATTACATTTTAAGTTCTCCCTCAGAAAAGGAATATATAGGAAATCTTCCAATGAGCACACTCGTTCTGGTGGTCTGGGAGTCCCCAAGGAATTCCCTTAATTGTCAGGGATTTCCTCTCACTTCCTGCTCAGCTATGGGACAAGAAGGGAAGGTAAATCTCCCCAATGGGACACAGATGGCAAAAAAAAAACCTTACAGGGGTTACAACCCTCTGTCACACTATGCAAAATGCCTATAGTTCTACTTTAAATTGCTGCTGTATAGGAGATTGTACGAGGCTGATATTGAGTCAAATTCAGATGCTAATTACATTTAAAAAATAAATGTAATGATTTATTTATGATTATATCGTTGCAATAATTTGTGTGTTTGTTTTTTTTTATCCGCTTAAAGTGTGGCCATCGGGACTACCTGGAGTTTCCTGGTGGGCCAATGGCTCAGTGGGCTGGTTTCTGTGACAGAGGACTCAGAGCTGGGCATGCCTGGGAGCGGAGGGGAAGCGAGCACCGCTGGTGGGCGGGGATGATTGCGAGCCATTCTCCCAGCGATCACCTCTGGGGAAGAGAGCATGGAGAAAGAGTAGCGCCGCGGGATCACAGAGCGCTGATAGCCCGCTGTAACAGCTTACATTACAATTGCCTCCTCTCTGTTCACCGTCACACTCAGCCCTGTCTCCTCCTGGCCCCACATCTGTGATAGACAGAATGTGGGTCCAATGCTGGGATGCATTCTGTCTATCACAGGCGCAGGGACTGGAGGAGGCAGCACTGTGTGACGGCGAGCAGAGCGGTGGCAATTGTAATGTAAGCTGTTCCGGCGTGCTATACTGCTCTGTGATCCCAAGGTTCTCCTCTTCCCCCAGTTATGATTCGGTCACCCTCTCTCTTCCTCTGTCCAGGCGAGGCTGCAATGGTGGGCAATGATGAGGTTGCATTGATAGGCACAGGTGAGCCTGCTTTGATGGGCACAGATGAGGCTGCAATGGTGGGCACAGTGAGGCTGCAATAGTGGGCAAAGGTGAGGCTGCAATGGTGGGCACAGTGAGGCTACAATGGTGGGCACAGTGAAGATGCAGTTGTGGGCACAGCTGAGGCTGTATTGGTGGACACAGGTCATGCTGCATTGATGGGCAGTGACGAGGCTGCATTGATAGGCACAGGTGAGCCTGCTTTGATAGGCACTGGTGAGGCTGTGCTGAGGGGAACTGATAAAGTTGTTGTTAATATTTATTTTTGTGCTTTCCAAGATGGCTGACGTGTAATCCGTGAGCTCCGGTCCCGTCCCACGATCTGCGGCCCCTGACAAGCTAACGCTGACACCGATCGATCCAGGGGTAAGCCTCCTTAACCCTCCCTGACACTTCATGGTAAGAATCGGGGACCAACGGTCAGTCTATCGTGCCCCATAACCTCTGCGGCCCTCCTCCACTATGGACCGCTTCCTAACTAGGCCTCAATCCCCGGCTTCAATTACGCAGGGGGATCCTAAGGACTATGTCAGTACTCTTATGGCAGAGGATTCCGCACAGCAACCCCCCCCAACCACACATGCCCCCCTTCTCTCAGCAGGCTTTCACATCCGAGCTGATGGACCTTAAACTCCAGGCCCTCGCCCAGCAAGTTACCAGGGACATAGCCCAGGAGATGGGGAGGATCTCCAGAGAACTCAGGGGGGAAATAGACGCCCTCAGGGAACGCACTGCAACCCTGGAAACAAAATTCGATGAGACCTTGCAATATGTGCAGGCTCTTGAAGAGGAAAATGCTACTCTTAAAAACTCTCCCGTATCCCATCTGCAATTGCAACAGGAGGACCTCGAGAACAGAGAAAGGCACCAAAACCTTAGGATCCGCGGAGTATCTGAAAAGGTAGCCGATAACAACATAAGGCCATACCTTCTCGTCCTCTTCAACTCCCTGGCACCTGAAATAGTGGACATAGATTGGCATCTAAATCGTGCCCATAGATCCATGGCCCCTAAACCCCCAGCGAGGTCCAGGCTCTGTGATATAGTTGTACATTTCCACTTCTATGAAAGCAAGGAAGCCCTGACAAAGGCCACACGCAACAGGTCCAGCATTGAATATAAGGGGGACAAAATCCAACTGTTACCAGGAATCCTTTCTCCTATCACACTGGCCAAGCATCGCTCTCAGAGGCCTATCACGGCCCACCTTCAAGAGAACAAGGTCCCTTACTATTGGGGCTATCCCTTCCGCTTGAGTGTTACCATGGAGGGGTTTCAACTCCCAGGAAGGTGAGGCCTTTCTCAAACAGCTGGGCCTACCCCCGCTTCCTGCAGAGTTTGACCAGACCCCCCCAGCCACCCTGAGGCATATCTTAGTTCCTACCAGGATTTGGACCCCAGTGAGAGAAAGAGGATCAAGGGCCTACTCGACTCCCCAACGCTCTCAATGATCCAGACCACCCACCTGAAATCCTGATAAGGCCCCATCAGGTCTTCACCTCTCCTTTGTTTTTTCCCCCCAGGGGAACACGACTTTTATGCCAACCCCCTCCCTTAGGGGACAGTTTTGCCTCTTCATTTGACAATCAGCATTGTTCTACTGCACCGCATTCTCTAAGTTCGGTTGACTTTAACTGTTTTGTGAACCACTTTAATGACGGAATCCTCCTCCCTCAACTACCCTTGACAAGGAGGCTATGAGGAGAGCCTAAAATATCACCATCTCCACTGGATCATCGTGACGGGATGTCACGGGACTCTCCCCATCTTGGAGACTGCTATGCTCCCCACCAAGTCCTTGGGCTGCGGCCAAGGACCGCTGAGATGTGGGAACCTTTCAAGTTTTTTCATGTTGCTTGTTTTTTTTTTTTTTTAGGCCGAGTCGGCCTTATTGTTGCTATACTACACTCTATCCTCTGGTCCCCTTTTTGGATCACCCTAAGAACCCTTTTCTCGGAGGGTTACATTTTTTACTATTTTTTCATTACGGTTTTAGTTTTTAGTTTTTTCCTCGCTGCTCTCATTAATTTTTTTGTGTTTATTTTTTTTTCTTATTATTACTACTAATCCCAGCAATAATGTTGATTGTCTTACTCATAATATGTTACTTGATAGGTTATGGTATATCACTTGGCTTTTATTAAGCTATGTTGTAGCTGGACCTCCGCCCACTGATTTAAATATTCATTGGCCTAACTGTCCTGATATAACATGGCTTTGAAATTAATGTCATATAACGTGAAGGGCCTGAATTCTATAAAGCAAAGATGGCTGGCTCTATGAGAATTAAGGACCTCCAGCGCGGATGTAATCCTTGTCCAGGAGCCGGGGGATCCTTGAAATTTGCATTTAAACAATTCCCGCTGTCCTACATGGTGTCTGACCCCTCTGGAAAAGCTGGTGTAGCAATATTAATAAGACGCTCATGCCCTATCCAGATTAAGTCAACCCATTTGGACCCTCATGGTCATTATATAATTTTGCAGGGCTCATACTTGTCTAATCCTATAACGATCATGAACATCTATGCCCCCAATTCGGGTCAGGTTAAATTTCTTACTGATGCCTTAGAACGCCTACAGAGATTCTCCCACCCCTTTACGGTAATAGGAGGTGACTTTAATGCTGTGCTCTCGCCCACCCGAGACAGGAAATCTCTATTCAACACCACACCACTCTCCGCCTCGCACTCCCTGGCCACCTCCTTTCGAAAACTGATCCAAACACATCATGTGTTTGATGCATGGCGAATCAAGCATTCCTCAGGTAGGCAATTTTAGTTTTACTCCCCCCCTCACAAGATGTTCTCTAGATTGGATTACTTCCTTGTTACTGCTCCCTTGCTATCACACACAGTGGCGACCGACTTGGGTCCCCCACTTTTTGCCCACAGACCATGACCCAGGTATTTGGTGAATTCTATAACAAACTCTATAACTGTCTCACCCCCAGTCACCATCCTCCATTTGACATGGCGGCTTTTGAGGAGTTCATGTCAGACTTGAAACTACCCAAGCTATCAGACTCAGATGTGCAAACACTAAATGCACCCATCTCAGAAAAATAATTAATTAGCACTGTCATGTCTCTTCCATCCAACAAAGCCCCTGGCCCAGACGGTCTCCCCTATTCCTACTATAAGAACTTTCTCCCAATTCTGTCAACGCATCTAGTGACCTTGTACAATTCTCTTCTCCAAGGCAAACTTCCCCACCAACAATTTCTCCACTCCTACAAAACGGTCATACCGAAACTTGACAAGGACCCAACCCTCCCAGACAACTACAGGCCTATAGTGCTTTTAAACTCAGACTACAAGTTATTTACAAAAATCCTAGCCAACCGCCTATCCCAATTCCTGAAGACGCTAATAGACAGAGACTAGGTGGGCTTTGTCCCTACTAGACATGCAGGAGTTAACACTCGGCGAACTATAGACCTCATTGACATGCTCCGACGCCCCGCCCAGATTCTTAGCCTAGATGCCCAAAAGGCATTTGACAGATTAAGCTGGCCCTATATGTTCGCAACCCTCACTAAATTTGGGCTTCAGGGTCCCTTCCTCTTAGCCCTGAAATCCCTCTATTCCTGGGATATGCAATTAGTGGACCTCCAGCTGTTGCAACAGCTGGAGGTCCGCTAATTGCATATCCCTGCTCTATTCTAACCCCTCTTCTCAGGTCCAATTAAATTCTTTCACTTCCCAAACATTCCCCATGTCAAATGGAACTAGGCAAGGCTGCCCTCTTTCCCCACTCCTCTTTATACTATGCCTAGAACCCCTGGCAGAGGCTATCAGATCCCATCCCGATATAAAAGGGGTTCCCATGCATCAAAGGCAGTATAAGTTATCCTTATTTGCGGACGATGTCCTCCTCACCCTAACTAAACCTCATATTTCCCTGCCGTCCTTGCATGTCCTATTATCTCAATTTAGTTCCCTATATAAGGTCAACACTGCAAAAACGGAAGCTCTACCCCTTCACCTTCCTCCGGAGGAACTCCTAAAACTAAAAAGCACATACCGCTACCGCTGGTGCACATCATCCCTCAAATATCTTGGGGTTCAACTCATGACATTTTACTCTTCCCTTTACTCGACCAACTATCTTCACTGTTCAGGTCTATCAATACTATGTTAACTCGATGGAACCTCCTACCGTTGTCCTGGATAGGTACGATTAACGTGCTGAAGATGTCAATCATGCCAAAATTATTATATTTTTTCAAAACTCTCCCTGTCCCCATCCTAATGGCTCAGATAAAAATACTTTACTTTACTTTATTTGGAAAGGCAGGGCCCATAGAGTGGCCAGCTTGATTATTTTTTCCCCTAAAGGTCAAGGTGGTATGAATGCACCAGATGTCTACAAATATTACCTGGCCTAACACCTGCGTACGGTGGTGTCATGGTCCAGTCTAAGACCCCCAAACCGCTGGACGGAGATAGAGATGGGCTCCCTTTTCCCGACCCATCCATGCTCCCTAGTATGGTCCCCCGAGGCAGTGTCGGATCCCAGGCTTCAAGACCTCTGCCTGGGCCCATGTTGTTCACACTCAGGCCATGGCGCTCCTGCCTTTCCAAATTTGCTCTATCGTCCCCTTGCCCCCCCCCCAACTAACGTACTTTTTAACCCCTTAATTCCTGACAGTCTCTCACATGTCCGTATGTTCCCTTGGGAAAAAGAGGGACTGTTCCAACTCTGCCACTTTGTCCATCCAGTCACACGTAAAATTGGACCCTTTCCAGCCCTTCAATCTAAAAGTCAAATCCCAGACCATCTGAGGTACTCATATCTCCAAATAACCCATTATTACTCGAAACTCTCTCCCACTCTTACCCTCCCCAAGCCGACGCCCTTTGAACTTACCTGTTCTCAAGGCCCCTATCAGGCGCAACTCATCTCTAGCATATACCAAATACTACAGGAGAAGGCATCTCTCACAGCTCACTCTCACTCCTACATGCATAAATGGTCACAGCTCACACAACAACAAATTACAGCCCCACAGTGGTCCAAAATTTGGTCCTCAACCTCTAAAATTTCTAGAAGTGTGGCACAAAGAGAGACAGCATATAAAGTCTTAATGTTTTGGTACTCCTGACTCCAGACTTCTGAGGTCATTCATCGCTACGATCCTACTCTTTCTCCTATGTGCTGGAGGTGTGGGAAAACCAGAGGGTCACACTACCACATCTTCTGGCAATGTGATCTGATCACTCCATTCTGGTCCATGGTATCACTAATGCTTAAACAGATTCTTACCACCCCTATCCCATTGGAACCGATTCATCTTCTACTAGGTCTTCCTATCCCGGGCCTGGGAAAGGCTGCAAACAAACTTGCCTCCTGTATCCTACTTGCAGCCAAAAGAGCTATACCTTCTAACTGGTTATCTACTCAACCCCCAACTCAAACTCAGCTGATACAAAGTATCAAGGACATTCGCAAAATGGAGCACATGACGGCTATGGTGGAGGATAGGATTGATGGTTTGACGAGATTTGGGCTCTTTGGGACACCTCAGCCTACGGGCTATCTTCTTAGATAACTAAGCCCCTTGCCATCCTGCCATCAACATACTCCTAGCCTCCTCTACGATACCTACACCCCACTGTATCTAACTTTAATTATATACCTTGCCATCTCCCTTGCCTGGTAGATATCCAGCTTACACCTTATCTCTTGAGAAAAGTTCCATACGTACAAAGTTTCTATTCTGTCAGACAGTCAACATGTTATTAACTACTTTTAGTCTAAGCACGCCGACAGAAGCCAGCGGGCAACAGAGAAGGGGTTTTGGGACTTTAAATGAAGCTCATAGTTTGCAACACAGCAGTAGGTGGATTGATAGGTTGTTTAATAATTCATATACAACAATGATAACAAAGATATTCATGATAGCGCTTGACAAGACACATGGGCCAAGTAGTGACACTGGGTACAGTAATCAACATACTTAATACCTGTGTCATGTGACAAGACAAGTAAAAAAGTAATAACATTGATACAACAGTATTTGCTGGATAAAATACAGGGGACCACCACTTGCTGAAATGAGTAGACAAGTATTACACAGTAATGCCTGCATGATCTCTGGCCTAAAAGTTCCTGAAATAAGGGATAATCCATGTATAAAGTTGAGGTATGTGGTTGGGGGGTCATTCAAGTAGCTTGACGCGTTTCGTGGTTCAAGACCACTCATCAGGAGCAGACACGCCATATTTCCAAAATTGAATAGATATATATGTATAAGTCAACATAGTAAAGGTGGGTGTAGCGGGGACAGTTAAATCCCCATAACGGTCTTGGTACTCACTAGGTATATAATTGGCAGTAGGGGCTGGTGAAGATAGGCCATCATGAGTGCCTCGTGTTCCTGTTATTTCCCCAGTTTACGCCTGTGTTTGGTCGCCGCGGTGGGTTGCCAGCCCCAGCTCCCGGTCTGCAATGTTCCATGATGGCCTATCTTCACCAGCCCCTACTGCCAATTATATACCTAGTGAGTACCAAGACCGTTATGGGGATTTAACTGTCCCCGCTACACCCACCTTTACTATGTTGACTTATACATATATATCTATTCAATTTTAGAAATATGGCGTGTCTGCTCCTGATGAGTGGTCTTGAACCACGAAACGCGTCGAGCTACTTGAATGACCCCCCAACCACATACCTCAACTTTATACATGGATTATCCCTTATTTCAGGAACTTTTAGGCCAGAGATCATGCAGGCATTACTGTGTAATACTTGTCTACTCATTTCAGCAAGTGGTGGTCCCCTGTATTTTATCCAGCAAATACTGTTGTATCAATGTTATTACTTTTTTACTTGTCTTGTCACATGACACAGGTGTTAAGTATGTTGATTACTGTACCCAGTGTCACTACTTGGCCCATGTGTCTTGTCAAGCGCTATCATGAATATCTTTGTTATCATTGTTGTATATGAATTATTAAACAACCTATCAATCCACCTACTGCTGTGTTGCAAACTATGAGCTTCATTTAAAGTCCCAAAACTCCTTCTCTGTTGCCCGCTGGCTTCTGTCGGCGTGCTCAGTTGCATATCAATTTGATAGGGATGGAAATACACGACCCTACCTGGCCGTAATTTCGCTCAAATTTCCATTCCCTTCCCCCCTTTATTTCATATTAAACAGGGATGGAAGCCCATAGTTTGCTTTACTGGTTTATTCACGATAATTTCGACATTGTTCCTGCCCCTTTTTCTGATCAATGGTTAGCCTTGCCTGTTTTGTTATTATCTTATGTTTCTCCAACAGTCAATGATGACACGCTATGTTTCTGGTCAATATGATCTCATTTTAATGTTCTATCTTAATATTTATCCCTTTAGGTCTGGTCTACTTTTGGGCTCATCCGGCCCTTGCATTTCCGGGAGCTGCGATGTGCACTGGCGGGCTCCTTTTCCCCCCCCTCCTCTGTGTTGAACGAGGAATTGGGGGGGCGGGGCTCCGCTACTGCGCATCGACGTCACGACACCCGCGGCGGACGTACTGCGCCTTGGTTGGCGCGGTTGCGCCCGCTGCGTTTGCTGTTTCCATGCTCGCGGGCATGGCGGGGGTGGCCCAGGCCGTCGCTGGCGTGATGCCGGTTACTGGCTTAGGGCTCCTCCCCCGCTCTTGGCCTTAGCGCTCGTGACGTGGGCGGGCTTACCCACGGCGGTGCCTATTTACGGGCGTTCCTGTCATGCTGGGGGGATGCGGCACTCGGGACACTCTATTGTGGGAGATGGATCGCTCCACTGCACCACATTCTCTGTGACGCCACATCAGGTAGTTTTGCACTACACCAGCCACCTTCACTCTCACTTTGGTCTCTTACACTTGCCTGGTTATGGTGGATTTTCACACGTATGCTTTATTCCAATTATTTTATATTATCACTCACCACCCCTTTACTTAACAGTCATCTTATTCTGGTCACTTTCACACCCAATTTGGATTATGGCCCAATCCCTTCTTCCTTTTCCAATCTTTCCTTCACATCTTGTCACTTCCTCTTATGAAATTCTATTTTTACATATATTCGCCATTTCATCTCTCCTGAGTGCCTCGTGTTCCTGTTATTTCCCCAGTTTACGCCTGTGTTTGGTCGCCGCGGTGGGTTGCCCGCCCCAGCTCCCGGTCTGCAATGTTCCATGATGGCCTATCTTCACCAGCCCCTACTGCCAATTATATACCTAGTGAGTACCAAGACCGTTATGGGGATTTAACTGTCCCCGCTACACCCACCTTTACTATGTTGACTTATACATATATATCTATTCAATTTTAGAAATATGGCTTGAACCACGAAACGCGTCGAGCTACTTGAATGACCCCCCAACCACATACCTCAACTTTATACATGGATTATCCCTTATTTCAGGAACTTTTAGGCCAGAGATCATGCAGGCATTACTGTGTAATACTTGTCTACTCATTTCAGCATATTATGTTGTATATGAATTATTAAACAACCTATCAATCCACCTACTGCTGTGTTGCAAACTATGAGCTTCATTTAAAGTCCCAAAACCCCTTCTCTGTTGCCCGCTGGCTTCTGTCGGCGTGCTCAGTTGCATATCAATTTGATAGGGATGGAAATACACGACCCTACCTGGCCGTAATTTTGCTCAAAGTCCCATTCCCTTCCCCCCTTTATTTCATACTTTTAGTCTAAGTCCAAATTTTTGCACTATGTATTCATAATATATATTTGTTTTTATTTTCTTTATGATTTCAATTTCTACCTATATTTTAATTTTAATTTCTTATTTCTTATGTCTTATTTTTTTGTTAGTGAAATGTGCTTCAGACAATCATCTCATAATGCCAGAAATGTTTATACATGTTTATTGTGAAAATTTTCCTCAATAAAAATACAATAAAAAAAAAAAATAATATATATATATATATATATATATATATATATATATATATATATATATATATAGTGTGTACAACAGCATAACATTTGCTTAAGCAAGTCTTGATGATCCCTATAACTGAATACAGTATATTCTATCTTACAAATAGCTCTTTTTCTATTTTGTATTGGTAATTGTGATATATATAAGTCATATCTTATTCTCGTAAAGAGAAAAGAAGAAAAGAAAACTCAAAATAAACCAAATTCAAAAACTGAACAAAGTCGGAAGTGAACTCCTCCATAAACTTTCGAGCTGTGTGCTGTCTAGCACCAAATTCCCATATTCGTTGTAAAGAAATCATCTTACATGTCAGTTTGTATGGTTTCACTAGATTTTATCCATTTACCCCAAACTTTATTGAATTTTTTGTACATCCCCTTGCTTCATACGTCATTTTATATAATGTTACATTGGCATTGGCCAGGCCCTTCCAGGTGGCTAACGTGACATAGTCCATCTTAATCCAGTTGAAGACAATCAGCTTTCTAACATAGAGAATAGTAATCATAATAATGTTCTCATATTGTTACTCATAACTTTATCCTCAACAATACCTAGAAGTCCCAGTAGTGGGCTACAAATATTCAGAAGATCAAATGTATCAGCAATAAACTGAGTCACCTGCGACCATAAGGGCCATATCCTATGACAGTCCCAAACCATATGGATAAAAGGTCCTTCTGCTGCTAAACATTTATGACACATGGGGTTGTCTCTCCTTCCTATTTTATATAGTCTAAGTGGAGTGTAGTACATTTAACTGTGGGCGTATATGAGGTCAACACTTCCCCCCATTGTTCCTCCGTTAATTCTGGTATAACAGTGGCCACCTAGCTCTAATTTTCTTTTCTTTTGGGTGTTCTTTGCCCATGAGTAGACTATAATAGGTGGATATAAATTTAGTGTGATCAGGAGCAGCAAGGAGGTGTTTTCTAGAGTAGAGTTTTCAGGGGATACTGGTTCAGTCCCAAACTGAGTATGAGCTGCATGTTTCAGTCTGGTAAACTGGAATGACCAGGAGTCCAGAATGTCCAGTACCCTCTTCAGTTGTGTAAACGATTTAAGTTCACCTTTATCGTATAATTGGTGGAGGTACGTAAATCCAAATTTAGCCATCCTCTAGGTGGAAAAAAAAATTCAGACAGGGATTGAACCAGAGCGGGGAATTGGGTAATAAGTGGAGAGGGCTGTCTGCTATATATTTTAAAGAGATCCCTAGGATCCGCATAGCAGATCTGAACATCGTCCTTCCTCCTGCCATAGGTATCTCTACCCTAAAGAAAAAGTTTAATAAAGTTTCGTAGGAGGTTACCACCGCTTCCTCAACCACAGTTGCAGCATTATTCAATTGTGGAAACATTTGCCAGTATATTTGCACCAGCTGCGTTGTCAGGGAGTAGAGGCGAAGGTCGGTTAACGCCAAACCCCCTGATCTCACCAGTAACTGTAAGAGCTCCAAGGAGACCCTAGCTGCCTTTGTGCCCCACAAAAAGCAGGTCAGCAAAGAATTAATATATTAAAATGTTTTTTGGGGAATATAGATTGGGGCATTAGAGAGCACATATAAAATTTTAGGCAAGAATTTTTTTTTTTTAATAGATTAGCTTTACATAGCAGTGTAAGTATTAGGTCTTTCCATTTCTGTCACTAAAAGATCTAATTATGGACCATAAATTCACATCTGTGAACAAGTCTGCCGGCATTTGGACATTTATCCCCAAGTACTTGAATTGGGGTGTAACAGCTAGGGGACACTGAGTGGGGAGCACCAAATTTGGCTGAGGGTCTCGAGGAAACAGCGTTGACTTAGACTAGTTGATTCTAAAGCCAGTGAAATCTCCAAATTCCTGTATTACCGAGAACACAGCAGATAAGGATGTATCTTGGTCTCCAAAGTACAGGGGCATGCCATCCACATATAATGATACACGTTACTCCAGACACCTGACCAACAGCCCATCAACGGTCATGTGTTCTAATTTTAGCTGCTAGCGTCTCAATAGCCAGAGAAAACAGAGGAGGAGGCAGAGGGCACTCCTGTCTCGTCCCTCTATGTATCTGGAAAGTGTTCGATATAAGCCCATTTACTAAAAATTTTGGCCAATATTTTGACATCGGAGTTGATCAAAGATATCGGTCTATATGACTCACATTCTTGCAGATCTTTCCCAAGTCTGGGTATCACCACAACCAGGGCCTCACGCATAGATTTCGGGAGTGTACCCTCTTTTTCTGCCACTATAAAGACCTTTTGTAGATGTGGCACCACGCTCTCCTTATGTAACTGATACCAGTCGGCCGGAAAGCCGCCAAGTCTAGGCGACTTATCGGGTTTGAAAGAGGAAATGGCACCACATATTTCTTCTTGTATTATGGAATGTTCCAGGGTATCACTATCCTCCGAGCTTAATGAAGGCAAAGTCAGACCCTCCAAATAGGAAGATAGTTCCTGATCTGTATGGCTACCCCTCTCGAGTACGTGGTGTATTCAGCATGGATAATGCTCATAATATTGGCTTTTTTCAAGGCCATCACTTTAGACCCCTGTAATGCGTTTCCCGCAGTAAGATAATATGGGGCTTATACCTTTTAATAAAGTCAAATATAAGTGATCTCTTTACCTTCAAGTTCATACCTCATACATTCCAGGACAACAGGCTTATCTTATCTGCCATTTATACAGGGAGCAGCTGAATAAAGGATAACTGTGTAAATAGTACCTGAACAATCACTGGTCAGTTCATCCACCCTGTGGAAATCAGAACAGAAAAAAATAACAGCACACTGCATAAACCAAGAAAGCAGGAAAACCCCTCCCTTCCCTCCCTGCACACAGCCCCAACATGTTGTGCGCCCAATTTGAATAACTATAATTTTAGACGACCTTGGGGGGTCAAAGGTCTTTAGAAGTAGAATAGTAGCTGCATATCAGTATGTAGAGTCCCTTGAAGGCGCTAAGTCCAGGTACTATAGCATACACTTCAATTTTGCTCACTCAGGGATATGAGGATATATCCAAAGTGCAGCTCAAAAACAAAAACAGGAAAAAACGTATCAAGAAATGAGAGAAGTGTAGTTAGTCCAACTAGGAACCAATAGGAGTCCCGATAAAAAAATGCTTTTCTTTATTGGGGTTGCACGAATGTTTCTCAGTCAATTTCTCAGGCAATCTGCGTGGGACATTATGCAGGAGGAACATAGTGTCAGGAAATAAACGTATAGCTACACCACTAATTAACAAGAAAGTGGGTGTTGGCCGTGTATCACAGATGCATAGCAGAAGAGGCCTAGGACACTTGACGGTGTGCAGCAGGGCTAGAGCGCCACCTAGCATCCAGCCAGCGTGATGCATCTGGGGGAGTGTTGAAGAAGTAAACTTTGCCCCTATCTACCAATCTCAACTTTGCAGGGTAAAGCATACTGTATGCCAATTGTAACTCCCGAAGCCTTTTCTTTACATGGACAAAACTGTCCCTTTGCCTCTGTGTAGCTGCCGAGAAGTCAGAATATATAGAAATGCGGTTACCATTATATTGTATGTCTCCCAGGGATTGTGCTGCTCGTAGGTTAGTTTCACAAACTCTAAAATGTAGGATACGTGCACTAATTGGGTGTGGGTGTGATCCAGGTGGGGGGGGGGGTAGATGGGATCCTATGCACTCTTTCTAAAGCAAATAAGCATGAATGGTGGTATCTGCCATAAGCCAGAGTTCCAAGAAGTCTTCGGGCTGTTTACCCTCAGGAAATCCCACAAAGCGAACATTGTTCCTCCTTTGACGGTCCTCCATATCTCCTAATTTGTCAGTGTGGGCAATAACCTCCCTTTGAATATTTTGCACCGTGCCCTCTAAGGGACAGACTACATCTTCCAGATCGCTGATTCTTTGATCAGCTTCTGTGGCCCTTTCTCTAATATTCTGCACATCTTGCTTCAAGAAAGACATTTCAGCCCTCATGCCATCTATATGCTCAGTCAGGGTGGTTTGGCAGGTGTGTATGGCTTCCATAATTTGTTTCAGGGAGGCCTCTCCTTCTCCCTCTGCCAGCGCCATGTCACCCAGGTCTTTATGGGACAACCTGTCAGGGGAGAAGCCTCCCCTCAGCCCCCTAGCTCTGTGAGGCAGCAGGCTTACCTTGCTGGGGTCAGTGGGTGAGGGATCACCCCCATTCTCCTGTGTGCTGCTGGGGCCCTGGGCTGTCTCCTCGTGGTTGCCGCCATCTTGGGACCCCTATGCAATAACGGGACAAACATTCTATGGCAGATTCCATGGGTGCCAGCCCGTATTTCACCATATCTAGCAGCTCTTCCAACTCTAGGGAGTGTTAGGGTGCCAGTGTGGTTCAGGATCTGTGTCTCTGACACTCAGGATGTCAGCAGGAGAAATCGTCCCGGCCGGAGCTCCTTCACAGCGCTGTTCACATGTCGAACGCTGGCTCTGCCCTCAGTCAGAGGATCTTTAGCTGGATTAGTTCATGATTACCGTGTCTATAAACATCACCAGACAGAACCAGACACCTCCGGCTCAGTTTTTAAGGGAAAGAGTGCTCAACCATTACCCTGCGATTGCAATTGTTTTCCCTTGAGAGAATATGATGCTATTAAACCATGCATTCCTTCTTTTTTCCATAAGCATAATCATGTGCTTGGATTATTTGTTTATATCACAGTCTAAAATAAAATTTTCTGCCATTTAGATCATTTTTGGATGTCCAACTGCCCTCTGAGGTCTATGGTAAGCTAACAAGGCTATTTGAAGTATATTTATTACTCTTAGCTTCAGATGAATTCCACAAGTCAGCTGTGAAATAATTCATGAGCTTATTTTCGGAAAGCAATATTAAATATTCATTGAAGAATACAATAAATATACATTGAATATAATGCATTTTTTTGAATGTCTTAGTAGATACAAATATCAATCAGTACTTTTTTGTGTTCTTCCTGAAAGCAGTTTTGCCTACTTGAATTTAATATATTTTACTTTCTTGTGGCGTTCATGTTTGCCTTTTAAACCATTATTATTTTTAATTAAAATGGCATGATAGGCACGAGAGACATATGAAATAGTAAACGTATCAATGTAATGCATATTGAAATTAAATGGATCACAAAGTAATTCAACAATTACCAAGCATAATTCAGATAATACCTCTTCAATATTGTACTAACAAATTACATAATATTCCCAGAAGGTTTCCTGGCCGTTTTTGTGACAGGAGGATTGGAAGTAGAGTAGTTGAAAGTAGGCAGTGCATTACAAATCCCTGAGCATAAAGCTGCATTTGTGGGCATGCACCGTATGTCATATATTTCAGGGTCAGGGGAGGCAGGTGAGGCAGAGCCAAAAATCAAGCTTCGAGGGTCTTAGAGACTCCACATTTGGGTAGGAAGCTCAAGTCCTACCCCACCACTGGTCAAAATTTGGGGCTCCTACAACCTATGGTTCTGGAGATACGGGGCTCCTTGCGCAGCCTGTCAGAAGCTAAATACAGAGCGGCCACCTTATATACAAGCTGGCACACTCTGTTTGCAGCAGACTGAGAGGATGAGCTCACAGTGCCTCTCCTCACTTCTTGTCAGAGGCACTGAGCTCAATGGACTGCTTGAAGCCTTGGACCAATGGTTAAGTACGATTGGCCCAAGCTGTCCAATAAAAATGACTAAAATACACATGCTCCCTTCCAGCCCAGGCTTCTTAACTACAAGTAAAAAACATTGGTTTATGGGTATAAGATTTACCCACAATCCCATGTTTTTCTCACACAGTTAAGAGGGATAATGAGAATCTGCTGCTGAAAAAGTACTGTCATATATCATATATTTAAATGCTATATGTTATAACATAATAATTTATTATTTATCTATGTACTGTGAAATGACTGGTTGGAAGTTATAACTTCAAACTTCAGTAATTTGTCCGTTAAGCCACCTGCTTGAGTACAGTTTTTGAAAATATAGTAAATTACCTTAAAAACAATATATAATATTTATTTGTATATTACTTACTTATGGTAATTAACCCCTTGCCACCCAGGCCAATTCTGACACTTCTCCCCTACATGTAAAAATCATAATTTTTTTGCTAGAAAATTACTCAGAACCCTCAAACATATATATATATATATATATATATATATATATATATATATATATATATATATATATATAGTGCATGTACAATATATATGTAAAGCACTGCACAGATTGATGGCGCTATATAAGTACCTGAAATAATAAATAAACATTGTTTTAGCAGACACCCTAGGGAATAAAATGGTGGTTGTTGCAACTTTTTATGTTACACAGTATTTGCGCAGCAATTTTTCAAACGCGTTTTTTTTTGGAAAGAAACTGTTTCATGAATAAAAAAATAAAAAAAATACTAAAGTCAGCCCAATTTTTTTGTAAATCGATACCTAACATGTCACGCTATAAAATTGCGCACACACGAGGAATGGTGTCAAACATTGGTACTTAAGTATCTGAGAAAAATTGGGAAAGAAACTGCGCTGAGGTTGAATACAAACACTTGGGTGCGACTATATCCCCAAAGTGAAAATGGAGGTCCTGTTAGGACCAATAGGCAGCAGCAACTAAACTGTGAATATAATAACAGTGAAACAAATGAAGAAAAACACCAAAAAATAATAAAATAATGTGACAGATGAGTTCAAAAGTTCACTCTAGTGGCCCAGTTTGAATATTAGCCAGTTAGGTGCTGAGTAATAATTGATAACACTCACTATAAATGTGCAAATCTAAACTCAATGACTGCAATTATAAATATATGTAGTACCCACTACAATACATATACAGGGTATACATTACACATAAACGTGAAATTGAATTAATATGAACATGTGCTAAAAAATAAAAAATGATAAAGTCCAATGTCAAAATTGACAAAAATGCAAAAAAACACCCGTGCCTTTAATAATAGTCCCAATGGGGAAAAAATCCTCGGTCTGAACGTGATCCAGAATTGTGTGAAGTTGTCTAAACCACCACCATATGAGCGAAGTTACTGCTTACTGAAACAGTATGATCCCCATCACAGGGGATCAAAGAAGCTTTTAACAGGACAACCGCATGGAAACCTCAACCGGAACTGCAATCACAAACCCCCAAAATCTGCAAGCTTGATTTTTCTCCAAGACTCCAAGATCTCATATGTTGGTGTACATCATGTGAAGAAAATGAATGCTCCCATAGTGCATTATCTCAAGAGATTTATTAACCGCTTCCCGACCGCCTCCTGCACATATACGTCGGCAGAATGGCACGGCTAGGCAAAAGCACGTATATATACGTCCCCTTTAATTGCCTAGCCGTGGGGTCAAGAGCTCCGTGACCGCTGCCGCGGGACCAGCGGACCCGATCGCCACTGGTGTCCCGCGATCGGGTCACAGAGCTGAAGAACGGAGAGAGGTCTGTGTAAACAAACCTCTCCCCGCGCTTCCTACACTGCCTGTCACTGATCGGCTGTTCCCTATCATCGGGAACGCCGATCAGTGATGTCAGACGTCAGCCACGCCCCCTACTGTAAAAAAAAAACACACACACGTCACACTAACTCCTCCCCGCCCCCTAGTTGTTAACTCACTGCCACTGTCATTTACATAGGAATCAGTGCATTTAAATAGCACTGATTTCTGTATAAATGACAATGGTCCCAAAAATTTGTCAAAAATGTCCGATGTGTCCGCCATAATGTCGCAGTCACAATAAAAATCGCTGATCGCCGCCATTACTAGTAAAAAAAAAAATTATAAACATGCTATAAAACTATCCCCTATTTTGTAAACGCTATAACTTTTGCGCAAACCAATCAATAATCGCTAATTGTGATTTTTTTTTACCAAAAAATATGTAGAAGAATACGTATCGGCCTAAACTGAGGAAAAAAATGTTTTTTTATATATTTTTTTGGGGATATTTATTATAGCAAAAAGTAAAAAAAATATAGAATTTTTTTCAAAATTGTCGCTCTACTTTTGTTTATAGTGCAAAAAATAAAAACCGCAGGGGCGGTCAAATACCACCAAAAGAAAGCTCTATTTGTGGGAAAAAAAGGACGCCAATTTTGTTTGGGAGCCACGTTGCACGACCGCGCGATTGTCAGTTAAAGCGACGCAGTGCCGAATTTCAAAAAGGGGCCTGGTCCTTTGGCTGCAAATTGGTCCGGGGCTGAAGTGGTTAAAGTATAAGAACAAAAACACTTACATCAAAGTGAAAGTAGACAAGCCTTAAGTCCGGTGTACCGGCCGGTCACACACGGACAACCCTAAAATCCTTAAACGCTGCGGCTACTTCAAACCAGGTGACGTCAGTGCGTCGATTCGCCCTACGAGTTTCGTGACAATTCACGTCGTCTGGGGACACTACTTTAAGAATCTCCATAGAAGACGCTGTCATTTTTTTTACCGGTCACATGTTTAGAGTTAAAGAGGAGGTCTAGTTCTAGAATTGTTGCTCTTGCTCTAAAGATTGCAGCATATGTAACCTATGTGTATCTGGCTCTGATACTAGCCAGTGCCTCACCAGCCACGGACCTCACCGCACGTCCCTGATACACTTTCAGTTTGGTGGAACACATAGTGAAGAATTCTATCTCAACTTAATCAGTATATATGTTATATGCTGGTCAAGAAGCAAAGTATATTAATTGGGTGAAAAGAGGAGAAGTCTTAAGAAACAATGAATTCAGGCAGTGACACATTTTCTAAACTCATGATATATGAAGGGCAGGGGATACAGCTTTTAGTCATTCTCTGTTATACACATTCTTGTTAGAAGTAACAATTAGATCAATGTTATATAGCATATTCATGTCTTAATATCCTGTACAAATATCACAACTTGATGTATTTCTTTGCACCATCTTCTTAAAATGAAACTCCACGAATGTCTACTAAAGCACCACCACCCCTGAAACACCCCCTCCAGACCGTTTCTTATTATTTTATATAAACATTATGCGATTGGTTTACTAAAGGCAAATTTACTGTCCACGTTGCAAGTGAATTTTCACTTTGTAAGAGAATTTTCCCTTTAATTAGTGAGTGTAGTGAAAATTCATTTTGCAAAGAATACCCAATCATGTGCAAGGAGAAAAACGCCTCCCCTGCAGTCCCAATGGGAAAGCCCAAGTTTTTTCACACTTGGGCGCAGCGCTGGCAGGACGTTAAGAGCCCTTTCACACTGCCAGTTCCCAGCGTCGGCGGTAAAACAATGCTATTTTTAACGGTGCTTTACCGTAGTTTTTGCATCGCTTTTCGAGCACCAGGGGCACTTTTAACCCCCACTAGCGGTCGAATAAAGGGTCAAAAGTGCCCGCAAAGCGTCGCTGCCGAGTCGCTTTGCCGGCCTTTCAGCTGCACTCCCATTGATTTCAATGGACAGGGACGCTTTAGGAATGTATATACGGCTCCTAAAGCGCATCAAAGAAGCTGCTTGCAGGACTTTTTTTTGACGTCCTGACAGCGCAGCGCCCCAATGTGAAAGCCCTCTGGCTTTCACACTGGGATTGCAGATGAGGCTTTTTTCAGGCACTGTTTTTAGCGCTAAAACACCTAAAAAACGCCTAAAGTGTGAAAGGGGTCTAAAAAAAGTCCTGCAACCAGCATCTTTGAGGCGCTTTAGGACCGGTGTATTGAAATCATTAAGCAGCACCACTGAAGCACCTGCAAAGCGCCTCGACAGCGGTATTTTGCAGGCGCTTCTAACCCTTTATTCAGCCGCTAGCAGGGGTTAAAAGCACCCCGCTAGTGGCTGAAAATTACCTCTAAAAACCGGCGGCACTTTACCGCTAACATTATCACATTATTATCCGAAAGTGTATATGAGAGTTTAGCGATCGGGTTTACATACCCTTTCAGCAGGCTTTTCTAGCATATTGAGTACCTTCCCTTATTTACTGTACAAAATATATTTTACAAAAAAAGACGGGACGTTTCGTGAACGCGATCCGTGAACGCGATCCGCGAACGTGCCCAAATGTTCGCGAACCGCAGGTTCGCGGCGGGCCCCATTGACTTTAATGGCAGGCGAACCTTAAAAACCTCCAGGTCATATTTTCAGCCACAAAATACTTACTAGCTGTGCACACATAGTCCCACAACATGGACACTGACATACCAGAAGCATTAAGTGAATCTGGGATCGACAACGACAAGCATTCTTTTTTTATCTGTGAAATTTTGTCAATTGAAGGCCATGGAGGAGAGGCAAGGTCAGGCCAGGCTATGAAGGGGGTGCAGGAGATGCTCAGTGCCACAGTCAGGGCAGCGCAGTCCTGTGCCAGTGTCCCAGTGTGCCAACCTGTGCTTGAGCCCCTGACCCCTCCCTCTGCCCGGCCCTTACCCCCACCTATGCAGGGCTCCACTGCGGTGGTCCGGAGGTGCCAGTCCAGTGCTGATCCTCAGCCATGGTGCTGGCACTGCCTGCTGATTGGCTTCTCCGCTGCTATCTCCCTCACTGACACCAGCACTGAGATAGAACACTGACACCAGCACCGCGATAGAGACTGAGCACTGACACCAGCACCGAGATAGAGAGCACTGACACCAGCACCGAGATAGAGAGCACTGACACCAGCACCGAGATAGAGAGCACTGACACCAGCACCGAGATAGAGAGCACTGACACCAGCACCGAGATAGAGAGCACTGACACCAGCACTGACACCAGCAACTCGCTGCGGGACCCAAAAATATGACACCGCTCAACCTCTTCAAACAGGAGGGTACGGGCATATAGTACGGTGGGCTTTTTTTCTACAAGTGAGCCAAAGGTAGAAAAAAGGTCTGTGTGCTAGATTATATAAATCGTTTATACAGTTATGCATATACATGGTGCTATATGCATATACATGTGCTGAATTCCTCCAAGATCCATGCCTCATTCATTTTTATAAATGTGAGGTAGTCAACACTGTCGTGAGCTAGGCGAGTGCGCTTATCGGTCACGATCTCCCCTGCTGCGCTGAACGTCCTTTCGGACAGGACACTGGACGAGGGGCAAGCCAACAGTTCCATTGCAAATTGTGCAAGCTCTGGCCAGAGGTCAAGCCTTCCCACCCAGTAGTCTAGGGGTTTATCACTTCTCAGAGCGTCCACATCGGCCGTTAACCCCTATGTAGTCGGACACCTGTCGGTCTAGGCGTTCCCTGATGCTGGATCCGGATGACACCTGTCGATGGGTCGGCTGAAAGAATGATCTCATATCAGAAGTGACCAACACATCTTCAAACCGCCCTCTTCTTGCAGGCGCTGTTGGATTGGTACCCGCAACTCTTTCTCTGGGAGTGGGAATTCCTCTGCCAGTGCACGCAAAAGCAGAATGCAGCATTTCTCTAAGCAAGGCCTGTAAGTGCTCCATTCTGACAGCCCTCTGTGATGGTGGTAACATTTCTGCCATTTTGTATTTGTACCGGGGGTCTAAGTACGTTGCCACCCAGTACTGGTCCTTGACCTTTATGCTTTTTATACGGGGGTCCCTGTTAACACACTGGAGCATGAAGGCCCCCATTTGCACTAAACTGGAAGCGGTGTGGTGGCCTGGCTCCTGCTCATCATCCAGGATAATGTCGTCCTCGTTCTCCTCCCCCCATCCACGGACAACAACAGGGATCCCAGAAAGGTTTAAAGCATGCTCTTCTTGCTCCTCCTCATCCGTCCCGGCACCATCCTCCTCTGACTCCTCTTCAGACTCCTGTTGTTGACTTGTCTCAGATAGAGTAGCCCCCCCTGGGAATTCATCCAGCATTGCGACTTCCTCATCTTCCTGCTCCTGCTCCTCCACGGCTTGATCAATGACACAATGCAATGCACGCTCCATAAAGAAGGCGTAAGGTACAATTTCACTGATGGCGCCATGGCTGCGACTGACCAGTTTGGTGATCTCATCAAATGGCCGCAGAAGTCTGCATGCATCGCGCATGAGCAGCCACTGGCGCCGTGAAAAAAAAACAAGCTTCCAGAACCTGTTCTGACGCAGAGTTCGTACAGGTAGTCGTTAACTGCATGTTTCTGCTGGAGCAGCCTATCAAGCATATAGAAGGTTCAGTTCCATCGCGTCGGGCAATCACAAATAAGACGTCTGACCGGCAGATTGTGTCGCCGCTGAATGTCAGCATTGCGAGCCATGGCCGTGTAAGATCTTCTGAAATGGGCCGAGATTTTCCTTGCCTGCCGCAAGATGTCCTGGACCTCAGGGTATTTGACAACGAATCGCTGCACGACCAAGTTTAAGATGTGTGCCATACACGCGTAATTTTGCCCTGTTTCAACGCGCTCAGCAGATTGGCACCGTTGTCGCACACCACTTTACCAACTGAGCGGTGTTAGCTACTGATCTGCCTGTGAATGCAAAGCTGAAAGGAGTGCAGGGCCAGTGTGGCTCTTGGCTTCCAGGCACAACAGACGCAGCACAGCATGGCAACATCTCACCTGGCATGTCGAAAAGGTTCTGGGGATCTTGGGTGGCGCAGCGGAAGAGACGCTAGCAGCGGAAAAGGAGGAGTCAGCCGAGGAGGAGAGGGAGGATGGAGTAGGAGGAGGAGAAGAAGAGGCAGGCCTGCATGCAATTCTTGGCGGTAAAACCAAATCTACACGGGTGCCACGGGTTACATGCTTGACGGCTGTCAGAAGGTTCACCCAGTGGGCAGTGAAAGTTATATACCTTCCCTGCCCGTGTTTGCTAGACCACGTGTCTGTGGTCAGATGTATCTTGGCACCGACACTGTGTGCCAGAGATACATTCGATTGCCGCTGAACATGGCCATATAGCTCTGGGATGCCCTTCTGTGAGAAATACTTCCTTCCTGGGACCTTCCATTGTGGTGTTCCAATGGCCACAAATTTTTGAAAGGCCTCCGAGTCCACCAGTTTATATGGCAGTAGTTGGCGGGCTATCAGTTCTGACAAGCCAGCGGTCAACCGTTGAGCAAGAGGGTTATCCGGCGTCATCATTTTTTTTACGCTCGAACATTTGGCCCATGGAAGCCTGCCTTTTTCCAGAAAAACGTGAGGACGGCATGATGGAAGGTGGAGTGGAGGACAATTCTGAGGAGAGAGGAGAAGGAGAAGTAGAAGAGGCTGGACCGTGGGAGCCTGGAGTGTGGCTTTGTGGGTTCTGACGGCGTTGCTCCCACTGGGCTCGGTGATGGCAGCTCATGTGCCTTCTTAAGGCGGTCGTCCCTAGGTGAGTGTTGGGCTTACCGCGACTTATGCGTTGACTGCAAAGGCTGCAGATGGCAACACTATTGTCAGCAGCGGACACGTTAAAAAAAGCCCACAGCACCAGATGTGACCGTACATGGTTGATGCCTCGCTCCTGATGCATTAGCAGTCTGGTTTGTCCCTCCTGTGCAATGTAAGTTCCGCCTGCTTCTCCTCCCTATCTGCTGGTCCATCTCTCCCTCTGAACTCCCCTCCTCTTCCTCTCTTGTGGGCACCCACGTGACGTCCCTAGACACGTCATCATCGACGTCACCTTCCCCACCACTATAATTAGAGATCTCGGAGTAGGCAGCAACAGCGGGGACCAACCTCCTTGGGCTGATCTGGGTACTGTCGTCAGACTGCTGAGTGGCGGTTGTTGCTATCTCCTCTTCCTGATCCAATGCCAAGAATGGCTGCGCATTGGAAATGTCTTGTGATGATGGATCGGAAAATAATTCCTGTGACTCAAGCGGAGGGTATATGGTGGTGTTGGTGGTAGTGTCTTTGGGGGTGCACACAGCAGAGAGTGAAGAGGGTGCAGATCGAGAGGATGAGGAGGGTGCAGAAGAGTAAGGCTCAGTGAGTCACTCAACCAAGTCTGGTGCGTCCTTTGACGTAATCGAACGCACCTTCTGCAACTTCCCACTTTGGCTCAAGCCTGTTGCTCCTGCCCTACCCCTACCACCACTGCGGAAGGGCCTGCCTCTTCCTCTGCCTGTCATTTTTTAATTGACCCTGTGACAAAAATCTCTAGAGAAGTGCAGTATATGTGGAAGAAGGTATATAACACCCCGCTTCAATCTGTCGTTTTGGGGGGCCACTGGTCTATCACACCAGTTATAATACTTTTTTCTAATTGCATTTGTCACTCTTTGTAGTATCATTGCAGAACTGCTCAGCAGTCACAATGCTGCACAGTAGAAATGCACTATACTATGATTCTATATTTGAAAGTATTTTATACGTGTATTACACCCCTATATACTGCACACCAAATAGTACACCTATACCAGTCCTTAAAAGGACTTATGTGGACCTAATAGTAGCTAGCTAGTGAATTACAGACTGTCCTTGCGCCAAACACCAAACTGTCCCTACACTGAGAAAAGAGCTGCAGAATCGGTCAGCACTGCAGTCACTATAATATGCTTTCTATATTTGAAAGAAAGTATATTATAAGTGTATTACAACAACCCTATATACTGTACATCTATACCAGTCCTTAAAAGGACTTTTGTGGACCTAATAGTAGCTAGCGAATTACAGATTGTCCCTGCTCCAAACAGCAAACTGTCCCTAGACTCCCTACACTGAGAAAAGAGCTGCAGAATCGGTCAGCACTGCAGCCAGTCACTATAATATGCTTTCTATATTTGAAAGAAAGTATATTATAAGTGTATTACAACAACCCTATATACTGTACACCTATACCAGTCCTTAAAAGGACTTTTGTGGACCTAATAGAAATAGCTAGTGATTACAGACTGACTGCCCCTGCTCCACACAGCGTCCTTTCCCTACACTGACAAAAGACAGAATGTAAAATGGCCGCCATATCAGGCCTATTTATAAGGTAGGGGGTATGTCCATGTGCTGAAATGTCTCAATTGGCTGTCCTGTACCCCATGATGGATGTGTCATGGGTCAAAGTTCTTCACAATGTAAACGAATATGTTTTTAGAGAGCCTCCAGGAGCTGTTAGGCATAATGTGCTAGTATGCACAATATATTATCACATTATGGCAGACTTTCCTGCCAAATGATCCCTTCCAACACCATACTTGCAGCACTCATGCTGATCATGGCTGGCTCCATCTTTTCCCGGTCTTCCTTCCGGATGGGTTGCTATGACATCACTCCTGGGCATGAGTACATTATCATGGTACACAGAGGTGCTGTGCATGCATGGCTCAGTGTACATTAACGCTGACAGGCAGAGACCACTAGGATCCCTTTGGTAATTTAAATTCTACCTGTCAGCATTTTTTTTCTTTGGGGTTCAATTCTGCTTTAAGGAAGTGGCTGAAGGATGTTAGGGCAATCCATTTGTGAGTTCCTACACAAGTGGCAGCAGGTCATCAAGCCCCTCTCCTCCACGTTACACCAAAGGGTTCCCCTGAGGAAGCTACGTGACCCTGTGGCGTAGCGCATATGGAAGGGGCTTGATGATGTCACCACACTATATGCTGGCAATATCTGGTGTGATTTTGGTATCTGGAAAATTCTCCCATATATGTAATTTATTATTGTATTTAGCTTTTTGTCTGCATTCCGTTTTAAACCAGCATGTTATCTTTTAATTGGATCTAGAGATTTCTTGGATACCAAGGCCCCTTTCACATGTTGACGGATGAAAACAGACATCAATGCATCTCTATGGGATAACGGACGTTAGCAGATGATCATCCGCTAACATCCGCTGAAAAACGTAACGAATGAAAAACGAATGTTAGCAGACGATCCAGTTACATCCGATCCGCTCACATCCGTTTTTAACCAAAATATGTAATGTTTAATATTAATACATTAAAAAAAATTAACCTATGACCCAGGTAGTGGTATAAAAGGAAGTCACATGCAGCCTAGTGCCTGGAGAGAGAGAGACAGAGAGAAGACATGGCAAGAGATGTGTCACATGAGCGCCTCATCAACCTGGTGCATGCCAGGCCAGCTGTATAGGACAAGAAATGTGTTGAATATAGTGATCGAATCACAAAAAGTATGATGTGGGAAGACATATTTGTGAAGGTCACACCAAACTGGGCGTCACTCAGTGAGAAGCAGGGTCGGATATGTGGTAAGCAGTTTGTGGGATGGGGGTGGGCTGGCATGGTTAAACTTGTAGTACACCTATATGTCACTATTAGCATCCTGATATTTGTGGTCCACCTAAATCACCGGGCAAATCCCAGCACTCCACTCCTCTAAAAGTCATAATTTTTTTTGCTAGAAAATTGCTCAGAACCCTCAAATATTATATACATTTTTTTAACAGAGACCCTAGGGAATAAAATTTTTCTAACGCAAGTTTTTTTGGAAAAAAATACTTTCATGAATAAAAAAAAAAACAGCCCAATTTTTTGGTATAATGTGACAGATGATGATACACCAAGTAAATAGATACCTCACATGTCACGCTTTAAAATTGCGCACATATGTGGTATGGCGCCAAACGTCAGTCAGGTGATACTTTAAAAATGTTTACAGGTTACATGTTTAGAGTTACAGGTAGGTCTAGTGCTAGAATTATTGATCTCGCTCTTACGTTTGCAGTGATACCTCTCACGTGTGGTTTGAATGTAGTTTATATATGCAGGTGTGACCTACATACGTGTTCGCTGCTGTGTGCGAGCATGCATTATTATTGTTTATTTTATTCAAATTTTTTTTATTTTGTTTTACACTTTCCCTTTAAAAACTTTTTTTGGATCACTTTTGTTTCTCTTACAAGGCATTTAAACATCCCTTGTAATAGGAATAGTGCGTGACAGGTCCTCTTTACGGAGAGATGTGGGGTCTTCAGGCAGGAAAGGCTAAGATACAAAAAAGTACCTGGCATTGTTTACTTCTGCCGGCCTGGACGTGACGTCATAACGTCGCGTCTGGGTCTCCTAGAGTCATAAAGACTGCCGTCCCTCAGTTTTCTCTATGCCTATTTCCGGGCTCTGGCATTTTTCTTCCCCGGCACACCGATTGCATGGGGGTGCTGAGAGAAGCACCGGAGGGTGGCGGGTGGCGGGATGTCCCCTCCTGCTTCCTGTTAGAACGATCAAGTGGCTAAAAATGTTGAAATAAATTATATCTGAAAAAAAAGAATTAAAATTATATCTGAATGATGCCTGCAGCTGAAAGCCCAGCACATCTTTTGACGGCCTGCAATTGGCAAGTGGTTAAAGAGGAAGTAAACCCTAATGGGTTTTACTTCCTTTTTTTCCCCCTGCAAAGTAAAAGCATAATGGGCTAGTATACATCACATACTAGTCCATTGTATGGCACTTACCTGCAAAAAAAGCCTGCACTGTCCCTACTGGTGGCAACTTCCATCTTTGCCCCTCTTCCTTCAGGGGGTGCGGATTCTGACTCTGTGACTGGCCGGAGTCGCGTAATGTGCTGATGATTTAATTGACACTTGCTAGTGAAGAAACGGCACAGAGGGCCATTTCTTCACAGCGCATGTGCCGATTAGATCATCGGCGCAGTGTACAGCAAATATCTCCTAAATGGCACATGTTTAGAAGATACTTGCAGTACCTATAGGTAAGTATTGTTCTAGACGCGGTGGACATCACAAAGGGACCGTTATAGGCATGAACTTAAAGATGAGGCTGATGAAAATAGAAGTGGTGCAGGAGCGTCTAAATAAAAAAAAAGCCCTTTCTTCGAAATGTTAGACTTCTTGAGAAATGTGATGGACTTAAGACCGTAAGTTATATACCTTTTTTCTCCCCTATATTAAATTAGTTGGCCAAGTAGACCAAATCATAGACTCCTTTGGAACAGTAATGACACACATGGATCTATGTCTTGTAATAAATCTACTGTACTGATCTGTAATCCATCTATCAACATATCTTTTACAGTACCAGCACCAACATTTCCGAGATGGAAGAGGAGGAGGATGCAGGCTCAGAGGATACAGAGCAAGCGCCAGAGGAAGAGATGGGAGTTTGACCAACTGAGCAGGGTGCTGAACAACCCGCGTCTTCCCAAGTGTCCCCAAATCAAGAATCAGCAGCAACAAGAACCACGCATGAAAGACAATGTGTGCCTGTAAGAATCCTATACAAAATGCCCCATTATAAAATGTTGACAGATGTTCTAATAAATTTCCCACTCCACAGATTCGTTCTGTTCGAGCCACCACATCAAGAAGAAGTCATCGTCAAGGACAATCCCAACCCAAACCTGACATGGATGGAGCGATGTTGGCATTCATGGAGGAGATGAAGGCGATGAGAAGGGTTGATGCCAATGATCCATATGCTGACCCCACCAATCAGGATGCAATATTTCTAAAAATACTATACCACCATCTCGCAAAATTACCCACTCCATGAAAAATGGATGTGCAAATGGCTATATTCAATTACTCTGGTGTGTGCATAAGGGCTACAATGTCTGGTGACCCCATGCCGCCACTCATTAGTCAGCAACAATGTCCCTACCAGAGTGAGCCAGCTCCACTAAACCCATCCTCACAGTACATGTATCAGCAGGCAGCATTATCCCCCATCACCAACGTACACCAGCCACCACTGCCCAAAATGTATTACCCCCACCTCCTGTGGCACCACTTAGCCAGTCTACCTCCATTTCCTATGAGTCAGGCAGGCTACTTTATATTGTAGTTCCTCCCAATCATCAAATCTCTATTCCAAATCCCCCAGTCATTATCAGGATTTTTAAAGTATGCCCATTCGTTAAAGTATTAAGTTGCCCCATTCTTGTAGTTGGCCATTAGGTTTGCACACATCTCAGGAGTGATGTCATTAACCTGTAGCCGACCGCCCACTGTCAATTGACGGCGGAGCGGTGCGGCTCTTGTGGCGGGCTGCCGTCATATGACGTCGCTCGCATTTTGGCCACTAGGGGGCGCGCGCGCCGCGGGAGCGTGCCCGGCGGCCGCGATGTCCGCTGGGCACCCGCGATTGCACAGTAACTGAGCAGGACGTGGATCTGTGTATGTAAACACACAGATCCACGTCCTGTCACTGGAGAGGAGACCGATGGTGTGTCCCTTGTACATAGGGACACCGATCGGTCCCCTCCCCCAGTCAGACCCCTCCCCCCACAGTTAGAATCACTAACATAGGGAACATATTAACCCCTGCAGCACCCCCTAGTGTTAACCCCTTCCCTGCCAGTCACATTTATACAGTAATCAATGCATTTTTATAGCACGGATCGCTGTATAAATGTGGATGGTCCCAAAAATGTGTCAAAAGTGTCCAATAGGTCCGCCGCAATGTCGCAGTCATGATAAAAATCGCAGATCGCCGCCATTACTAGTAAAAAAAAAAAATAATAATAAAAATGCTATAAATCTATCCCCTATTTTGTAGACGCTATAACTTTTGCGCAAACCAATCAATATACGCTTATTGCGATTTTTTTACCAAAAATATGTAGAAGAATACGTATTGGCCTAAACTGAGGAAAACATTTGTTTAAAAAAAAAAAAAAAAAATTGGATATTTATTATAATAAAAAGTAAAAAATATTATGTTCTTTCAAACTTGTCCCTCTTCTTTTGTTTATAGCGCAAGAAATAAAAACCGCAGAGGTGATCAAATACCACCAAAATAAAGCTCTATCTGTGGGAAAAAAATGATAAAAATTTTATTTGGGTACAGCGTTGCATGACAGCGCAATTGTCATTCAAAATGCGACAGCGCTGAAAGCTGAAAAATGGCTTGGTCAGGAAGGAGGTGTTCGTGCCTGGTAGGCAAGTGGTTAAGGTTTTGAGGCAGACTTTTGTAATTCTAACCTTCAGCTCCCTCCACATATTTTCTAAGGGATTAAGGTCTGGTGACTGGCTAGGCCACTCCAGAACCTTAATGTGCTTCTTCTTTAGCCACTCTTTTGTTGACTTGGCTGTGTGGTTTGGGTCATTGTCATGCTGGAATACCAATCCACACCAGTTTAAATGCCCTGGCTGAGGGAAGTTCACCTGTTCCCATAGCCAAAATACATCCCGAAGCATAATGTTTCCACCCCCATGTATGAAGGGACTAACTTAGAGGGGGGGGCTTGTGGAACCCAGCTTAGAGCTCTGGAATCCCATTTTCTAGCTTCCTCTGCCTCTCTCATGTGCATGTCAACCTGTGTCTTAGGGGCATAGGGTGACTGAGAACCCCAGTGGGAGTCTGTTCTGTGGTTCTCGGTCGACCTGTGCCCCTTAATAGACGCAGGGTCACTTACACATAAGAGGGGCCGTGGAAGCTAGAAAATGGGTTTTCAGTGCTCTCTAAGATAAGCTGGGTTCCACAAGCTCAACACTCAAAGGGACTTCCGTTATAGAGGTATTATGTGATACACCAACAAAAAATGTGACAAATTATTGTGAAGTTAATGAAAATACATAAATCGTTTTTACATTTATTTTACTAGTACATCATTGAAAAGTGAATACTTTGAAGAATCACCTTTTGCTGTAATTACAGCTACAAGTCATTTTAAGGATGTCTCTACCTGCTTTGCACATCTAGAGTCTGATTTGGTCTACTTGCCCAACAAATTAAACAAATTCAATTTTGGAGAGACCAAGGAAATTTTCTTAGTTTTGGTCTTAAGTCCTTCACATTTCAAACATTTCAAAGAATGGCCCTTTTATTTTTTTGAATTGCTCCTGCAACACTTTCCAGGGCTTCATATTTGAGCTCCTGCCTATAGCATTGCAAATCTAGAGAGTGACATTTTGCGCAATTCTATTTTGCAAAATAGCTCAAGCTCTGTCAGATTGGATGGAGAGTGGCTGAGAACAGCAATTTTCAAGGCTGGAAACAGATTCTCAATTGGATTAAGGTGTTGGCTTTGACAGGCCCATTCTAACACATGAATATGCTTTGTGACTTCTGAAGGCAATGGGGTATCAGAGTTTGGGGCTGAATCCAAATGCACCCCACACATTTTCAGAGCACTAGATGTTTGTAAATATGTTATTTTTTTCTACAAAAATATGTTTGCACATATTATATTTTTTGGGATATATGTTGTGGTCAATCTATGACAATAAAAAAATTTGACTGCATGGAAAAGTGAATTTTATTCTTGTACTCTATATAAACCAAATAGAACAGATACAAAGGATGTGATGGTCATAGGGGCAGTGATAATCGATGTTGGCACTGCTTAGATATGTGCAACTTTATGCACAACTGTTTAATTGGTTTGTAACACAAATTGCTAATCAGCCAATCACATGCAACTCAGTGCATTTAGACATCTAGATGTGTTTTTAGATAACTTGCTGAAGTTTAAAACGGGAATCAGAATGGTGAAGAATGTGAAACCACACCTGTAAAAGCAGACTGTATGTGCAGTAGAGCATGCTGGTTATATTCAATGTGAAATCTAAGGGGTTAATCTGCTGCATTGTGTCTGTTTAATCCTGTATCCTCTGATCCTCCTCTTCTTTCACTGTCCCCAATCCATCTGCAGATAGAACATTGGAGGCCTTGGAGGCAAGCTGCACATGACACGTTTGATGTGTTTTTTTGTTTTTTTTTTTTTTTTTTCGCTGGGTGCATGTGATCAGCAAAGGGCCAATCAGCACTGTCCAGAGATCCGGAATCCTTATAGCACCATTATGGGAGAATGAAAACTATTACAATCTTTAACCAAACACTGCTAGAAGTCACAAGACTGCTATATAATGCTAAAGTATTACAAGTATTAGCAGGTTGTATTTGGTAAAACTATTGTATTTCCATGTTCTGTGGGAAAACAAATATAATAAATGCAGGGTCCTGTGTTTAGGAACAATTTAGTGACCTTCAACGTTGGTGTCAGATGTGCTGGTCAGAGTATTTCCTAAACTGCTGATCTACATGCACTACCATCTCTAGAGTTTACAAAGAATGGTGTTGTGTGGAGGAAAATGCCTTGTTAATGTGAGATGAGAATGGGCATGTTCCAGATAATAAAAAGACAACAGTAACACAAATAACCTTGTTACAACTAAGGTATGCAGAATACCATCTCTGAATGCAAAACACATTGAAACTTTAAGCTGATAGGCAGATAGGCTACAGCAACAGATGACCACACCGGGTGCCACTCCTGTCAGCTAAGAACAGGATACTGTGACTACAATTTGCACAGGCTCACCAAAATTGGACAAAAAAACATTGAAAACATTGCCTGGTCTGATGGGTCTCATTTTCAGCTGCGACAATCAGATGGTTTGGTCAGAAGAATTTAGCGTAAACAACATGAAAGCATGGATGCATCCTGCGTTTTATTAACGGTTCAGGCTGGTAGTGTTGGTGTGGGGGATATTTTCCTTAAACCCCACGGAATACCTGAGTATTGTTGCTGATCATGTCCATCCCTTTATGACTACAGTGTAATCATCTTCTGATGGCTCCTTCCAGCAGGATAATGCCCCATGTCACACAGTTCAAATCATCTCACCACAGGTTTCTTGAACATAACAAACTTCAATCCTTTAGAGCTCCTTTGGGATGTGGTGGAATGGGAGATTCACATTATGGATGTCCAGCCAAGAAATCTGCAGCAACTGTGTGATGCTATCATGTCGATATGGGCCAAAATATCTGAGGAACGTTTACAACAGATTGTTAAATCTATGCTATGAAGAATTAAGGCAGTTCTGAAGGCAAAAGTGGGTCAAACATGGTACTAGCAAGGTGTACCTAATAAAGTGGCTGGTGAGTGTTTTTACACATGTTGATACTGCCACGGAAGCTCTCCTTCTGGGGACATGAAATAGCCTGCAAATGTATCACTCATGGTAATGTCTGATTTGTTGGGTCGCAGTCCACTATACCGTACAGAGGGCAAATTTATCTCGTCCTCTTCTTCAACAGAAATTCCTTCTTTGTCACGTACAATGTTATGGAGAACACAACATGCTTGTATAGCTAGTTTGGCATTCTCCAGGCTCATTTGAATAGTAGTATGGAATATGCACCACTTGCTTGTCAAAATGCCAAAGGTGCATTCAATAAGGCACCTTGCACGACTCAGCAGGTAGTTCGTTTTTTTGGGGGGAGTTAGATTGTGCCTGCCATAAGGCCTTAGGAGATGCCTAGAAAGTGCAAATGCCTCATCAGCTACAAGCACATGTGGCATATCTGGCCCTGCAGTTCCTGGAAGAGGTTTGTCTGATGGCAAATGGAAGTGGCCCCCAAGTAGTCTTCTCCCCATTTCAGATGCTGTAAACACCCTTGAGTCTGCAGTACGTCCATATGCCCCAATATCTACAGCTACAAACTTATAATGACTGTCACAGATTGCCATAAGCACAAGGGAGAAGTATTTCTTATAATTAAAAAATTGTGAGCCAGATCCAGGCAGCATCTGAATTCGGACATATTTCCCATCCAGGGCTCCAACACAATTAGGGAATTAGGTCTTTCTCCAAAAACCATTTGCGATTTCCTTTCACATGGATGTATCTGGAACAGGCATTGCAGTAGACCAAAGCTCCTCCCATATTTCTTGACATGTGTCATGCACAATTCCTGAAATTGTAGAGATTCCCAGCAAAAAGTAGTGGTTTAGGGACGTATAGGATAGTCCAGATACCAGAAACCTAGGAAGAGTAGAACAAATGATGAAAGGAATCCTACATTATGCTGGAAATAATCAAGCGGAAAGGTTGGCTTACCTCAGGGTGAGTAGAAGTCGCTCCTCTGGAGGCACACAACGTCTCATATCCGTGTTCATCCTTTCCATACGTGGATGCAACTTTTCTAATAAGAATTTGAAAGTTTATACAGGAATTCTGGTGAAATTTGTGCGGAAAATGTTGCAAATCTGCATAGTGCAAAAAAAAATTCAGTGGGCCTCTTGAGCAACATGGGATGTGTCCAGTACCTTCGTCTTCTCGCATAAATCTTCCTGATCATGATTTTTCGTCTCCTCAAATACGATAACATGACAAATATTGTCACATGGTCAAAAAATCTGCCCAAATCCATTGCTCTAAAGCGTGTAGACTACAGAAAGGAAACAGGAAGCACACAGCAATAAAAGCTGAAACCACAAAACAGCATGGGAAGCACAATGCACGCTGGGAAAAAGCAAAGAATTGTGGGAAAATTCCCATAATTCATGAAAAACTGATGAAAAGTGGATGCAAACACGGACAAAAAACAGACAAAAATGGGTGACAACGGATGACAAACGGAGATGAACGGAAATGAAAACAGATGAGGAACTGATGTTGACTGACAACAACTGATGACAAAAAACACGACTGAACTAATGAAATGAACGGTCCGTACATGTGAAAGGGGCCTTAGTTTTAATTTTTCTATAATAGGGATTTCAATGAATTTTCTTGCTTTTTGGATAATATGGCACTTCTACCATTCTTTAAAAAAAATAGACTGCCTTCAGGTCACAAAGACAATGACTATGTGCCTTTTATAAATGTGACATTGTTTGGCGGGTGAAATTGCCCTCAAATGTCATATGGTTGCTCAGAAGGATCTTTCAGCTCTTATATTAGTACACTGTCTAACAATTTGCATTAAAAACAGGTTTTAGTTTTACAACACTTGCAAATATATGTGGAAGCTGCACTGCCTCATCAAAGCCCCTCTGTACAGTGTGGTACTAACTTGAATTTTTGAGAATCTCCATGTCTGAGCACATATAGCAATAGATAAATTAAGGGCAGGCATGCCTGGAAGCATCCCATTCTTTTGCAAAGGTGCAAGGACACCCATAACCCAGCAAAGCACCATGGTAGCTGAGGGCATCCAATTTGTCCCCACACCAATTTTTTATTTGCTGGTAGCTGCCAAATGTGCTGTAAGTGTGTGTGGGAAAACATTAGAAAACTTCAGCTGGCATCAACGCTGTATCCTGGCCTAGGCCGACAAGGCCCAGGTATGGGCAGCAATTTGTAGGGGGCAGCACGGAAACAGTCCCCCACCGGCTTGCGCTACACTGTTAGTGTAGCACCAGTCTTATGGGGTGGACTGAGCTGAGAGGCAAATTAGTCTAGCGCCCCCATAAAGCAGACGCACTGCTTCCGGTATGCGGGCGGCTGCCATTCCGCAACTGTGTGGTGGGGGGGGGGGGGGGCGCTTCTAATTTTGACTGTCCTCTCATGCTGGACCACAAACCTTCCTCACTGTGCTATATGTTTTCTGCTGCACCATTGGCATGGTTATATCTTCTTAGTCCTCTCCATAAAATTATCCGAAATTTGTGCTTAAAGTAGAACTATAGGCAGCACTTTTTTTTTTTCATTTTGGATAGGAGTAAGGGAGGGTTATACCCCCTGTCAGTTTATTTTTACCATACCTGTCCCATTGCAGAGATTTCCCTTCACTTCCTGCCCCAAAGCCAAACAGGAAGTGAAGGAAGGAAATCTATGCAAATTAAGGGAATCCATTGCCCCCCTCCCCCCAGGCCCTCAGAACTAGTGTCCCCACTCGAAAATTTCAGGGCGGGTCTTAAACAGCAAGGGGTGTGGCCTTGACAGGAAGGGGTGGGTCATATTTAAATTAGGGGTGCATGAGTTTACTCAGGCCTAAAGCCCCATACACACGGTCTGACTTTTTCATGGATTCTGTCCGATCGGACAATGTTGTTGAAAAATCAGACCGTGTGTATGCACCATCGGACAGTGTACGTCGGATTGTCCGACGGACAAAGTCTTATCTCCTGCTGGAAAGATTTGCCGACAACACGGTCCGATCACACCAAATCCGATCGTGTGTACGGTTGTCCGACCGGACAAAGTGCTACGCATGCTCAGATCACATTACAAGACCAAAGCTATTGGCTACTAGCCTCTACGTAGTCCCGTCGTAGGCAACAAACGTCACCACGTTCAGAATGATCGGATTTTCCGACAACTTTGTCCGACCGTGTGTACGCAAAACCAACATCAGACAAAGTATGACGGACAGGATCCGACCGACCTGGTCCGCGGATTGTCCGACCGTGTGTATGGGGCTTTAGACAGCACAAAACCTAAATGCACTACTGGCTGGCATTGTGCTTTGCTGGGCTTCTGCGTCTTCTGTGTCTTCGTGCCTTTAAGGAGGAATGGGGTGCTTCCAGGCATAACCTAGCAAAGCACAATGGCAGCCGAATCAATTTTTTATTTTTTTTGCTAGTAGCTGACAAGTGTACTGTAAGTGTGTGTGGGGAAATATTAGACAACTTCAACTAGCATTGTGCTTTTCTGGGCTTCTGCTGTGTCCCTGCCTTTAATATTCCCATTGCTATATACTGTATGCTCAAACATGGAGATTCTTAAAGTTGTTATGAAGCAAAAGATTTTTTTACCTCAATTCATTCTCTGCTTAAAGGTAAAAAACCTTTCAAAAGCCATTCCCCCTAGCCCCCCTTAAACACTTACCTGAGTCAGATATCAGTTTAGCGTTGTGCCCATCTGCAGCAGCTCTTCTCCCCTCTCACTCTTCTCACTGGAGACTCAGCAGCTGTGGGAGCCATTGGCAGATGCTATCAGTCAAATCCTGAGGGGGGGGGGGGGGGTTTCCAACCTGTGCAAGTATCTCTATAGCAAGTGACTTGATATGGGGGGACTCAGAGAGGAGGGGGAGCCAGGATCGCTGTCAGGGGACCCCAGAGGAGGAAGTTCAGGGCTACTTTGGCCAAAACCATTGCACGGAGCAGATAAGTATGACATGTTTATTATTTTCAAAAAAAGAAGCTTTACAACAACTTTAACCACTTAAAGTGGTGGGACTTACCAGAAATGGCTGTTGCTAGGCAGATCGTCCTAATCTGCCTCTTCCAGCGCCGTGGTGATCTTCTCTCCTTCCGTCTTCTAGTGAATGGGGCGTGGTGTGTTATGGGAACTGTGTCCCACAACACATCGCGTTTCCCATTCACAAATTAGACTCGCGCATGCGCAGTAGGAAGCGCGCCGACTCACGCATGCGCAGTAGGAAACGGGAAGCCGTTTCACTTACTGAGGATGGCGGCGCTGGAACCGGATCGCCGAGGGACATCTCGGCCTCCACGACCAACATCGCGGGCACCCTGGGATGGTAAGTGTACTTATTAAAAGTCAGCATCTACTTTTTTTTTAGCTGCTGACTTTAAAAAATTTTTTTTTTAAGGTGAAACACCGATTTAAGGACCAGCCGCCACAGTTACACTGCGGCAGGTTGGCTGCCCTGCGTGAATCACTGTCATGGTATGTCGGCCGCTTTAAGAGCTCTAGGGGGCGCGCTCAATGTCAACCGGGCACCCACGATTGCTTCTCAGAGAGACAGAATGGTGATCTGTCAATGTAAACAGACAGATCTCCGTTCTGTCAGGAGAGAGGAGATGGATCTGTTGTTCCTACTGATTAGGAACAGTAATCAGTCTCCTCCTCCAAGCAGCCCCCCCCCCACAGTTAGAAACACTCCCTAGGACACACATTTAACCCCTCGATTGCCCCCTAGTGTTAACTCCTTCCCTGCCAGTGACATTTATACAGTAATCAGTGGCTATTTTTAGCTCTGATCGCTGTATAAATGTAAATGGTCCCAAAAAAGTGTAAAAAGTGTCCAATCTGTACGCTGCAATGACTCAATGGTGGGCAAAACATTTATTATAAAGAAACACCCTGAATAATACACTTTCAAAAACAATATAGAATATGAGAAACATCATTACAGTAATGGTTCAATCCTGCGGCTAACATGAGAGAGGTCATGAAGTGACAAGTCAGTTTAAGCCTGACTGTTTTTCAGCTAGCCACTTTCTCTCAGCAATTGTGGATATTATGTTCACCTTCTCTACTTCAGACGGATGCGTGGTGTGATTTTCCAAGCAGACTACAAAATGATCACATGAAAGAAAAGCTTTGTCCTAATGTTTTCTGAAAAATGTCTTTGAAGTATACTAATGAGAGAGGATTAGCAATCAAATTAACTCAGGCCTTACTTTTTTGCTGAGAATACACTTCATTAAATCCAAAATACTGTACACTTGAACGCCAAGTAATACTCATATTTATATTGTAACTAATGAGAAAGTAACCCATGAGGGAAATATACCACTGCGTTACTTTTAAGATGTATTTTAACACCCTTTAAAAGTCTACTTAGGAAATAGAAATAGAAGATTAGTTAAAACAAAAGACAAAATATAGTACAAAAAAAAAAAAACTGTAATTTTAATTGTGTTACATCCAAGCATCAAGTTAGAAAAATTCATTTTTGAGTCTAAACTTAGAACAGTATAGAATGCAAAAAGCACTGACCGTTTCTACTGGTTGGCTACATATTTGGCTTCTGGAAATACGGAGCATTCTCTTTTTTACCATTAAATATCACATGACATTTACATTTTTAAATAAATTATACCTGAAAGACCTGAAAAGAAGAGAATCGAAGCTGCTCTGTGCAAAACCACTGTACAGAGCAAGAAAGTATAACATGTTTGTTATTAATTTTTTTTGTAAAGAAAGCTTTAATATCACTTTAATGTGTTTAGACATGTTTCAACAATATCACAGTATTTGCAATTACTTTATTTTTTGTATTTATTTTAGAGTGGCATCAAAATGTAATTGTTCACTCATTTTCAATTTGGTTAACCACTTCCTGCCCACGCTTTAGCCAAAAGACTGCTACAGCGCAGACTCACTTTGCCGGATAGCATCCATGGATGTCCTCCCGTGAACTTGCTGCCCGTGCACCCCGTGAGGCACACAGGCGGCGTGCTCTGTGATCACTGAGTCCTTCGAACTCAGCTGATCACAGATCGAGGTAAAGGCCTAATCACAGTGGCCCTTTACCGTGTGATCAGCTGTGTCCAATGACATCTGAATACAGATGTAAACACAAGCCAGTTATTGTTTTTTATTTCCTCATGCTGACACCGTGAGGAGAGAAGAAGAGAGACGATAACTGGCTTGTGTTAAAGGGACATCGGCACTGATAATCTGGGCACTGATTATTACTGTCCTGATTATCAGTGCAGTCCCAACAGTGCCCAACAATGCTACCAATCAGTGCCCACCAGTGCTGTCAATCAGTGCTGCCTACCAGTGCTCATCAGTGCTGCCTATCAATGCCCATCAGTGTCGCCTATGAGTACCCATCGGTGCCGCCTATCAGTGCAGCCTCATAAGTGCCTTCTCATCAGTGCCCACTAGTGCCACCTCATCAGTGGCACCTATCAGTGCCCATCAGTACAGCCTATCAGTACTCATTAGTGCAGCCTCATCAGCGCACATCAGTACAGGAGATAAATTACCTGTTTGCAAAAATTTTTAATAAACTATGAATTGGGTTTTTTTTTTTTTTTCAAAATATTCTTTTTTTGTTTTTTTACCAAAAAATGTATAACCCAGTGGTGATTAAATACCACCAAAAGAAAGCTCTATTTGTGTGAAAATAAAAATGATTAAAATGTTATATGGGTACAGTTTTGCATGAATACGCAATTGTCATTCAAAATGTGACAGCGCTGAAAGCTGAAAATTGGCCTAGGCAGGAAGGGGGTAAAAGTACCCAGTAGGCAAGTGGTTAAACGGAGCTCGGTATAGGAAATATTTTTTATTCAATTATTTTGGAGCCTTCAAAACCAAATGAATATAAATGAACATTTTATAAATTAATTTTCATGTTCATAATTTTTTTTGTACCGCTCATCATTTGGATAGATTAACCTCCCGGGCCTTTAAGAGGTTTCTGATGGCGGGAGGTGGGGCGGCGTTTCCAACAATGTGACCGCCATGGTTAGCTGTCACAGCGGTCACATGATCGGAAAGCTCTCGATCGCAAGTAGAGATTGGGAGCTTCATTTTAGCCGCTGGTAAATGTGTCCAGAGCATGCAGGGCTCTGTTTACATTCTGGTACGCAAATATACAGCCACTCAGCATTAAGGCACACCCACTGAGAGTCTGCATATATGCGTACCGCTGGCATGAAGGAGTTAAAAAATGTATTTATTTTTTTCAAATAAATGGATATGTGTGTGACTAACATTTGAGAAAGGATCAAAGCACCCAAACATTGTTTAACTTTCACAAATAAAGAAAGGCTTGCATATCTCTCTGAGCATACAGTACAGATTTATGTACACTCGAGTCCACAGATAGCCTAGCCAACAGTTGGCTTGGTGGAGTAATCATACAAATGATTTTAATCTAATGCTACCGGTATTTCAAGTCAAGCATAAAGAGTCTAATCATGTCTACAGTATATGAATGTTAAAAAAGAAAATGATATCTTTTTAAACTATTTTGGGTCTTGTTTACAATAGCTAATTTTTAGAGCCTTTAAATACATTTGAAACTGCACTAAAAATGCATGATGATATCTGTTCCATTGTAGTCAATGACACTTAAAGCATTTGCTATCCCAACATTTCATATTCCTGATATGTGCCTGCTATGTGCCTACATTTTGTGTGAAACCCCCTGGTGTTCCAGTCAATCCCTCTGCTTTCCTTTTAAAAACTGACCACACTAAGCAGGATAGCAAAGTGTGGTCAGTTCTCTAGCTCTGCTGGAAACTCAATCTGCTATCCAATGATCAGACTTGTCCTGAAACTCCCCTGCTATACAGCCATTCACTGGGAAGCTTGGTGTGCTGCTGCTTTTTTTATATCTATACAAAAAATGTTTTGCCTTGCATTTCTATTTTAAACTGAATGGGTTTATTACAAGGAGAAAACCCATATGAGAACATTGCCATTGACTATAAAAAGTACTGCTTTCTTCATGCAGTTTGTGCTCAGTTTTGTGTGCTTTTAAATGCACCAAAAATGTAAACACGACCCTACTGATCAAAGCTTAGGATGTAGTGCAACATTCTTTAGAGCTACAGCAGGAAAATACTGTTGGCAGCCCAGAAGTGTACATTGGTTATTCTGAAAAAAAGTTTAGAAACCAAAATGTTGGCACATTCTTTTGATTTTTTTCTTCCACATGAAGTAAAAATACAAAAAATGTTCCACAGTCTTTCCAAGCTGCTGATACATGCAGTGGTTTCCAACTACTGTTTTTAAACACAGTGGGATAAATTTACTAAAGGCAAATTGGCTGTTCACTTTGAAAGGGAATTTTTGCTTTGCAAATACATTTTCCTTCGGCTTGGTGTATGAGGTGAAGCTCTGCTGACTCCTATCATTCAGTCATATGCAAATAAAAAGATTGCATTTTTTTTAGTTTCCTTTATGTGATCAGGTATTCTATGCAAAGTGAATATTAACCGCATTCACTTAGCTAAGTCAACATTTCTTCGAAAAGTGACCAGGCTATTGATGACGTCATGCTTGATGACGAAACGCATAAGTATGTAACGCGCATTGCACTACATTACGTCCTGGTGGAGTGCATGCTGACTCTGCAGTGGGTCTTGCGGTTTTCTACAGCCTCCACTGTTCATTGTGGTTGCTCGCATAGGAGATCCATAGATTTCGTTAATCTGTCAAATACTGTAGTTATGTGCGACTTCTAATAAACTACATCTATGATTTCACGGTATGAGGTGTCCATCCTCTCAGGGCTCAAGTCCTGCAGGAACGCATGGGAACGGAGTTCCTGTACTTTTTCCACAACAGGAACTCAGTTCCTGTTAGCAGCTGTGTCCTGCAAGACTTTGAAGTATGCCAGCTGTGTGGCAGGTGCTACACCAGCAGCCGCCGACATAGCTCGCAATAGTAAGTGACACACACCAGGGGTGGACTGACCATTCAGGCATTGCCAGTAGGGGGCCATATGACAGCTTCCGCTTCGATCTACCTGTCAATCACAGCTAGCTGACAGGTAGATCACGTCCCTGCTGCTAAGAGATTGTGTTTAGTCAGACCTCTCGTGATGCACTCCTCCCCACCGGCCCCTCCTGATTTTCTGTCTCCTCATCCCCCCCCCCCAGTCTCCTGCATGCTTGCTCTGTGTGTCCCGCTGAATCCCCCCCTCCTCTATCTTCAGTGCCATATAATGAGAGAACCCAGAGGAGGAGCACAGCTATTCTGCTCACAGGACATGCAGGGAGAGAGGTGAGCTGAGTGAGGAACATCAGTTTGGGGTGGTAAGCTGAGCACAATACCTGGCAAAGTTTAATGCCAGGAGGGAAGTTTATGTGGAAATATGTGAAGGGTTGGAATAGCTGCGAGTGTTTATTGGAGCCCTTCAGAGTTTACAGCCCCCCAAGCTAACATACATCTCCTAAGCAGGAACACATCACTATGTCCCCAAGCATTCTGTCCAGATAATGTGCAGTTAATTTATGACCTTTCCGAATCATTTTTTTTTTTTGGTGGGGGAGTGGATCTTGGGTGGGAGTTCCCACACTTTTTTCCCCAGGACTTGACCCCTGCATCCTCTCTTTATTCTTACCTATACTGCTGGTGATATGCCATCTGAAGTCATGTCCTATCCAGACGAGGCGGACATTGGAGGATTTGCTCAAAAGCCCCAAGGAGGTCAGGGAGGCCCCACAAGCCTTATATGATCCTTCCTGCCATAAGGCAGGGGGATCTACAACATCTGGTGAGTGTACATCCACACTTATTTTTCGTATCGTATGATTCGCGCAGGAGGAATTTTTTATTTCTTATTGGAGTACTGAAAGGAACTTTTTTGGGACTTTGTTTCTTTTACACATTTTTTAAATTTAACAATATTTATTCACTTGTTTGGAAATCCTAGTATTATATTTTTAGGGCACTCTATGTTTTCACTGATCAAGGGTTTACTCATCCCAGCAGCCCCCTTTTTTCTATATTCACATACACATTTTTTGTCATTTATTGTTTGCACTTAATTTATGTAGTTCACGTACACTTTTATACTTATTAATGTGATAATGGCAAATGCTGTTTGCACAATAGGTTTTGTGCATGTTTAGTATTTGCCTTGAGTATATCAAACTCAATGTTTAAATTGGGTGATTACTTAATGGATGTGGGGTCCATGACAAGCAGCGCCTTAACGTGTTTTGTCTCTTTAAAATTGCAGTTTCTTCTTTCTTAACAAAGTAAACAGTTTAGGTTGTACTTTTATGATTTGATATAGTGGTTTCTGCTTATTTCTTTCCATGGTGCAATCTCAAAAAAGTATCTAATTGAATTACGCTTCTGTGAAAAATTGAGTTAATAGATTGAAAAAATAAATCAAGTCATAGGTTCAGCAGAGCAATTTTTCTCTTGTGATATTCTTGTTTTTTCCTTTCTGCTTGGCAATCAGTCTTATCAAGGACTACTGGAGAAAGGGAAACAGAATCATCTTTCTACTGAGAAGATCTACAGCAGTAGTCTGGCTCTGCAGTGTAATGTACTGTATACACCGATCTAACCCATTAAGAAAGAAGGCATCTTACTGTGAAAAGAATCCAATGTTAGAAGGGGAGTGGATGACTGTCCAGCACTGGAAAAAAATGGACAACACAAAGTGTACATTCATTTACTAAAGAGAGAGAAAACTAAGAAAACAGAATGAGCAGAAAAATAAAATGAAAACACAGTAAAAAATTATTTTAAAATGACAGGTGATAGCAAATAAAATGCATTTATTAAATCAAAGAAATGCCACGCATTACAAGGTCTTGTATGTGTGTATATATATATATATATATATATATATATATACATATACGGTATATATACTGTATATATATATATATATAGCACAGACACCATTGCAGGCCCCATGGCAGGCTGGCTGTAATATCACAGGTTTCATTCCCTGTGAGGCACATGGCAGCCAGGCACACAGTAATTCACAGTCCCTCAAGTCAGGAAACAGGCCTTGCATATACATTCACTGGCCACTTCATTAGGTACACCTTGCTAGTACCGGGTTGGACCCTCTTTTGCCTTCAGAACTGGCTTAATTCTTCATGGCATAGATTCAACAAGATGTTAGAAATATTCCTCAGAGATTTTGGTCCATATTGACATGATGCAGTTGCTGCAGATCTGTCAGCTGCACATCCATTATGAGAATCTCAAAGGTGCTCTATTGGATTGAGATCTGGTGACTGTGGAGGCCATTGGAGTAAATTGACCTTATTGTCATGCTCAAGAAACCAGTGATGAGATGATTTGAGCTTTGTGACATGGTGCATTATCCTGCTGAAAGTAGCCATCAGAAGATGGGTACATTGTAGTCCTAAAGGGATGCTCATGGTCAGCAACAATACTCAGGTATGCTGTGGCATATAAACAATCCTCAATTGGTACTAAGGGGCTCAAAGTGTGCGAAATCCCCCACACCATTACACCACCAACACCAGCCAGAACCTTTGATACAAGGCAGGATGGATCCATACTTTCATGTTGTTTACGAAAAAATTCTGACCTTACCATCTAAATGTCACAGCTGAAATCGAGACCTATAAGACCAGGCAACGTTTTTTCAATCTTCTATTGTACAATTTTGCTGAGCCTGTACGAATTGTAGCCTCTGTTTCCTGTTTTTAGTTGATAGGAGTGACACCCAGTGTGATCTTTTGCTGCTGTAGCCCATCTGCTTCAAGGTTCGATGTGTTGTGCATTCAGAGATGGTATTCTGCATACCTTGGTTGTAACGAGTGGTTATTTGAGCTACTGTTGCCTTTCTATCATCTCAAATCAAACCAGTCTGCCCATTCTCCTCTGACCTCTGACATAAACAAGGCATTTTTGTCCACACTACTGCCGCCCCCTGGACATTTTCTATATTTGGGACGATTCTCTGTAACAGAAGAGCGGGACAAGACCCCCGAAGTCGGAACAAGACCCCCAGATGGCGGCAACGAAGGAGAAAGCTGGCGGCGACGAAGGAGAAAGCTGGGCAATAAAGTATTTTAAAAAATTGTGTTGTTTTTTTATTTACACTTTTTTTCCCTTAGGTGAATGGGTAGGGGTACATCGTACCCCATACTCATTCACATAGGGTGGGGGGCCGGTATCTGGGGCCCCCTTATTAAAGGGGGTTCCCGGATTCCGATAAGCCCCCCGCCTGCAGACCCCAACAACCAACGGCCAGGGTTGTCGGGAAGAGGCCCTTGTCCTCATCAACATGGGGACAAGGTGCTTTGGGGTGGGGGGGCTGCAGGGCCCCCCTTTCCCCAGGGCACCCCCCATGTTGAGGGCCTGTGGCCTTGTACGGCTCAGGAGGGGGGGTGCTCGCTCATCCCCACCCCCTTTCCTGACCGGCCGGGGTGTGTGCTCGGATAAGGGTCTGATATGGGTTTGGGGGGGACCCCCACGCCGTTTTTTCGGCGTAGGGATTCCCTTAAAATCCATACCAGATGACGGGGCTAGCGGCGGCATTCACTTCCTTCGCTAGTCCCGTCTACCTGGAGTCACGTTCTAAATGAATGGACTTTACTCCGTTTGTGGGGCAAGTCCATTCATTTCAAAAGTCCCGCGGACTTCCGTCAAAACTCCGTCAGATTGTCCGCCGGAAAAGTCCGGGCGTGTGTGGGCAAGTCCACACGTTCGGAAAGTCCGGCGGACCTCCGCTGGAAAGTCCGCCGGACACTCAGGCCGAAAAGTCCAATCGTGTGTACGTGGCTTTAAATGTATTAGCAGAACCAATAATAAATTAAAGGTTTGAATAAATAAATAAAAGCTGATCATTTTAATCACTCCCACCAGTGTTAAGTGGTTTATCTCATCCATGTAAACTGATACATTCTGCTGGAGAGCATGTGCTGTAAAAAACAAAAGACTTGCTGGCTGGATTACCAGATGAAAATAGAATGAAAGGTGGGGAGAGAAATTAATACTGGAACTGGAACAGACACAATTAAAGAGGAAGTAAAGCCTCTTAAAAAAAAAAAAAGACACCCTGCAAGGCAAAGGCATAATGAGCTAGTATGCATAGCATACTAGCTCATTATGAATGACTTACCTGAGAAAGAAGCCCCCCGAAGCGGTCTTCATCTACGATCTTCTGCATCGCCATCAAACCCGGAGTGACTTCCGGGTCTCGCCGCTCCAGCGCTGTCATTCGCTGGAGCGGCGATGATGTCACTCCTGCGCATGCACAGGAAAGCGGCATATCGCCGTGAACCCGGCATGCGCAGTGAGCCTGCGCGCCGCTGTCTACAGCGATGCCTTTTCTTTTCTAAATATCTCCTAAACCATGTAGGTTTAGGAGATATTTATTGGACCTACAGGTAAGCTTAATCTAGGCTTACCTGTAGGTCAAAGTGGTTTGTAAGGGTTTACAACCACTTTAAAGCGGTTGTAAACCGCGGATGTTGTAAAAAAAAAAAAAAAAAAGATCTACAAGGCAATGGAATACTCACCTTGGAACATAGCCCTCCAGCACTGTACTGTCACCGGTGAAACAGCTGACATGTTCCCCCGGTCTTTCTTCCGGGTTTGCATGCTCCGGCAATGTGATTGGCCAAAGCCGTGATGACGTCACTCCTGCGCATGTGCGCCGGAAGCCTTTGGTTCCGGCATGAAGCTCTGAGGTTTTAGCAAGGTATACCGGACCTTCAGAGCACACGCTCCAGTGGCTGCATCCAGGGTAAATATCTGCCAAACAGTGCATGTTTAGGAGATATTCATTTTACCTACAGGTAAGCCTTATTATAGGCTTACCTGTAGGTAAAAATGAGCAAGCAGGCTTTACTACAGCTCTAACTGATTAATATAATTGAAAGTTACCTGACATGTGGTATTTATCTTCTTTCCAACGGTCAGTCAGGTTATTGAGCCTATAAGAACAAAGACAGAAGAAGTTAGCAGTTAGAGCAGTGGTGATTGGTGAAAGCTGAAGAAGACGCATATCTCCCTCCCACCCATAAAAGTACCTTGTTATAGGTTAAAGCAGTATTAAACTCAAAAACAAAAATGTATTATATTGCAGCTTACCAATTCTTAGATGCGGTGGCTGCATTTGTTTTCTTTTTTTTCTTTTTGGCTTGTTTCCTTTATTTTCATCTGGCCAGTAAGTCTGTTATTTTTCAACTTCTTTTAACAGACCAAGCAGTCCAACAAAAGTGACAGTTAGAGGGTTGAGACAAACCATTTAACACTGACAGGGGTATATACAATGGTCAGCTTTTATTGAGTTATGTAAAACATTTATCCCCAAAAAAAAAAAAAATTACATAGTTAGTTACGTCCATCTAATTCTGCTAGTGTATCTAGCACTATTTTCAACTCAGATTGGCAATGCTGCTCTCCAAAGGTGTCTCCTTTGCTCTTTCTTCCGGAAGTTGAGACACACAGGAAGTGTGTTAATGGTGATTTCACAAGGCAAAAATAAAGGGGAAAAGCCTAAACAAGAAAATGAATGCAGCCACCACATTTAAGGTTTTGTAAGCTGCAATACAGTATATAAAATTTTTGTTTTCAGGTTCACTAGCACCGTAATGATATGGAATAAACTCAAAAAGCAGCAGAATGATTTATGACAGTCTCCTTGTGACACTTAAAGAACCTTACTGTGTAAGTGGTGTTCGTGTTTTTTTTTTTTTTTTTTTTTTTTACAGCATGTCATTTTCATTATGTCTGCAGCTATTTTCTACACTGTGAAATTACACTTGTGCTAACATACTCCCTCCAGAACAGTGTTGCATTGTGCCAGAAAAAGTGCCTGCATATTCTAGCATAAAATGTTGTCTTTATTAAATTACCAGTGCGTGTGTCAAATCCAATAATGTGCAAGGCTGCCTGGGAACTGAAAGCATACTATGATACTGGAGTGTTTGAGAAGAAACTAATGAGATTGCTGCATTTATGTAGAATACAGAAGTAATGTGCAGAGACCCAAGCTTTAAAATTGAGATATTGGTGAAACTGTAAAAAAATAAAAAATAAAAAAAAACACTGGATATACAGCATATTTTGTTTCTCAGCTTTGATATAGGACATTTAGATATACCATCTATTTGATTTTATAAGTAATTTCAGTCGTGCAATCATAAGCAGATTAAAGTGCACCCGTGTTGCTGGAAAAAAATGCAGGATGGTTCAGAAGGTATAAAATTACCCAATATCTTAATTCTTTCAGTTTTTACTTTCAATCGTTTTTTATTAAATGTATCAAAGATAACATGTTGACAAAGGTACAGAAAAACTTGTTGAGACACAATAGTAAGTCAATAATAAATAATAGTTGAGCTACTGAGCTAATTAAGTTAATTCCTAGATAGGGGAGTGCTTTCTTGTTCCATTGAAATTGGAAATTATCTTTGAGTTGTATGACCAGACTGGTGGGTAGGTTGACGTTTAACACTAGGGATTTTGCGTAGTTCACCATAAGTCCAGAGATTTTGCCAAAGTCACTGAGTACCCTGCAGATATTTGGTAGTGAAGTTAATGGCGATAATCATCATCCGCAAAAACCCTGCACTCCATGGATGTCAGGGTTGTCCCTAATTGCAATGGCTAGGGTCTCGATGACAATGGCAAAAAATAGTGGTGATAAGGGACACCCCTGCCTTGTACCATTGCGGATTGGAAAGGATTCCAAGTAATATCCCTGCAGTTTAATTTTTGCTCCAGGCCCCTGTCTTTGCAGTATTGGAACCAGATAAGACCAGGAGACGGAGTAGCAGATAGCAGGAACCCTGTTTGAGGAGTGCCCCCGTCCCATCCCAATCTCAGAAAAGAGACTATGTTGATTGCCCTCCTGATCTGCTCTGGGCCCTGTCTCCCAGGTATAAAGCTGACCTGGTCCTTATGTATGTACAGACTGATAAAATTGGAGATTCTGTCCGCTAAAATTTTGGTCAAGATTTTAAGGTCATTATTAATTAATGAAATAGGTCGGTACTTAGTAGGGCAACTAGGGTCCTTGCCGGATTTGGGGATAACTGTAATGAAAGCAGAATTTAAGGCCTTATCAAGCTGTGTTCCCGCTCGTAGTTGGTTGAAGAAACGAGCCAGATAAGGGGTTAAGGTGGGAGAAAAGTCTTTGTAGTATGGAATTGAGAATCCATTGGGGCCGGGGGCTGAGTTATTTCAAAGGTTTTTAATGACTTGGGTCACTTCTTCAGCTGAGATTGGCAATTCTAAATCATCCCTGTGTTGGTCTGTGATCTTAGGGATATTTAGTGAATCAAGAAATGTGTCCCTTAAGTTAGGGGAGGAAACCTTCCCTTCACTACTATACAAGAAGCTATAAAAGTTATGAAAAACTTCCAAGATTTTTTGCAGGGTTGTGCAAAAGTCACAGAGTTTAATTTTGGGTAAGGTATGGTGTTTAATTTTAGGGGTCAGCCTATTTGCCAGGAGGGTGCCTGTCTTATCTTTCTAGTGATAAAACCTACCTTTTTCCCGGCGTAGACTTTTTCAGCTATAGCAGTGAGAGCAAGGTTCAAGGCTGTACATGCAGTTTCAAGTCTTTCCTGGGAAAGGGTTGCGTTTGTGCAGTTTACTTAATAGCGAAAATTCCTTCTTCAGCCTTTCAATATCTGCCTTGCGAGCTTTACGGAGCCTAGAGGCTATTTGAATAATCGTTCCCCTAATAAAAGCTTTATGCGCTGCCCATAGTGTAATGGGGGAAACGTTTTGTACATCGTTAAATAAAAAGTATTCCTGTAGGCCTTTTTCAATTTCAAGTACATGTGTGGGGTTGCTAAGAATCGAGGCATTAAGTCTCCAGCAATACCTTTTTCGGTGTCCCGATGGTCTGCTCATTATAAGGAGGAGCAAGGAGTGGTCCGACCAGGCAGAGTCTTTTATGACAGATTTAGTCACCAGCAGGATATGGGTCGATAGTAGAAAGAAGTAATCTATTCTAGCATAGGTATTATGAGGGCCATAAAAATGTGTATAGTCCAGCGCATGTGGATTCATTTCTCTCCATACATCCACCATCCCCTGGTGAAAAATTTGTCTGGCTACATTGAGGCTCTGCCTGGTGGGACGGATACGGTCCATGCCTGGGGGCGGGATTTATCTAGCCCTGCATCAAAAGCAGTGTTAGAGTCTCCTCCGCACATGACCAGACCCTCGGTAAGAGGGTTCAGGGTGTGAAAGAGGGTCTTGAAAAATTCTGATTGCACCCTATTTTGAGCATAGTATGAGATAAGTGAGTAGAGCTGTCCGTCAATGAAACCTTTCACAAGCAAGAACCTGCCCTCTGGGTCTTTAAACTCTGAGAGAAAAGAGAACTGTATATTGCAGGAGAAAATATGCCCACTCCTTTGGTTTTGTTGTCAGAATTTGCTAGATAAAACCTGGGGAATTTAGAGTGTATAAATGAGGGAGAATATGACTTAGGGAAGTCTGTTTCCTGGAGAAACAGTATGTCTATTTTATGGTCATGATAGGACTGGAAGATTTTTCGTTATTTAATCAGTGAGTTAATCCCCTGAATATTATGTGATGCAATGCGCATTGACCGTCGGGTGTGATGTAGTCAGCCATGGAGCAACGTAGAGGTCACAGCCAATGATCCCCAATCACCTACCTTTCGCCCAGTAGGACATCCAGAGTCCGGAGGGATGGCATCGACTAGGGAAGCAGCCTCCAGGATTCTATGGGGGCACTAGAAGAAGGATATGATTACTACCAGCAAAGAGAGACAGAAAACAGAGAAGTAAGAGGAGTATAAGGAGAAAAATGGCACCCATCCCTAGGGGAAAAAAAACAGTGGGGGACTGACTAGGAGGGCAAAAAATCTGCAGCTCCGAGTACAGGAGGAGTGGCAATGGTACTGCTCCATTCGCAGCACTCCCATTTGTATTATAATAAACTTAAGTTACACAGAGTGCATCACAGTTAACAATTATTACATATAAACCATCAATGAGGGTCGAGCTAATGTCAGCTAAACTACAGCTGGGGTTCAGGATAAGAGGAGCAAGAGAATGGCGGGAAGGGATAGGATCTTCTAGATAGGGGAAGGAACTCCATGCTCCCAGGAAGAAGTGGTAGAAGGTAAGGGGGGAGCTCCAAAAAGTGAGAAAGGAGGCAGTCCAGGTGCCAGATAACTGTCAGTTCACGTCCAGAGAGGAGAGGGGCCACGATAGTCTGCTGTACAGCAGCTTATGCCACGTAGAATGATAGGGGCCATCTGGAGTTAGGGAGGAGAGGAGGGGGAAGTAGATCCATGGTGAGTGGTCCAAATATAGGTCTAGGAGGTCCAGGTGAACCTTGATGGTATCCGAGGCTGATGTAGTGAGAAGCCTATAGAGGGCCAGACAGTTTGTATTCAGATTGGAGGGCTGCAGGGGACCAACAGGGTCCAATGGTGAAGTAGGAAAAGGAGTCCAGGTGGGCAGTAATGCCAAAAGGGCCGTGTGGACCCAGTCCCAGTGACGGGAGAGTGGAAAAGAAAGTGTAGCTGTTCACCAGATCAGGGAGGTAAGCCTTCTTTGGCCTTTTTGGTTTTAGGCTTCTGCCATAGAGATGTGAGTGGGCTAGATGGGGGTGGTCGCTTGGACAGGTTCGAGGACGAAGTCTGCATTGGAGAAGGCAGATCTGTGGAGATGAGGCCCAGTTTCTGCAGTAGGTGTTCTCCTTCCTGAAACAAGGAAAATCTGAAAGGCTTGCTATTGAACTCAAATTTCAGACTGAAGGGAAACAGCCACCAGTACTTGATGTTTTTCTGCATCAGTACTGTCATAAGAGGTTTGAGTACTCGCCGTTTCTGGATTGTGTATGGAAAGATATCAGCATAGATTAGGACTGGGTGGCCCATAATTTGGATTTCCACATGATTTTTTCTTTAATGTTATAGTAGTGTGGTTTGACCACAATGTCTCAGGCAGACCATCAGGTCGGGGAGGTCCTAGAACCCTGTGAGCCCGATTGAGCTCCATTTTTTGAGCTCTGACATCAGGAATGAGGCTCTTAATGAGGGAGTGCACTTCTTCCGGTATATCCGTAACGGTCTCAGGCAGGCCTCTGATTCTGAAATTAAGCCTTCTGGACCTGTTTTCAATGTCATCAATTTTGGCCATGGCATTTTCTAGTTGGTCATGTAAATCTTGGATATTATCAGTGTTCTGGTTAACCCTGTCTATTGTGGAATCCAGTCTGTTTTCAATGGTCTCAATACGCAAGCCTAGCAGCTGAAGATCCATTTTAATATCATTAGTAATCCTGGCTGCAGTCTGTGCTAGTCTCCTGTCCAACATTTCTGCAAATCTAGTAAACATGAGGGAGATATTATGGTGCTGAGGGGTGTGAGGCTGCCTATCCTGGTAAGCCACATTGTGCCCAGGGGATGCTGCAGCAGAGGGGGACATTAGCATTTCATCAAGCGTCTGATTCAAAAGAGACACCGTGGTGGCTGGTGATAATGGGCCCCGGGTGGATGTGATGATGGGGGCTCTGCCACATACTTCTTCCTGCAGAGAGTCCCGCCATGGAGAGGAGAGAGAGGTCCCTGCCTCATGAGGCGGCCGTTCCGCCGCCATCTTGGATTTTGCTACCGCCCCTGAGGAGGCTTCAAATTGTGCTTTTAAACCCCTTTTCGCTGTCCCCAGCGGCATAAGGGTCTGCCCACTTGCTTCCCTGGAATGCTGGCACTGTGGTGTCTCTCGTGATGCTGCTCAGTGCTGGGAGAGTCTGACGAGCGGAGCAGGATGGAGCTCTGAGATTAAGCGGCCATCTCGCTGGGCTCCGCGCATGCGCCTTGTTTCGAAAGGCAATGTTAAATCTTACCTATACAAAAGTCTAGAAAGTGTAGACCTAGAATTATATCCAACATTTTTTAAATGCAAATGCAACAAATAATATGTTTAACATATACAGTGCGTGAGAAATTTAATTAACCACTTGCCTACTGGACACTTATACCCCCTTCTTGCCCAGACCAATTTTTAGCTTTCAGTGCTCTCGCACTTTGAATGACAATTACGCGGTCATGCAACACTGTACCCATATGAAATTTGTCCTTTTTGCACACAAATAGTGCTTTCTTTTGGTAGTATTTAATTAGCACTGTTTTTTTTTTTTTTGCGCTATAAATAAAAAAATAAATTAACATTTTGAAAAAAAATAAAAATAAATCTTAATTTCTGTTATAAAATTTTTCAAATAAGTAAATTTCTTCTGACATTTTGGCCAAAAATGATATTGCTACTTTTCTTTAGTAAAATAACCAAAATCAGTGTATATTTTTTGATCCGTGTGAAAGTTATAGAGTCCCCAAGCTATAGTACCAATCATTGAAAATGAATCACAGCTGATCACACCTGATGTACTGACAGCCTATGTCATTTCTTGACACACTAACAAGCCAGGACTGTACAAATATCCCCCAAATAACCCCTTTTTGGAAAGTAGACATTCCAACCTATTTAGTAGGAGGCATGGCAAGTTTTTTTGAAGTTGTAATTTTTTCCCACAATTGCAAAATGAAAACCTTTTTTTTTACACAAAATTGTCATATTAATGGGTTATTTCTCTCACACAGCATATCCATGCTTGCAACTACACCCCAAAACACATTCTGCTATTACTTCCTGAGTATGGAGATACCACATGTGTGAGACTTTTTCACAGCCTGACCACATACAGAGGCCCAGCATGCAAGGAGCATCGTCAGGTATTCTAGGGACATAAATTACACATCTAATTTCTTGACTACCTGTTACAATTTTGAAAGCCCTGGAGCACCAGAACAATTGAATTACTCACAAAATGACCCAATTTTGAGACGCAAATACCGCAACATATATTTTATTAGGGATGAGCCAAACACCCCCCGGTTCGGTTCGCGGCAGAACATGCGAACAGACAAACAATTTGTGTGACCTCGCAAACACTGTTAACCTCCCTGGCGGTGTTCCCGAGTCTGGCTCGGGTTGAGTTTTTTGTACCAAAAGTGGTAACCCCGAGCCAGACTCGGGCTGCATTGCAGGATACAGGGGGAAGTTACTTACCTTATCCCCTGGATCCTGCGATGTCTCCCCGCTGTGTGTGCGAGCCGTCTGCTCGCTCGAATTCACACAGAGTGCCGCTGATCTCAGTTCCCTGCGACGTTCCGACGCACGGGAGCGGAGATCGGCGCCAAATTCAAAAAGGTTTAAAAACACAATACACATACAGTACTGTAATCTTACAGATTACAGTACTGTATACAAAAAATACACATACCCTTTGTCCCAATGGTCTGCCCAGTGCCCTGCATGTCATTTTATATAATAAAAAGATTTTTTTCTGCCTGGAAACTGGAGATTGTCCATAGCAACCAAAAAGTGTCCCTTTATGTCAAAAGTGGTTTTAGACCAGCTAGAAAACACCGATACAAAATTTGAATCACAATTTATCATCAAACAATACATTTAATGACAGCGACTATTCTGCAACTGAGCAAATTTCAGTGTTTTTGATTTGATTACATTATTGAATCATTTTTATATATATTTTTATTATATTATAATTTATGATTTTGTGTTTCAAACTTTATCATACCCGGGATGTCTACTAGACTCTGGTTCGGACAGATTTAAGTGAGTTATTCATAAGAATTGCATGCCTACAATATAAAAACGCCAAATTTCCATGCAAAATAATTGTACTCGAACGTGAAAAATCAAAAGTGATCATTTTAAATGCTAATATGCAAGTTATTGTCATAAAAAGTGTTTGGGGACCCGGGTCCTTCCCCAGGGGACATGTATCAATGCAAAAAAAAAGCTTTAAAAGCGGCCGTTTTTTTCAGGAGCAGTGATTTTAATAATGCTTAAAGTGAAACAATAAAAGCAAAATATTCCTTTAAATATCGTGCCTGGGGGTGTATATAGTATGCCTGTAAAGTGGCACATTTTTCCTGTGTTTAGAACACTCCCTGCACAAAATGACATTTCTAAAGGAATAAAAGTAATTTAAAACTGCTTGTGGCTGTAATGTAATGTCGGGTCCTGGCATTATAGATGAAAATCATTGAGAAAAACAGTATGGGTCATCCCCCCCCCCCCCCGTCAGCCCATTACCAGGCCCTTTGGGTCTGGTATGGATATTAAGGGTAACCCGCACCCAAATTACAGCAGTAATGTGTGAACAGCAGTGTGAACAGCAGTATACAGGCGGTCCCCGGGTTACAAACAAGATAGGGTAGCTGTAGGTTTGCTCTTAAGTTGAATCTGTTTGTAATTTGGAACAGGTACATTTTTTAAGTGTAGCTCCAGCCAAAAAATCTATTTATATGCTTTTTGGATAACATAGGGAAGGGTTATGCCCCCTGTAACATTTGTTTTGCTGCCTGTTCCCCTGTTCAGAAGATTTCACCTCATTTTATGTCCCAATGACAATTTTGAAAATGTTGTCTTATTAGGGAAACAAGGATTGGTGAAAAAGCATCAGTGGAGACACCTTTTTCCCATATTAACTCTTACAAGAGAGAATTTACCTTCCTAGGTGTAGATTTCCTCTCACTTCCTGTTGTCTCCCTCCGTTTGTAAGTAGGAGTCGTTTGTAAGTCGGATGTTTGAAAATAGGGGACCGCCTGTATATACTATACGGCCTGCCCTACTGTATATACTCTGTGGAAAACTGGGCCTTAGGTGTTGGTGGTACCAGAACACAGTAAGCCCTCACAGTTACTCTTGGTGGGTGCTGGAACGTGTCCTGCTGTGAAATATTATATCAAGAATTGTAATTACATGCCCCTGTTAAACAGGGGCAGAAAAATTGGGCCTTTGCTGGTGGTGGTGGTGGTGCCACAACACTGTAAGCCCTAACAGTTACTCTTGGTGGGAACAGGAATGGGCCCTGCTGTGAAATATTATATCAAGAATTGTAATTACATGCCCCTGTTAAACAGGGGCAGGAAAATTGGACCTTAGGCAGTGGTGATGGTGGTGGCACAGCACTGTAAAGCCTCACAAATACTCTTGTTGAGCCCAGGAACAGGCCCTGCTGTGAAATATTATATGAAAAATTGTAATTACGCGGGCCTTAGGCAGTGTGGTGGGGGTGCCACAACACTGCAACCCCTCACAGATACTCTTGTTGAACGCAGGAACGAGCCCTGCTGTTAAATATTTGATAAAAAATTGTAATTACACGCCCCTGTTAAACAGGGGCTTAAAAATTGGGCCTTAGGCAGTGGTGGTGCCCTGAGCCAAAAATATTCTTAGAAGCTATCATCATGAAGATTGAGGAGGAATAGGATAGTCACTCAACATAATAGGATAGTCACTCAGCATATGCAGTCTTCAAGGGATCCCACAGCCATAAAAAAATCTATTGGTTACATCAGCATCAGGTGCTTGGTAGCTGGGGATCCAAGACTGATTCATTTTTATGAATGTGAGCCAATCAACAGAGTCTGTGGACAGGTGCACTCTGTGATCAGTTACAAAGCCTCCAGCAGCACTGAATGTGTGTTCAGAAAGAATGCTGGATGCAGGACAGGCAAGTAGCTCAATTGCATATTGAGCAAGCTCTGGCCAGTAGTCCATCCTCAAGAAGACCCAGTAACCCAGTGGATGTCCTGTTAGAAAGGTCTCCAAGTCTGATCTTGCCCCTAGATATTCCTGCACCATGTAATTCAGACGCTGGCAATGGTTGCTGGAACCGATCAGACCTTGGGCCTGAGGACTGAATAATTGCTGGAAGGCATCGATCAGCCGGCCACCTTCTCCACTGCTCTTTCTGTGACTGAACGAAGTCTCAGCAACACGTTGTCCAGCACCAGGAAATTGTAACCTCCCAGGCTCTGGAAACGCATTGCACAAACCTTTCTGCAAGGCCTCCCGAAGATGTTTCATCCTCTGTTCCCTCTGCAAAGGCTGGATAAGTTCTGCAACCTTACCCTTGTAACATGGATCAAGAACGGTTGCCAGCCAGTAATGATCCCTCTCCTTGATACCTTGTGCTTGCGTGCGGGAGCCGCCAGTCATAGCATGACCCCTTTAGAAATGCCACGATCTGCATGCGCCGTAGACATCGGTGCATGCACCATAGACATCGATGTATGGCTTTATTGTAAATATCTCTTAATCCCTTAATATAGGCTTACCTGTAGGTAAAAGTGATTGTACAGGGTGTACAACCACTTTAACCGCTTAACAACCGGCCCATAGCCGAATGACAGCTACAGGGCGGTTGCTTAACTCTGGGAGGGCGTACAGTGACGTCCTCCCAGAATCCCACTCTCGCACGCCCCTCCTTTACCACGTGATCGCTCCGTCAAATGACGGAGTGATCACATGTAAACAAACCTTTCATGACGCCGGTTCCTCTCTCCTCTATCTGTACCGATCGGTACAGTGTGAGTGGAGAGGGGGAGGGATCGGTGGCAGCAGCGCTGTGGGCGGGATCTGTAGTGCCCACAGCACTACTCTACAGTCACCACCGATCCATCCATCCATGCTCAGCCATCCCTGCAATACCCAGCAATACCCAGCCATACCCTGCCATACCCTGCCATACCCTGCCATACCCTGCCATAATCTGCGATATTCTGCGATGCCCTGCTATACACTGCGATACCATGCAATACCCCGCAATACTCTGCAATACCCATGCCATGCTCAGCCATACTCAGCCGTACTCAGCTGTACTCGGCTGTACTCGGCTGTACTCGGCCTCTGTATGTGACCAGGATGTGGAAGTCTCACACATGTGGTATCGCCGTAGTCAGGAGTAGGAGAATCTATTTTGGGGTGTCATTTTTGGTATGTACATGCTATGTGTTAGAAATATTGTATAAATTGACAACTTTGTGTTAAAAAAAATAATTATGCGTTTTAACCACTTCCCGCCCACTGGCCGTCATATGACATCCTTGAATTTGTGCGGGGATATCTGAATGATGCCTGCGCAGTGGCGGCCTATCCATAGGGGGTGCCAGGGCGCCGCCCTCCCCTCTCCCCAGACAGTCAAAAAAAAAATGTAAAAAAAAAAATTATTTAATCATGTCCCTTTAAAAAAAAATTTTTTTTAAACTTCCTCACGAGCACTCTGTCATGGCGCCGGGCGCAGTGCAATATGGGAAACGCCACGTCTATGCAATTACAAGATTGCAGATGAGGCGTTTCATTTGCCCCAAAAAACTTGCTCTGTGGCATGGTCGATCGTGCCACAGCTTCCGGCGCGATGGACCGGCCAGGAGAGTGAATACGTGAATGCGTTGAGCAGCGCTACCGGAAGTGACATTGGCACGTTTGCTCAGTCCAGCATCCCACCTGAGCAGATCGGGAGCTCATACTGATGCTGGGCGGCACAGACTTCGGAGACTCCGGAGTCAAGTAAGAGGGCACAAAGCCAGAGTGTGACGGGTGCCAGGAGGCCAGTCCATGGAAGCTCCAATCTGGAGGCAGGCTTGACTGTGAAGTGCTCATACAAACTGACAGGAAGGTAGCTGGCCAGGACACTGGAGCACACAGCAGGCTGGAAACAAGGTATGGACAGGCAATGGTCTCTAGCTAGGGAGACAGACAGCAGGTGGGGGTAGAAGGCAGAGTTGAGATCAGTAGACAAACTGAGGTCACACCAGAAGGAGGTAAGCCATAATCAGGGTCTAGCCAAAATTAAACCAAAATCAAGTTGCCGGGTAAAAGCTGAAGACCATCCAGCAACTTCCTAGTTCAGCTCTGCTCCCTAAATCTGGGTGTCTGGCTTCAAGATTGGACTTAAACATGTGTGCCCATGCACGGCGTGCCCATGTGCGGTGTGCCCCTGTGAAGTAGCATGTCAACAGAAATCAGTGTGGTTGCACAAATGTGCGTGCGCGGGCAACCAGCTGCTGAGGCTGTCAGTAAAGTAGACCTTCTTTTTCCATGGAAGGTCCACTTTAAAAGTCCATCTAATTGTATCCTGGCTGCGTTTGATGGACACAGTGGCTGCTTTTGATGGGCACAGTGGCTGCATTTGATGGGCACAGTGACGGCAATTGATGGGCACAGTAGCTGCATTTTATGGGCACAGTGAGGCTGCAATTGATGTTTTTTTTTTACAGTGTTGTATGACTGAGTAATTGTCATTCAAAATGTGAGAGCACAGAAAGCTGAAAATTGGTCTGGTTATTAAGGGTGTTTAAGTGACCAATGGTCAAGTGGTTGAGGAGGGAGGGAGAAGATGAGGGCAGTTTGCGCCACCCCAAAAACTTTGAGCACCAGCCGCCCCTGGATGCCTGCAGCTACAGGCATCATTCAGATATCAGCTTTTTGGTCTGGTTATTAAGGGTGTTTAAGTGACCAATGGTCAAGTGGTTGAGGAGGGAGGGAGAAGATGAGGGCAGTTTGCGCCACCCCAAAAACTTTGAGCACCAGCCGCCACTGGATGCCTGCAGCTACAGGCATCATTCAGATATCAGCTTTTTCAGCCGGCAATTCCCTACACCATAAGAACAATCATAACAGCTGTTCCGTTGCTTGATCGTTCTTACGGGAGGCGACCCCCCCCCCCCCGCCGCCCTCCGGTGCTTCTAACGACTCACTGCTACGATCAAAGCCAGAATCTTTATTTTTTTTTTTTATTTCAGGATTTCCAGCCTAGAGGTGAGATGTGGGGTCTTATTGACCCCATATCTCACTGTAAAGAGGACCTGTCATGCCATATTCTTATTACAAGGGATGTTTACATTCCTTGTACTAGGAATAAAAGTGATCAAAAAAATAATTTTTGGGAAAAAAGTGTCCAACTAAAATAAATAAAGTAAAATGAACAATAAAAAAAAGCGGCCCTGTCCCCATGTGCTCGCATGCAGAAGCAAACGCATACGTAAGTCACCGCCCACATATGAAAACAGTGTTCAGACCATACATGTGAGGTATCGCTGCGAACGTTAGAGCGAGAACAATAATTTTGGCCCTAGACCTCCTCTGTAACTCAAACAATGTAACCAGTAAAAAAATTTTTATCGTCGCCTATGGGGATTTTTAAGTAGCAAAGTTTGGCGCCGTTCCACGAGTGTGTGCAATTTTGAAGGGTGACATGTTAGGTATCTATTTACTCGGCGTAACTTCATCTTTCACATTATGCAAAAACATTGGGCAAACTTTACTGTTTTGTTTTTTGTAAAGCACAAAACTTTTAAAGAAAAAAAAAAACGTTCGAAAAATTGCTGCGCAAGTACAGTACGAGATAAAAAGTTGCAACGACTGCCATTGTATTCTCTAATATATAATGTTTTGGTGTTCTATGTAATTTTCTAGCGAATAAATTATGATTTTTACATGTAGGAGAGAAAATGTCAGAATTGGCCTGGGTGCTCCAGAACGCCTGCAGGTGCTCCCTGCATGTTGGGCCTCTGTATGTGGCCACGCTGTGTAAAAGTCTCACACATGTGGTATCGCCATACTCGGAAGTAGTAGCAAAATGTGTTTTGGGGTGTAATTTGTGGTATGCATATGCTGTGTGTGAGAAATAACCTGCTAATATGACAATTGTGTGGAAAAAAAATTAAAATTAAAAAAAAAATCTTGATTTTGCAAAGAATTGTGGGAAAAAATGCCAACTTCTAAAAACTCACCATGCCCCTTTCCAAATACCTTGTAATGTCCTCTTTCCAAAAAGGGGTCATTACGGGGGTATTTGTACTTTTATGGCATGTTAGGGTCTCAAGAATTTAGATAGGCCGTCAGTACTTCAGGTGTGATCAATTTTCAGATATTGGCACCATAGCTTGTGGACTCTATAACTTTCACAAAGACCAAATAATATACCCCAATTTGTACTTATTTTTACCAAGGATATGTAGCAGTATAAATTTAGGCCAAAATTTAGCAAGAAAAATTACAAATTTGCTAAATTTTATAACAGACACGAATAAAAATTTATTTTTTTTACAGAATTTTCAGTCTTTTTTCTTTTATAGCGCAAAAAATAAAAAACCCAACAGTGATTAAATACCACCAAAAGAAAGCTCCATTTGTGTGAAAAAAAGAACAAAAGATTCATATGGGTACAGTGTTGTATGACTGAGTAATTGTCATTCAAAATGTGAGAGCACAGAAAGCTGAAAATTGGTCTGGTTATTAAGGGTGTTTAAGTGACCAATGGTCAAGTGGTTGAGGAGGGGGGGGGGAGAAGATGAGGGCAGTGGAAGGGGAGTTGCATACAGAGCTGAAGAGGCATGAAAGTGAGATGTGGATGGGGGAGGCAGTGGTAAGCAGCTGTGGAAGAAGGCACAACTGCACTCTGTGTGTAGTGCACCCCTGAACTTTGCACTCTGCGTAGGGCACCCCTGAACTCAGCACTCTGTATGTAGCACACCTCTGAGTTATGCACTACCTACATAGGTACATAGGATCCCCCAAGTAACGCAACTCTACACTCCAACACCTCCCCCGGAACTCTGCACTCTGTAGATAATGCACTCCCAGTATAAGACCACACCCACTATTTGACGCGGTTCGGAGGGTGTGTGTGTGGGGGGAAGGGGGAGAAGTTTTGGGTTGGTCATCTTCTGTTGAATTCCTGCACCTATTTTCTGAGAAAAAAAAGCCCTGTGAATATATGTACGGTAAATAAAATAGCAATTGTTTACAATATAGCAATAGGCATTTTTACAGTGCTTTATCAACCTATGTATCATTTATCATCCTCTTAATCTAACCATTAGGGCCCCCAAGACAAGGAGTAAAGCCCTTTGGAGGTTACAACCCCATTGGATCAACAATGAGAAAGTCCATGACAGGGTCTCTCCCTCCTTGCAGGACTACTGGGTACACAATGCGGGGTCAGCCTCCCTGGAGATGACATCGGATGCTTCCAAGGCCCACAGCAGGGGTCAGTATATCTCAGCTGTAGCGGCTTTTAGGGCAGAACTTGGGGACAAGGTCACTGACCTGCAGCACAAAGTTGAGGAGGCTCTGAATAAATACTCGGCCTCGGCGACGGTCCCCAACTTCGAGCACCTTTCATCGCTTAGGCGAGAACTGCATCTCCATGTTTCAGATACCACCAGGCTTGGTATACAAAATAGCAGACAGAAATATTTTGAGCATGGCGATAAGAACAGCAAACTACTAGTGATGCTAGCACAGCAGGATAGACCCTTAGCGGTTATACCAGAAATACTCACGGGAGAAGGAGTACTAGTCACCTCTCAGGAGGATATTCTGTCTGCCTTCACCAGGTTTCATGCCTCTCTATATGTTTCCTCACTCCCTGATAGATTTGACCCCACACCTATGACCTCCATGTTGGATACGCTAGCACTGGGATGGCTCTCTGACTCGGAGAGACAACTCCTTGTCTCGGAGATCACACCAAAGAGGTTGCGATGGCCATCAGGTCTTTCCCGGCAGGAAAGACCCCGGGGCCAGATGGACTACTCATAGATTACTATAGAGCCCACGTGGAACTGCTTGCCCCCAGGTTAGCTAAGATGTATCGAGCCTGTCTCAAACAGGGCTCCCTACCATCCTCTATGAGGAAGCCCCATATTGTTCTCATTCCAAAGCCTAATAAGGATCCCCAGCTGTGTGCCTCCTATAGGCCAATAGCACTCCTAAATTGTGACTTAAAAATACTAACCAAGATACTGGTCACTAGACTCAATAAAGTAATATAATCCCTAATTGACTCTGATCAAACAGGCTTTATGCCAGGTAGGTCCACAGACATCAAATACGTAGGCTGTTTTCTAATATCCATGCCCCCCATACTAATCAAGGCACTAGGACCATTGCCACCTTTGATATGGAGAAGGCATTTGATATGGTGGAATGGGTGTATCTGTGGGAGGTGCTTAGAAGAATGGGTTTCCCACTGGAATTTATTGCCTGGATACGCACACTCTACACCGGTCCCCTAGCATGCATTAAACTGAATGGCTCCCTGTCTCCTTCGTTCCCCCTGCAGAGGGGCACCAGGCAGGGATGCCCTCTCTCCCCGGCCTTGTTCGCCCTGGCCATGGAACCTATTGCTGAGGCCCTCAGGATCTCGGCCGAGGTCCGTGGTCTTAGGGTGGGCTGGCTGGAGGAGAGAGTGGCCCTCTACGTGGATGATCTACTGCTTTTTTTAAATGATGCTGGTGTCTCTCTGTGGGGCGCACTCGGAATCATGGACGCCTTCTCCGCCTTCACCGGGTTGAAGGTGAATTGGCATAAGTCTCAGCTTTTTCCGGTGGACAAGGGGGCCAACACCTCCTCCCCCTCCTCTACCCCGCTTCAATGGGTTGACAAGTTTACCTATTTAGGAATTATTATTTCAAGAGAGAGCCGGGAATTTGTCCGGCTCAATCTTGAACCTGTTCTGATAGGGATCAAATAGGGATCAAATCCAAACTGAGGGAGTCCTCCCTAAACTTACGTATATATTTAGAAATTCCCCACAATGGCTGACTAAAACCTTCTTTAGCTCTCTTAAGCAACTTTTCCTCTCCTTTATTTGGGGGTCTAAATCGCCTAGATTTAAATACACTACTCTGACCAGGCCTGTGGACAGTGGGAGTTTGGCTCTCCCTGATTGCCATAAATATTTCTTGACCACTCAGCTTGTAACCGCCCATTGGTGGTTGCAGCCAGACCTGACCAACTCTGTAACGGTTCTGGAGGCGGCTATAGTGGGGTCTCTGGAGGCCTTGAGAGGATTGATATTCAGGGGGCAAAAAACACCTCACTGCCTCACCCCTTCTATGCGCACCACTATGAGGGCGTGGAAGGCGGGAGAGACACTGAGGGCATCCCTGGCGAACTCCTGGTCTCCTCACACCCCCCTGTGGCTGAATCCTAACCTATCACAGTTAAATACCATCCCGTATCCACAGGCCTGGGCCAAATACAAAATACTGACTCTTGAGCATGTCATCACCAACGGGGAGCTCACTCCCCTTCATGTATTGCGTACCAAATTTAATGTACCTGCACAGGCCCATTTCAGGTATCTTCAAATTGCACATGCTTATAGGGGTCAATTCTTAGGTCAACCAATCATATTGGAGTATTCTGAGCTCGAATCCACCCTTCGGGTGAAGGATTTGGAGAAACCCACGTCTCAGATTTATGGGTCCCTGCTGGTTGCTGCCATCCCCGAGCTGTCCTCCCTCCGCAGGCAATGGGTGGGGGACATACCGGAGCTGGATGCAGATGATTGGAGGGAGATTTGGGATTTTCCATTCTCCCCTCTGGTCTCAGCCAGGGACAAACTGGTCCAATACAAAATTATACAGCGAGCTCACTACACACCCCACAGGCTGCACCAGATGTCGCCGACACATTCTCCGGCGTGCTAGCGTTGCTCCTATCAACCAGGGGACTTCTTTCACATTTTCTGGGCTTGCCCAGCAATTGCGCATTATTGGAAGGAAGTTCTCCATGTGATAGTTAAGATCACCAAGACTAGTGTCCACTATAATCCTAAATAGTAAATACTGTCTGCTGGGGCTAGTGGAGCAAATGTCAATCCTCAGAGCTAGGAAAATACTCATATCCCCATTATTGTATTATGCACGCAAGGCCATCATAATGAGCTGGAAACAATCATCTCCCCCTTCTGTCAGGTTCTGGAAAAACCTAGTGAACACCAGTTTGCCCCTGTATAAAGTCACCTACTCAGGCAGGGGTTGCCCACAAAAATTTGAAAAGGTGTGGACCTGTTGGTTAGATGATAATACTACGGCAACTGATGCAGTAACTAATCCCTAGATTAACATTACAGTTATAGTATGATAAAAGTAAATTGACCCAAGTACCCTCATGTTACATTATCCTGTCATTACAATATTGAGCACAGACTCTCCTGAACTAAACCTCTCCCCACACTGGGGTATAGATAAGTAAGGTTGTGTTTTTATTGGTCTGCCCTGTTGCGGTCTGTTGCTGCTTCAGAGGCAGTCTGTTTATGTTATATGATGTACCCTGTTGTGGTTGTTGCCGCGTCAGAGAATTTGCCCCTGCGTGGGTAACGTTTGGCCCTTGCGTGGGCAAGTTTATGTGATAATGAAAAACTCAATAAAAAAAGATTTTACAAAAAAAAAAAAAAAACATATGTGTCATTTATTTGCAGTTTACATCTACTTATAGACAGACAGTTACGTAAAGTGTACACAGTGTTGCATTTTTTAGTATTTTGTGGTGCAATTCAGAATATAGATACAGTAGATAGATAGATAGATAGATAGATAGACAAGCAGATAGATTTACTGTACCTTACATTGAAAAAATGTCACAGGCATGCGCCAAGTAAATGGTATGGTAAATGGTATCCATAATGAATAGCCCTGTCTAACAGATTTTTTATGGCTTTTCTCCAATTCCATTAGATGGCAATTATATAAAAACCTCTTATAAAGGCTTGGATTTGATGCTGTAATTTTATGCTACCAGTGCAGTGTAAATATTAAACAATATGTCTACCTAAAACATTTCTGCAACAGCAGTATAGGAAATTAAAGTTATAAAACATAGGTTGAATGTTCTATGATTCAGTTTAGTGCACTGAGAAAAGATGGCATCAATCAAGCACTTGCTGACTTTTGGTGCCACAAAAACAACTGTAGCAGGAGCTTATGTAAGCAGTCCACTTCCAGCTGCTCATACACTATTTATTGCAAATCAATGCAGATCCAGTAAGTGGAGGAGAGGGAAATGGACTGAGAGTTGCTCAGAATTCAAGGCTGAGTTGAAAGGGCAACTGCATCCTCAAGACAAACTGTAATGTGCACATTTACAGCCCTGTGTTTGTGCAGTATAATAAACATAATATATAAACACATAAAAAGCTTCTTCTTTGCCCTTCATTATTTATTCTGAACCTTTCCATAAGCTTACATTTTCTTTACTGAAATTGCAAAGGGGGTTTTATAGAATATTTACAGTAACATTTACTGGTTCTCCAATGTAAGTGCCAAAATAAAATAAAAAGGCAATATGTATGTAGCACCATAACCCCCTGAGAAGCGGCTGATTTTTCTGGGCCTACCGATTACCTCCTCCAGCTCGTAACTCGTTGTCCTTGTCTAGGGGTTCCCAGGGTTGATACCCAGTAACTGTAGAGACCGACATCTGAATTCCTTTTTAGGATTTTTATTCTGGTTAAAACAGTTGAACAAACTGGGGATAGATGGCATAAGGATGAAGTTTCACTCAGGTGCTTGGAACTGCTGACTTCAATAAAAGTCTCTGTACATAATCCAGGGAATAGCCACTCGCAACTGGATTCTTTAATTGCTGGATAAATCCTTGAGCTTGGATCTAGCAGCCAACAAGTAATTCTAGCTTTGAAAAGTCTCTCACACAGACTTGGTTGAAAAGCTTGATTGTAACTGGAAGGTAAAGGTAGGAACTTTTCTTACTGTACCAGAATCTTTCAGCCGGTCCGGCGATACCGTAAGAATTGTGGATTTAATCAATGTCCATGGCAGCTCAGCTTCCAGGCTTTTACCGAGCAGCCAGCCTTGTGCGTGGCTCTCTTACTGAAGAGTCCTCCCCTGGTTGCATGTAGAGTTGCTGGGCCTCTCCAAACCCGAGATGGCACCGGAACACTTCAGAATCCTCCTTCCAGTTACTGCGCCTCGAACTAGCCAGTTCCGAGGCTCAGAAACGGATATATCCACACCCCAGGCCATGAGGGCCTCTGGGGGCTGGTCAGGAGGACCAGGACCATGGAGTCAGCAACAACTTCTGGACTGGAACCCTGAACCACGTGACTTCAGCACCTTAAGTACCCTCACCCAGAATACACAGCGAGACAAACGTGCCCAATGATTGGCTCCGAGAGAGATTGGCACCCAATGCATCCAACCAGACTGCGTTCCAAGGCCTGTCACAGGTGCACACCCAACCTATGGCCAGGCAGAACCTCAATACAGCCCAGCCAAACTGATGCCAGAGCATGATTTAGAGCAATGAACCCCAAAACTCAACTACAGTTTTGGGCAAAAACTAAATTTAAAGCATAGCGCGTACTCGTCAGAAGTACCGGCGCTACATATAGTTTTGATAACCTTATCTGTTTTTTTGTTACTTTTTGTTTTTTTTAGAAAGCAAATTCTAATGCCCCGTACACACGGTCAGAAATTCCGATGAAAAAAGTCTGATCGGTGTGTGGGCTCCTGTGAACTTTTTCAGTCGGAATTTCCGACAGAAAAAGTTTGAGAGCAGGACCTAAAATTTTCCAACAACAAAATCCGATTGGACTTTTTCCGATTGTGTGTATAGAATTCCGACGCACAAAGTGCCATGCATGCTTAGAATAAATTTGGGGATGGAAGCTATTGGTTACTGGCCTCTTCGTAGTCCTGTCGTACGTTTTGTACATCACCTCGTTTGGAACGATCGGATTTTCCGACAACTTTGTGCGATCGTGTGTATGCAAGACAAATTTCGGTCAAAACACGTTGGAAAAAGATCAGATGGATTTTGAGGTCAGAATGTCCGACAGTGTGTACAAGGCATTACAGGTACATGAATATTGTTGTTATGGTTGTCTGGTTGCACCAACTAGACAAACCTGTACCATGCATCTAAATCTCACTGCACACATGTGCATTTGTGCATCAAGTATAGGGTCTTGAAAAAGTATTCATACCCCTTGAAATTTTCCACATTTTGTTAGTGCCGGCTCACACTATTGCAATGCGAGAACCCTGCGAATCAACTGCCGGTTCCCGCATTGCACCCGACACGCACGGCAGTTCACACTGCCATATGCAAACTGCTGGGGAGTGTCATCATATATTAATGACACCCCCATTTCAGCTCGCATATCGCATTGCGAAATGATAGTTCGGTCATGAATCGGATTGCATATGTGTGAACACACATGCGATCCGATTCTGGTCTGAACAGAAAAAAGGGTCCTGTGCATGTTTGCACCGGATGCGGTGCGATATCAGCCATACTATCTGTATGGCTGACATCGCACAGCACAGACATCGCATGTAATGTGAACAGCAGTGGCGCTGCAAATTACATGCGATGTCTGCCATCGCAATAGTGTGAACTGACACTTACAACCATAAACGTAAATGTATTTTATTGGGATTTTATGTAATAGACCATCACAAAATGGTACACAATTGTGAAGTGGAAAGAAAATGATAAATGGTCTTCAATTTACAAAAAAATTAATATCTGAAAAGTGTGGGGTGCATTTATATTCAGCCTCCCTGAGTCAATACTTTGTAGAACCACTTTTTTCTGCAATAATATCTGCTAGACTTTTTGGGTATGTCTCTACCAGCTTTGCACATCTAGAGAGTACATTTTTTGCCCATTCTTCTTTGCAAAATAGCTCAAGCTCCTTAAGATTGGATAGAGAGCTTCTGTGAACAGCAATTTTCAAATCTTGCCACAGATTCTCAAATGGATTTACAGTAGGTCTGGACTTTGACTGGGCCATTCTAACACATGAATATGCTTTGATCTAAACCATTCCATGGTAGCTCTGGCTGTATGTTTAGAGTCGTTGTCCTGCTGAAAGGTGAATCTTCGCCCCAGTCTCAAGTCTTTTGCAGACTCTAACAGGTTTTCTTCTAAGATTGCCCTGTATTTGGCTCAATCCACCTTCCCATCAACTCTGACCAGCTTCCCTGTCCCTGCTGAAGAAAAGCATCCCCACTACATGATGCTGCCGCCACCATGTTTCAGGGTGCAGATGGTGTGGTCAGGGTGATGTGCAGTGTTAATTTTCCACTGCACATAGTGTTTTGCTTTTAGGCCAAAAATATAAATTTTGGACTCATCTGACCAGAGCACTTTCTTCCACATGTTTGCTGTGTCCCCCACATGGCTTTTTGCAAACTGCAAACGGGACTTCTTATGGCTTTCTTTAAACAATGGCTTTTTTCTTGCCACTCTTCCATAAAGGACAGATTTGGGGAGTACACGACTAATAGTTGCCCTGTGGACCGATTCTCCCACTTGATCTGTAGATCTCTGTAGCTCCTCCAGAGTTACTATGGGCCTCTTGACTGCTTCTTTGATTAATGCTCTCCTTGCCCGGCCTGTCAGTTTAGGTGGACGGCCATGTCTTGGTAGATTTGCAGTTGTGCCATACTGTTTCCATTTTCAGATGATGGGTTAAAAAGTGCCCCGTGAGTTGTTCAAAGCTTGGGATATTATTATTATTATACAGTATTTATATAGCGCCAACAGTTTATGTAGCGCTTTACAACTTGGGGGTAGACAGTACAAATACAATACACTTTAATACAGTAGGACTCAGAGGGCCCTGCTCCTTAGAGCTTACAATCTAAGGGGGAATATTTTTTTTATAACCTAACCCTGCTTTAAACTTCTCTACAATTTTATCCCTGACCTGTCTGGTGTGTTCCTTGGCCTTCATGATGCTGTTTGTTTACTAAAGGTTCTCTAACAAACCACCAAGGGCTTCACAGAACAGCTGTATTTATACTGAGATTAAATTACACACAGGTGGATTCTATTTACTAATTAGGTGACTTCTGAAGACACTAGATTTTAGTTAGGGTATCAGAGTAAAGGGGGCTGAATACAAATGCATGTCACACTTTTCAGATATTTATTTGTAAAAATTGAAAAGCATTTATCATTTTTCTTCCACTTCACAATTATGTGCCACCTTGTGTTGGTCTGTCACATAAAATCCTAATAAAATACATTTATGTTTTTGGTTGTAACATGACAAAATGTGGAAAATTTCAAGGGGTATGAATACTTTTTCAGTGCACTGTATATATTGTAAGGGCCTGCCTGATTAGTTTCAAATTAACTGTATAATTTAGGTAGGTCCTCATATTACATGATTTTGATCCCCCCCCCCCCCCCCCCAAATTTATTCACCTTGCCCTTGCTTTGGGTCTATTGTTGAGTGCCTCAGGTCCTAGTGATCATAACCATAACTTCACAACTGGCAAATTTCCTGTCATTCCAGTAAAATTCTCTCTTGGTTTAATTAAGGAAAAGCATATTCTAGACCAGGGACATGAGCCGGCAAACAAATCTTTACAGTATTCACTTGAAGAGGCTAATCTGTGCAGCAACAGGACATTCTTCAAGTCAACAAATAACTGCTTCCAATGAATTGTGGGAGCAGTGCTTTGCTGCCAATAGGAAAGTATGTAGGCAGGTGCAGTTAGTCTCTTTGCCACTAGGTGGCTTTGTACCAGAATAGTGTCTGGTACAGCAGGTAGTTACACTAGGTGGGAGGCCCATTTTAGGTACAGCTGTACTTTGGATTAGGCTGTACATTGCTATGCATACCTTTGGCTCAAACACTTCCCATACTTATGGTTGGTAGCTCTACGCTTTCCGGTTCTAGGTCCCATCAAGGGTGGACACTTCTCTCCACTAGTGAACTAATTGTAGGATGTGTGGTCTTCCTTCCTTTCCCAAAGAACCAAAAAGAGACTATGCCCTGGAGGAAACTCCCCTATACCTTTACAACAGGAAAATACCTCACCTCTGGCCAATGTACTATTGCATTAAATTAAGCCCACTGATACTGGTATTAATACAAATGAGAATATAGTGACTGCAGTAACACCTGCAAACAAGCATGCATCACTAGATAGCTGATGTCTAAACCTGGCCATACACAAACCAAAATTTGTCTGGTTCTTGATGAACTTGCAGAAATCTGCTCTGTAGGTCTATCAGCACTCTCTTCTCCAACATCTTCGACTGAAAAAAAATCTAAAGATTTGAGTGGAAAATTGTTGTTGAACAGTGCCTGCACCCAGTCAGATGCAGGCACTGTTTAAGTATTTTGACAGCCGGTGGATAGCAGAACCTGTTAAATTGTTTGTCCTTCAACCCACAGGTGTATGGCCAGCTTAAGCCTGGAAAAGAGCAGAACATGTTGCTTCTTACACACACGCAGTGCATTATAACCACATAAAAGTGGAAAGCAGACATGACATGAACACTGCTGAGCAGCTTAATTTAAAATGAAGAAGAGGTTATTGAAACAAACAGCTAAATAATGTTCGTCAAGCTGTAATTTGAGTGTTTTCACATCGGAATCCACTTGTTATTCACAGAGCAAAAGATGTATAATTGAAGCTGTTCATTGTACTTTTTTCAGTATGCAATTACAGAGAAGGAAATAATATAATAATATGTATGTATTACAGCATCTTCCAAACTGTGATTGTTATGCTAATGAGCTAATAGAGACTGTAAAAATAGCAATCTTGTCCTCAATTTGAGATGGAAGGTTTGTAGTTATGTGCATTACCTATACAGTTAGCCTAAAATATAAATAACCCAACCATGAAAATCTCATATAATCTATAACATGTTAATATACTATCATTTCAAAGGTTAATTTCATATTCAAAATCTACAACTTGTATTAATACCTGCTACTACCATGGATGTCCTTGTTCTTCCTGTTATGGGCTGATGGTATTTTACCCTTTCTTCCTATTTGCTCTCCTGTATTGTAACCCTGTCACATGCTTCAAGTGCACTATATGGGTCCATGGTTCATTGTACAGGTATGTTCTGCCATTGTCTCCAGCAAGAATGGTGCATCAAGTAATGACAGGCAGATGTCACCTGAGTGTAGGCATGTAGACAGCAGGTGGCTTCAAAAATGCATTTTAGACACATTTACATGCTTTGCAGTGCATATTTTTCTAAGCATTTTTGGCATGGGGAAGGACTGGTGATTAAAGGAGTCAAACTTGTTTTTTATTCTGAGTGTATGTGCATCATCTGGCATTGACATGTGTTTATGCGCATTTGCTTTGTAAAAAAAAATGCTGCTCACTTTTTATTACCGCACTGCACTACAATGCAATGGTGTAAACTCTGCACATTAGCTAACATTGATTTTGTTTTTTGATTTTAATTTTTAAAACCTTTTATAATACACAGGGCTTGAACAAACTTGTCATTCACATTGGGTATAGATATGTTTTAAAATAAACTGGTATGATAAAATCGTTCGTCCTCCTACTATTCCACACCACCACTGCGCACAAAGAAAAATTAATTTAAACACCTATGTGTATACAAATAAACTAAGCAGCTACTTAGTTGTGTAATGTAAAGTGATTTTAAATGAATAAAACAGCAGCGCTAATAATCACAGTGTCTGTGAATAAACTAAATATTTAACCTGTGTAGACAATGCTAAAAAATAATAATCACCCTGTATAAACAGTGCTAAAAAAACAACAACACAATTAATCACCTATATTCATAAAGTGAAAAATTAAAGTGAAGTGTGATTGTATATTTCTTGCAGGTGTCCAAATAAGGAAAACAAACCCAAACAAAAGTCCATAAACTGTTACTTGTAGTGATAATATTTCAAAAAGTGACAGAAAAGTGAATGAAAAATCTTGAAGCAAATAAAATTTTGAAGTGTCTTTAAACAAAGTTCTTGAAGTGACTTGAAATACAATCTTCCACTACACCACCTGTGTTCAGTGCTACGGCACCCTAAGGAAGCACACTCACCAGCAGTATATGCCTTGCACTCTCATGCTCGGCCAACTCGCTTAATAGCCCCACATGGGTCACAGATGGATCCAGACAGAATGTTAGATAGTTGCACTCCACATATAAGGAAAAAAAGAGATGCTTCCAATAGTGAAGTAGAGTAAACCATTTATTTCAACAGCACACAAAATTCCTCAACCATTGTACTCACATCCTTCATATAAAAATAAGGCACTTCAGCATAATCTTTTCAACAGGAAACAAGGACCCAGCAGTGGTGACCCGATATATTATGGTCTCGGCGGACCCAGCGTTAATACCAATATGTCTCACCCTCCACGCTGACTCCTTTCTCTATCACTTCACTTCAAACGGCACAGCACACCCAGGTAACTGGAACGTTGAATGTTAAATGCTCCTCACAGTTGCCATGTAACCATGCCCAGACATGTTTCGTCGAAGTGACTTAATCATTGGGGTTGGTTACATGAACTACTCAATCCCATTTATACTCTCCTGATCATTATCTCTTTCAGGCTGATTGGATCATTAACTCTTTCAGGCTGATTGGATCATTAACTCTTTCAAGCTGATTGGATCTTAAGTGTGACCATGCGCACAAGTGGTACAAATAGCGCATATGCGTGCACATCACTATCATCCATGCATCGCGCACATACGTGCGCACCACCACCACCCATCATACCATAGCGCATAATGCGCGCAAATATGCCTTTCTGGTTTAATGGGATCCTATGGCCTATCATTGCGAATAACATCCCGCAACGAATGCAGTTGTGTACGCACATGCGCCCCGCACGTTATCCAACGTACGGCCTCGCCCATTCCAATGCTGAGTTTCCCTTGTGTTCACAAAAGCGGAACTCGCGCATTCATGCGTGTCATCCCGCAATAACATGCGCGCGCACCGGGTCCCCATGACCACAATATATCGGTGGTGACCCCGCTCACAATCAGCACAAGGAGAATATATATAGTATATATAAAAACATGAAAAGGTAAATACATCTTATACATCAGCACCTACAATGTATGAGGGTAACCTGTTTTTTAATACAATTACTCTAATATATGGAAATTTCTTTAAAAAACGCATAAAAACTGCATTTCTTTAAAAAATGCATAAAAACTGCATATCGATACAATATGCTAATTTTAAAAAGCGTACAAAGGCTAATAGTGTGAATCTGATAGAGTCCTTTATACTCTACCCAAATTCACCAAACTAAAATATCAATTTAAAAACTCATTATATTAAATTAACTAAAAAAATCCTAAAATATTATTATCTTAGCGTGCAACCTAAATCAATACATATATATATATATATATATATATATATATATATATATATATATATATATATATATATATATATACATATATATGTGCATATATATTATTGAAAATAACCGATAGAGAATACCCCAAATATCTTTCCAAGTATCAGACAACACTTATTATTCATAAGTTACTGATGAAGCAATTCAAATAGAGTTTGATATTCATCCCTTTCGGATGGAGACTCTTAAGCAGAAAAATCCACTTAGTCTCCAGTTGGGACTAATCTCGAACCCGATTAGAGCCCCTCCACGCAGGAAAGGTGCAATCAATACCACAAAACTGTAACACAGTGGGATCTTGATTGTGTTTTTCCTTGAAGTGTAGGGAAACACTATGATCTTTAAAGCCCTTTCTAATATTGGCCAAGTGTTCGGCAATGCGTACGCTAAGTAGCCGCTTTGTCCGTCCCACATAATTCAGCCCACATGGGCACCATAATAGGTACACCACGTAAGACGAATTACATGTGATGAACTGCTCAACTTTGAATTCCTCACTATCATGATTAGTGACGCTAGTCATGCCTCTATTGATCACATTCACCGTTCTGCAGCAAATGCACTTGCGGCATGAGAAAAAACCTTTGAAATCAAAACTCTGAGTACGTCTATCTGGTGGGTCTAGAATTTTTTGCACCACTTTATCGCCAAAACTTGGAGCCCTTCTATAAATAAACTTCGGCCTCTCCGGTAAAATCTCACCCAGATGTCGGTCTCTACATAGAATATGCCAATATTTCTTAAAGATCCCCTCTACCTCTTTATATTAGTGATTAAAATCTGAGATAAAGCCCACCTGATGTGAAGTGTCAGCACTTTTTCAAACATTGTTCTCTGGGGATTAGTACGACTTCCTCAATCATTTTATTGATGGTCCCTTTTTTGTACCCCTTTTCCAGAAATTTCTCACCTAATACATCAGCCTGCGTATAGTAGTCGTCTATTGCAGTGCAATTTCTCCGCACACCTTAACATCTGGCCCTTCGGGATGTTCCGGATACAGGCTGGGTGATTCCCACTCCCGATAGAAAGATAACTGTTTCTATCAGTGGGTTTAAAATACACCTTCGTATTGAGCCTGGTCCCAGATTTCATGATGACCAGGTCCAAGAAGTTCACCTTCTCCTCACTTACAGCATGGTCCAATACTATCCCATTATTATTCGAGTTCAGATGTTTAATAAATTCCAATACTGACTCCTCCGTGCCCTCCCAAATAAACAGGAGGTCATCTATAAATCTCCGGTATAGCTTCAGTTCCGGTCTGTGTCTGTTAAACACATGTCTGTCCTCCCATTCAGCCATAAACAGGTTGGCTAGGCTGGGAGCATATTTAGCTCCCATAGCCACGCCAACCTGCTGGGAGTAAAACTGATCATGGAACCAAAAATAGTTATGGGCCACACAGAAGTCCAAGACCTTCCCCAAAAAGCATTTTTGCACATGCGGTATGTCGTCCCTATTACTTAATGCCCAATTTAAGGATAAAAGGGCATTGTAGTGCTGGATAATAGTATAAAGGGAACAAACATCCGCAGTTACTAGATATGTTTTACAATCAGGGTTTACTTTTATCCCTTCCAAGAGACATAGGAGATCTGTAGTGTCCTTCAGATAGTCCCTGGTAACCCTTATACTAGGTTGGAGAAAACGGTCTAAATATTCGCCAAGTCTGGCTGTGACTGATCCTATCCCATTTACAATCGGGCGTGCTGGAGGAGTTTCTGCGTTTTTATGTATTTTTGGCAATGTATACATCACCGGTATTCGGCATGAGGTGGGTTTAAGGTATAAATTCTCTTTCATAGTGACTGCTCCATTCCTAAAGCCCCATTCAACCAACAGATTCAATTGATCCTTATATTGTTCTGTTGGATCTGAGGACAATTTTTTATATGTAATCTGGTCACCGTTAATTGGAGTTAATAGGAGTTCTGTTAATTGATTGTAATAAAAAGATTTCTCCAATATAACAACCCCACCCCCTTTATCCGCTGGGCGAATAATAATCTCTTTCTTCTCTTTCAGAGACTTTATTCCCTCCCTAATATATTCGGGATTAATACGCTTTATAACAGGAAGTTCTTCAATATCCTTTATCACAAAGTTTTTAAAAACTTCAATAAAATGATTATTATTATTCTGAGGGTTAAAGACTGACTTATTATGCAAACCTTAAGTGTGCGAATAAATTTGTGTGCATCAATGTACACATCAAACTTATTCATTCGTTTCCGAGGTGCACATTTGAGGCCCAAGTTCAGTATATTTCTCTCACTATGACTTAATTCTACCCCACTAAGATTGTAAATCCCAGTATTTAGTTGGCTCTCCTTCTTTTTTTGGGATTGTATTCGTTTCCCTGCCCTACAACCTCTCCTTCCCTTCGGAATGGGGCCATCTCCCTGTTTGGGTAATAGGGGGCTGTTTCTCTGTTGGGGTAATAGGGGGTGGGATTTCTCCCTCCTCCCCTGTTGCTCCCCCCATGAGAGTGACCTCTTGGTGTCCATCCCCCCCCGTTGGTCTAAAAAAGAATTTGAATCCGAATAGCCCCTATTTCCACTATCGTGGTCAAGTGCCTCATATCTGTTCTGAACAGGTACTTGATATCTCTGACCACCATATTGGTTATAGGGTGGATTGTAGGGCGGTTGACCCCATTGTTGGTATTCCGACTGATGATAAGGGACATACTCCCCCCTCATATGTTGCGAATACCCTTGGGGCGTGGAATTTCCAGTGTAATGGTTATTTCCCTGGAAGTTGGCCCTTTGTTCCCGGGTTGAATTCTTATTCGTTTTCGGGGTGTTATTGACATTTCCTCTTGTTTTTTTTTTTTTACCCTTCACATTTTGGGGTTTATCATTTCTAGTTTGAATTACCTTAGATGTGGCATTACCTACTGGAATATCTATATCCTCCATATTAATATTACCTATGGCCTCATTGTTAATCGTACTTTGCCATACATAAATATTATTACTGGTAAAGTCATTGGAGTCTCTATTATACTTCTTAACTTTCTTTTTCTGGTTATCTCTATCAATTTTTCCCCAATTTCTTTCGCACGCTAATATTAAAATCTTTCACCTGGTTAGAATCATTGAACGGAGCCAGGTTATTCTGTAAAACCTTGATCCCTTCATTTAAATCCACCAACTTAATACGCTTCCTTTTTAAAACCAGATCCTGAAGTTCCTTCCCCCTCCTATTGAAAAATTCCAGCCATTCATCCATATATTTGGAGTCTATCAGGCCATCCTGGGGGGACACTTCCCATTTTAAACGTCTAAAGATGAGACCCTCTTTTTGATAATGTTCAAATGTGAATATGTCCCACAAGTTTTTGACCTGTTTCTCTAACAATATTTCTAGTGTTTTTAATGTTCCTGTAATGTCCTCCTCACACTTTGTTTAACCACTTCAATACAGGGCTTTTAAACACCCTTCCTTACCAGAGCACTTTTTGCGATTCGGCACTGCGTCGCTTTAACTAACAATTGCGCGGTCGTGCGACGTTACACCCAAACAAAATTGACGTCCTTTTTTTCCCACAAATAGAGCTTTCTTTTGGTGGTATTTGATCGCCCCTGCGGTTTTTATTTTTTGCGCTATAAACAAAAGAAGAGCGACAATTTTGAAAAAAAACACAATATTTTTTACTTTTTGCTATAATAAATATCCCATTTTTTTTTAAAAAAACAATTTTTTTCCTCAGTTTAGGCCGATACGTATTATTCTACATATTTTTGGTAAAAAAAATCGCAATAAGCGTATATTGATCGGTTTGCGCAAAAGTTATAGCGTCTACAAAATAGGGGATAGATTTATTGAATTTTTTTTTTTTTTTTTTTACTAGTAATGGCGGGGATCTGCGATTTTTTTTTTCGTGACTGCGACATTGCGGTGGACACTTCGGACACTTTTGACACATTTTTGGAACCATTCACATTTACACAGCGATCGTTGCTATAAAATTGCAATGATTACTGTGTAAATGTGACTGGCAGGGAAGGGGTTAACACTAGAGGGCGCTGGAGGGGTTAATGTGTTCCCTAAGCGACGTGATTCTAACTGTAGGGGGAGGGGACTTAAGGGGAGGAGACCGATCATGTGTTCCTCCGTACTGGGAGCACATGATCGGTCTCCTCCCCGCTGACAGGACGTGGAGCGGTGTGTTTACACACACAGCTCCACGGTCCGCCCGGTCCCGTTGTTTTAACGGGCAATCGCGGGTGCCCGGCGCACATCGCGGCCGCCGGGCACTCGCACCGGGTCCCGAGCGATGCCGCGGGCGCGCGCGCGCCGCCGGTGGCGCGCGCGCGCCCCCCAGGCGGCCGGGAATCCGAGGACGTCATATGACGCCCACCCAGGATGGTAGATCCACCTTGTGGGCGTCATATGACAGCGGGCGGTGCTGAAGCGGTTAAAGACACTTCAAAATTGTATTTGCTTCAAGATTTTTCATTTTACTTTTCTGTCACTTTTTGAAACATTATCACTACAAGTAACAGTTTATGGACTTTTGTTTGGGTTTGTTTTCCTTATTTGGACACCTGCAAGAAATATACAATCACACTTCACTTCACTTTATGTATATAGGTGATTAATTGTGTTGTTTTTTTAGCACTGTTTATACAGGGTGATTATTATTTTTTAGCATTGTCTACACAGGTTAAATATTTAGTTTATTCACAGACACTGTGATTATTAGCGCTGCTGTTATTATTCATTTAAAATCACTATAGATATGTTTTAAAATGGCTTAAATAAGCTGAATCAGTTTTTTTTTCTGTTTTTGCAGTGGTCATGTCAGCTACATTGGCAGCTGCTCAGATGAATTTAAAACTAGCGAAAATGAAGAAAGATGCATACAGGCAAGGCAATATACAGATCCTGCTCCCAGTTTATGCATTGCTATATGTGCCCAGATGTGGCCAGGTGGCTACATGTGTATTTTGAAAAGCATTCACTAAAACCAGTGGCGTATCATCCATGTGTGCAGGGTGGGGGGGCTGGCACACATAGGTATACAATACATCTCCAGCATGCAGCATCCAAAGACACACGGTGATCCCCTCGTTGACAGTGGGGGATGATCGGTTTCCGCGGGTGGACAGGGCTAAACAGCCCCAAAGACATCACCTAGAAAAATACGGACAACATAAAGGTCCTTTAGGAGAAAAATGTACCTGAACAGGGTATGGTGGAAGCAGCTTCCCAGCACTCCATCTCAAACAACCATCTGATGGAGTGCTGGTTAAATAGGCTGCTTTGGCGCCAAGATTAAAGGTGGGAGGGAGCAGATCGCCCCATATAGCCAATTAAGAGATGATGGAAAGCAGCTGGAAGGCCGTCAGAGTGAATAGGGGATACAATGATACTAATGCCGCTGGGCGCATGCGTCATGTCAGGCTGAGGGGATGGGATCCGCATATAAAGCGTCCCGTTTACCGCAGCCGAAAGCGAAAGTACGCGCATGCGCGATAGGTAATACGCGCATGCGCCGTAGTGAAGCGGCAGTTATCCCCATTCTGAGCACACTCCGACTGAATTCTAAAAATGAAAAAAGGTCAAATATAACAGTGAATCCTCCCGCAGGAGGTAGAATCAAAGAAAATTAATAATAAAGAACAAAGAAAATATAATAAAAAATAAAGAACAAAGAGAGGAATAAAATAATAATAAAGATTGATAATAAAGAGAGAATAATAAGAGAGTAAAATAGAATGAAATACAAATAAAATAAATAAAAAAAAAAAAAAAAAAAAAAAAAAAAAAAAAGAACAACAGTTTCTCTTTGACATATGCAGCCCATGTCCAAGATGGAAGATAAATTGGGGATGAGCCTCCTCCGAAAAGCTATAGCCCAAGGTCAGAGTTCCATATAGGTTCCTAATGAGATAACGAAACAACATAATCATATTGGCATTCCACTCAAGATACTCTTCCCAGGTCCTCTATAAATAAATGATACGAAACAAAATCAGATACATATAGCATTGCATGTTGTATACATTAACGACACATGTACATATCAAGGAATGCCCAATTTATACAGTTAATTAAAAAGGGGAGAAATGAAGGCCAGACATGGGTATGTACTGGGAGGCATAGGAGAAGGAGAGAGATGTTGATGGTAGTTTATAGAAAGGGTCGGAAGCTGAGGGAATCATTCAAGCCAGGGGCCCTTAATGCATTAAGCTTGAAGATCCATCTCGCTTCGCGCTGCAATAATTTTTTATCTATATTGCCTCCTCTAGGGTCCTCTATCACATGTTCCAGGGCCGTAAAGCAGACCATTGAAGTCCCTCTCCTCCGCCTAAACGTTTTGCCTACATAGAATGCTCCATTTACAAAAAGCCATTGGGGAGTATGTAAATCATCCAACACCCAATCGCCCTGGGGTGTCTACTTCATGTTCCGAATGTCCTTGAATTTGTGGGGTCCATATAGAAAGGGTCGGTCTCCTTGAAAGTGGGTTTGTACCAGCTTATCTTTCAAAGATTGGCATTTCTTATAGGTGATTTGGGGCGTTGTCCCAATATATTTCCCTACAATCCTATCGCCTGTTAAGAGGTGCCAATGTTTCCCAATTATATTGCGTATTTCCTCATGATTACTTGAGTATGTAGTTATAACACGGGTGGTATTGCCTTGCTTTTTATTGCGTTTATCCCCAAAGAGCAGATCAGCTCTATCTTTATCCAGGGCTTTTTTAAAAGCCTTTTTTAGTATAGTATTACTATAGCCCCGTAACTGCAGCCGTGTTTTCAAAAGGTTGGTGTTTCCTGCCGTTTTCTTTCTATATAGAGATGTGGAGATTGTTCCATCTACTTGTTTTTGTATAGTAAGATCCAAGAATGGTAATGTCTCCGGACTGAATTCCATGGTGAACTTAAGGTTGAAATTATTAATAGAGAGTGCTCTCATGAATTCTCTCAGGTTCTCCACGCTCGACTCCCATACCAAAAAAATATCGTCGATGTATCTATACCAGCAAGATATGCTGGCCTGATACATCGATAGGTTGGGGTCGGTAAGTAGAGAACGCTCCCACCCCCCCAGGTACAAGTTAGCGTAGGATGGGGCACAACATGTCCCCATCGCTTCTCCCTGTACCTGGAGGTAGTGGGAGTCGTCAAAGGAGAAAACATTCTTGGTTAGGATATGCTTTAATAGCTCTAATATGAATATATTATATGGTCTCCGTATCGGATCACTGTCCCTAAAGAAACTTTTTTATTGTGCAGGACTCGTAGTAGCGCTAAAGTGTCCTGTAGGTATGAGGGAAGTTGCGTCACATAAGGACGTAAAAAAGCGTCCACTAATCTACTGCCTTTTTCACTTTTGGCTCCTATGCCTGATATAATAGGGCGGCCCGGAGGTTTGCTGATAAGAATGCCGATAAGAAATGCCAATCTTTGAAAGATAAGCTGGTACACACCCACTTTCAAGGACATTCGGAACATGAAGTAGACACCCCAGGAATGTTCAAATGTCATGACTGTGACTACTGCGATTGGGTGTTGGAGGGCTCATCTTACATACTCCCCAATGGAGAAACACATACCATTAAATTTTCAGCGAATTGTCAAACTAAAGGAATAGTCTATATAGCTTTTTGTAAATGTGGAGCATTCTATGTAGGCAAAACGTTTAGGAATTTCTGGAGGAGAATCTATGATCACATTTATTACATACGAAAAAATCTATTATATACACCAATAGGGCGCCATGTAGCCTTGTACCCTAGAGGAGGCAATATAGATAAAAAATTATTGCAGCGCGAAGCGAGATGGATCTTCAAGCTTAATGCATTAAGGGCCCCTGGCTTGAATGATTCCCTCAGCTTCCGACCCTTTCTATAAACTACCATCAACATCTCTCTCCTTCTCCTATGCCTCCCAGTACATACCCATGTCTGGCCTTCATTTCTCCCCTTTTTTACTCTAGGGATGGACTCGTTCAAATCAGGGGCCTCTTGGCCATAATGACGGACCAACTCCCCTGTTGTCCATATAGTTGGGACATATCTACCCACTCGTCTAGGGAACCCTCCTCCCCCTCCACCTTTGACAACCGATCTGGAGGGTTTTATCAGGATAGTATGGTCTATCTGTCTATGGACATTTTATAATGAAGCATACATTTTTTGAAGGATTGTTAATTAACTGTATAAATTGGGCATTCCTTGATATGTACATGTGTCGTTAATGTATACAACATGCAATGCTATATGTATCTGATTTTGTTTCGTATCATTTATTTATAGAGGACCTGGGAAGAGTATCTTGAGTGGAATGCCAATATGATTATGTTGTTTCGTTATCTCATTAGGAACCTATATGGAACTCTGACCTTGTATAGTGGTACAATGAGTCCAGCAAACACTTGGGCTATTGAGCCATTTTTGATCTCCCTCTGGCTTGGATTTTAACAGGCATTATGGAAGGTAACTTTATCCAACCATAGTGGCCTCGGTGGAGGCGTTGCGGTGGCGGCGTCGGAGGAGGCTCATCCCCAATTTATCTTCCATCTTGGACATGGGCTGCATATGTCAAAGAGAAACTGTTGTTCTTTTTTTTTTTTTTTTTTTTTTTTTTTTTTTTATTTATTTTATTTGTATTTCATTCTATTTTACTCTCTTATTATTCTCTCTTTATTATCAATCTTTATTATTATTTTATTCTCTAACTTTCATTCCCTTATTTATTGTATGTCTTATACTCTTTTTATAAGTATACAGCACTCATGCTTTTCATTAATCCTCTCTTTGTTCTTTATTATTAATTTTCTTTGATTCTACCTCCTGCGGGAGGATTCACTGTTATATTTGACCTTTTTTTTTCATTTTTAGAATTCAGTCGGAGCTCACCAGTGTGCTCAGAATGGGGATAACTGCCGCTTCACTACGGCGCATGCGCGTATTACCTATCGCGCATGCGCGTACTTTCGCTTTCGGCTGCGGTAAACGGGACGCTTTATATGCGGATCCCATCCCCTCAGCCTGACATGACGCATGCGCCCAGCGGCATTAGTATCATTGTATCCCCTATTCACTCTGACGGCCTTCCAGCTGCTTTCCATCATCTCTTAATTGGCTATATGGGGCGATCTGCTCCCTCCCACCTTTAATCTTGGCGCCAAAGCAGCCTATTTAACCAGCACTCCATCAGATGGTTGTTTGAGATGGAGTGCTGGGAAGCTGCTTCCACCATACCCTGTTCAGGTACATTTTTCTCCTAAAGGACCTTTATGTTGTCCGTATTTTTCTAGGTGATGTCTTTGGGGCTGTTTAGCCCTTAGCATACACTAAATTTTAACATTGGCTTTATTACTAGTTCTGCCCTATTTCCTTCCTATAAAGGATCTGTAACTAATGGATTCAGCCATTGGAGTCTGATCCTGCAGAGCTGGTGATTCTTCCCAGCTGGGTTGTTCCCCTCCTTTACAAGTGGTTATCAGGTATGTTTTCCTTGGATTAGTAAGGCTGACTCTCACACTGTGCCACACTTTGTGGCAGTCCACCGTGTGTCTTTGGATGCTGCATGCTGGAGATGTATTGTATACATTCCTTCTTTTTCATTGATTGTTTTCAGCTTGTCCTTGTGATGCTGGACTTGATATAGTGTTCCTAACATCCCTTGATATCACCACTTTTCACAAGGAGACTCACGGGGAGGACCCACCTGGACCTTTAAGGTATATTTAAGGGGCTTTTGAAACTGGAAGCTAATGTCTCTCTATTTATATCTTACCTTACTACTGTTATCAATTACAGGATATCGGCATTACAAATCTGTCCGCAGAATACCACTCTGTTATTGGCCGATTTGGCACACCCCAGCTCCACTATTATTACTTTTTCTTTTCCTACCTTTTATGTGAGTATTTCCTTTTGATATACATACTTACTTGTTTATATTATATTTATATGGGATTGGTCACCCATTTACTTCATCCCAGAACCTTTAGTGATTCGTTGGGTTTTTTTTTTTTTTTTTTTTTTTTTTTTCTCTCTTTCTCACCTGCAGCTCTTGTCCTGTTTGCGTGCTCTAGATCCCAAACTCGGCAAGTTCTCAACGGTCCTCCTGAGAGACTTACTTTTAGATAAACTATTGGGCACTGTAGACATATACCAGTTCCTACCTTTCCAACAAGAAGTGTAAGGTAGGCAATTCCTATATACCCCTCTGAACCATTTATATCTTTATTGAGACTAATATTATATATTTAAACACATAACACTTGCCTATCCACTCATAAATAACCCCCTTGTCTTCTTGATATGTACAACAGATACACGAACCGCTATGCTCTGGTTCTGAAGAAGCTTTAAGCGAAACGCGTCAACCAGCATTGAATCAGCGAGTTTTGTTCAAACATTCTGATCTATCAACAAGCTATATGTATATGCATGCCTTTGGATTGCAAGGATCCTCACTGTTTTTATATATGATATGTTTTTTTATATCTAAATTCAGGACGAGGTACCCCCCCCGAGCTTCTCCACATTTTTCTCCCTGTATAGTCTTCAGCAAAGCAGCTGACAGCAGCTTCTCCTCCTGTCCCTCCTGCGGCAGTCAGCTGAAAAGCTATACAGAGAGATGGGTGCTTGCAGCTGTCCCTCCCGCCACACCAATCATTCCCGATTGTCCCGTATCTTCCTTCCCCGCATGTCCTCCCCATCCTTCTCTTCAGGTCTCCCTCCGTGTCCTCCTCCTCCTCCAAGTCCCACCCCCTGTGTGGGACTCCATGGTCCCCTTGTTAAAGGGGGCTTCCAGATTCCGATAAGCCCCCCGCCCCCAGACCCCCACAACCACCAGGAAAGGGTTGTGGGAATGAGGCCCTTGTCCCATCAATATGGGGACAAGGTGCCTGGGGGGGCCCCAAAGCACCCTCCCCATATTGAGGGCATGTGGCCTGGAATGATTCAGGAGGGGGGGCGCTCTATCATCTCCCCCCTTTTCCTGCGGTCTGCCAGGTTGCATGCTCCGTTAAGGGTCTGGTATGGATTTTTTTTAATTTTGGCACAGGGTTCCCCTTAATATACATACCAGACGCGAAGGACCTGATATGGATTTTAGGGGGACCCTCAAGCAATTTTTAATATTTTTGTTTGGTGCGGGGTTCCTCTTAATAGTTATACCAGACCCAAAAGGCCTGGTAATGGACTGGAGGGTAACCCTGGCCTGGTGATTTGTATCTATATTGCTGGGATCCGACAATTCATTACAGCCGCGAGCAGTTTTAAATGACATTATTTCCTTTAGAGATGTAATTTTTCTGTGGTACTGTTCTAAACACGGGAGCGATGCGCTACTTTACAGGCATACTAAGGACACCCCCTCATGCGCGATATTTAAACGAATATGACATTTTTATTGTTTCACTTTAAGCATTATTAAAATCACTGCTCCTGAAAAAAATTGCCTTTTTTAACTTTTTTTTTTTGCATTGATACATGTCCCCTGGGGCAGGACCCGGGCCCCCAAACACTTTTTATGACAATAACTTGCTTATTAGCCATTGAAATTAGCATTTTTGATTTTTCATGTTCGTGTCCCATAGACTTTAACGGTGTTCGCATGTTTGCACAAATTTTTTGCCTGTTCGCAAGTTCTGGTGCGAATCAAACCGAGGGGGGGGGGGGGGTTTGGCTCATCCCTTCTTGGCACTCACAGATACTCTTCAAGCTTCACCCCTGCTGACACGTTAGGTCCCTGACTTGGCACTCCACAAATGTTATCTATGCTGTCCCGCTGGGTCCCTGACTTGGCACTTGCTGAAGTTTTCACACTAGCAAGAAGTCTGCTCTGGTACTGGCCTCAGCTTACTCAGAGTGATCTCCAGTAGCAAGGTGGATGGTCCCTCTACCTCCGACCACAACTGGTTGCCCGGCCGGCGGAACCGTTACTTCGGGTTGGACTACAAGCCTGCTGTCCCAACCCTACACTGTATTCCTGCTTCTGGATAGGCCCTCAGACAGCCTAGCAGCCAGATGTCCCCGGGATAGGCCTTAGGTTTCTGGCCTAGCAGCTCAGGGCAATATAACACACATCCACCCAGATAGCCGTCCAGGTGTCACAGAACCCCGATCACCTGACTCCACCCAAATAAATAGGTTCTACCAGCAGGCCAAGGGACCCAAGAAAATCCCTGCCCATTGGCTCATTCGAAATCTGTCCTTGCCATGGGGGTCTTATCTAATGTCACCAAATACCCAGCCACGTAGTGACAGAAGAGAGAAGTGCAGCAATTCCAGAATTAGGGCAAAATCAATTGACCTCCTAACAATTGGCCAAGGCAACTATCACTTGGCAAATACATTTAATAACAACTCTGCCTAAACATCAGGGTGCTACAAATAAATTGTAAAAAACTATTTAAAAAAAATAAAGTTGTAAATAATAAAAGAAAAATCTGACACTGTCTATTGTTCTACTGACATAATCCACTGCCCCCCTAAAAGCATTTTGAAAAAAATAAATAATAATAATATATATATAATTGAAATTAAAAAAAAAATGTGAAAGATAAAATAATAACTACTGGCACCATCCACTGCCCTACTGGCACCATTCTGCACATACTACTCACCGCTGCACACTCCACACTCCTTACCTGCCCATCCTACCCACCACCATACACTCTGCACTCCTCTCCTGCAGATATAACCCCCCTCCATACACCCTTCACTGCTTACCTGCACATACTACCTACCTCCATACACTCCAAGATGAGTGTTATACATTATGTACTAGCAGATTTAAAGCTAATAATTTAGATCACTAAAACAATGAAACCAAACTCCAGCTGATACTTTATAAGCAGTTACAGAAAACTGTTTTGTTTCTTTTGGGATAAAGGTTTTACATAACAAAATTAAATCTGACCATTATAAGCAACCCTGTTAGTGGAAAAAGGCTTACCTCTTACATGTAACTGTTACACCTGCGGGAGTGCTTGTTCTTTTGAAAAACAGCAGACTTACTGGTTGGATCACCAGATGACAATGGGAGAAAGAAAGTTTAGAAAAATAAAACAAAATGCAGCCATCTCATCTAAGAAATGGTAAGCTGCAAAAATCATGTTTTCAGCTTTGAACTCGGCCAAAACAGACAAATGTATGACACTTCCAAGCAATGTTTCATATTCCTATTTCTTGCCTTAAATATCTGTGTACTAAGTATACCTTTATTTTATTCACATAGGGGAGAAAAGACTCGGGACGTCTGAGGTCACCAGGGACCTCCAACCTCCTAAAGAAGTGGAAATCCAAAAACAACAACCAGAGGTTGTGGAGGAAGGAGAGATTTATGAAGTGGGCAAAATAGTGACCACAACAGGTGAGAGTCTGAGACCACAGCATCAGGTAATAGATGGATGCCTGCATATTTATAATACATGGTGTTTTTTTTTTTTTTTTTTAGGTGATGTGGATGTGGTTGAAGAAGAAACACATTTCACAAGTGCAAGTGCATAAGTCCTCATCGGGGAGATCATGGTGTGCAATCGGGATTTACAGAAGATCAAGGAAGACATCAATGATGTTGAAAAAAGACTCAAAAACATCATTGATGTTTTAGGCAGAATCGAAAACACACCAACATTTATCAAATTCTTTCTATTTTTCGAACTTTTCGCCAAATTTTGAAGATGCACACAGTGTGTCAACATGTGCTATCTGCCATCACGGGATGTCAATGTACGCGTTTTGGGGGTGCAACCCCTTCCCCGCAACTCAAGTAGATGAGAGGAAGGGTTTGCATCCCCAAAACAAGTCCATTGATTCCCCATGATGGGAGCTAGCACATGTTGACTTTAGGCATGGGATCAGGAGGGAAATCCCCATTTTGACTCTCAATTTGTGTGCATCTTCAAAATTTGGCTTTCACAGGGGTGAATTCATCCCCATCTGATGAAGGCAATATCAACACAGTTTGGACATACTAATGTCTGATATTGCCTTCATATTCTCAAAGTTGACCTTTGTAAGTTCCTCAGTTGTGTATTGTCGTATGGTTTAAAAAACATGCATGTTTACCACAAAAAAAAAAATATTTCTACTGTCAGCAAAAAAAAATTGTATTTAAAAAATATGTTGGTTTGTGAAAAAAACCTTTTCTAAACACACATGTAAATGTGCAAAGAGTAAAACATGTTCTACTCAACAATGTGTGGCTTCTTCTTTCAATGCTCATTAGCAGTTTTTTTTGCTTAAGTTGTTGTTTACAGTGACAATGGGGGTTATTTACTAAAGGTAAATCCACTTTGCACTAAAAGTGCAGTTTCGGTGCAGTTTCAGTGCACTTGTAGTGCAAAGTGGATTTTCCTTTAGTAAATAACCCCCACAGTGCTTTATAATTTGCATCAATCAGGTCATTTTCATAACTCCAAAAAATAAATTCATGGTGCGGAAAATGATGAATATTTTAAGCATTAATGCATTACATACATTAACAACAAAAACAAGGTGTGCGTGTAGCAGACCCACAACATAATAGTTAGCTGAAGAAGAGATTGTCACCTCATGTATCAAAGAAATTACAGAAAATGGGCAAAAAAAAAAACACATGGATAACTTAGGAGACAGCTAAAAGAAACACAAGCAGTAAATCAAAGGAAAATATTATTTCATTTTAAAATACAAATGTATTTAAAAAAGGTTTGTTAAACATTTTCTGGCATATCAATGGCCCCCCTACCCGCAAAGTACTCCATATATTATTGACGGACCTCGCCGGCGCTTTGGGGGGGGCAAGCAAGGACGGCCAGCTTTAAGTGCCGTCAGGGTTTGGTCTTGAAATCTGGCCTCAGGACCAACTGAGGCCACATAGTTCATAGAATTTCTCCTTAAAAGGTTGTGGAGAATGCAGCATGAAAGGATTATATGGTTAAGTTTATATTCCACCATGTTGATTGGCATAAGGAATAGGTAGAACCGGCTGGCCATTATCCCGAAAGCATTCTCCACCACTCTTCTGGCTCTGGCCAGCCGGTAGTTAAAAACCCTCTGGTCCAGGGTGAGGGTTCTCATTGGGAATGACCGCATCAGGTGTTCACCCAAACCAAACGCTTCAGCAGGGACAAAGACGAATGGCAGACCAGCCACGTTGTCTTCCGGAGGTGGCAATCCCAAGCCACTACTCTGGAGCCATCCATAGAACTCGGTCTGGGGATGACTCCACCATCCGACATCCGGCCATTCTTCCCCACATCCACATAAAGAAAATCATATGTCGCCGACACCACTGCCAACATCACAATACTATTAAACCCCTTGTAGTTGTAATAGTATGACCCCGAGTTGGGGGGTGGGACTATGTGGACATGTTTCCCATCTATTACCCCTATTGCCCCTAGACACAAACATTCTTGGCCAACATAAGTGTAACATTTATTTGAAGGAGTATTTAAAGAAAAAAATCTAAGGTACACTCAGATTCCTCACCCCCTCCGATGGCCCATTGTAAATATTTTAGGGGGGTTAGTTTTGGACAGGTAACCCTCTCCACTTCATTGAGAGCTGAATGCATAAATAATGTGTATTACTTTGGCCAGCCCCTCCTTATTTATAGTATTGGCAGCCCACTGGACAGGTAAGAAGTGTCATAATTAGGGTTGAGCAAACCCGAACTGTAAAGTTCGGGTTTGTACCGGACTTTTGGATTTTTTGGTCCCGGAGCCGAACCTGAAAAATTTACTGTATGTTCGGGTTCGGGTTCGGGTTCGGGTTCGGTGTTCGGCAATGTAATGGCGCATTTTAAAAAGCTGCAGGGCAGCCAATCAACATTCGTTTAACTTGTGTGCCCTTAGAAGCCATCACAGCCATGCCTACTAATGGGATGGCTGTGATTGGCCAGTGCAGCATGTGACCCAGCCTCTATATAAGCTAGAGGCACACAGCACAGCACGTCACTCTGCTATAGATAGTGTAAGGAAAGGTTCCTGCTGCTGCTTTGAGGGAGAGAATTAGATAGGAGTCCTGATTTAGAAATCTATTCTAATTACTCAGCGATCTACATTGATTTTCCTGTGTGGGTGCAGTGCACAAACTTTTTACCCTGCCCTGAGAGAAAAGATAGATAGTGTAGGTAAAGGCTGCTGCCGTTTTGAGGGAGAGAATTAGATAGGAGTCCTGCTTCAGAAATCAAATTCCTCAGCGATCTATCTTGTTTTTCTTGTGTGGGTGCAGTGCACAGTCTTTTTACACTGCCCTGAGCCCAGTGCCAGAGAAAATATAACTTTTATCTGTCTGTTAGGTTGGCATCGGCAGGCATTTTATGCAAGCTCAGTGCACCAGCACTGCATATGTTACTGTGAGATACACCCTTTAGATGCAGTTGGTGTATTCTGCTATTCCAAAAACACCAATTTAGGGCAAAAAATATATTTTGCAGTGTTTTCTGCATATCTGTAGGTGTGAGATACACAATTTAGATAGTGTTCTTCTATTCTGCTATTCAAAAAAATAATAATTTAGGGCAAAAAAAAAATGTTTTGAATAGCATTTTCTGCATATCTGTAGGTGTCTGATATACCCTTTAGATACTGTTGGTGTATTCTGCTATTCCAAAAACACCCATTTAGGGCAATACAAAATATTTTGCAGTGTTTTCTGCATATCTGTCGGTGTGAGATACACCATTTAGATAGTGTTCTTCTATTGTTTCTTCTATTGTGCTATTCAAAAAAAATAATTTTAGGGCAAATTTTGTTTTTTGGAATAGCATTTTCTGCATATCTGTAGGTGTGAGATACACCCTTTAGATGCTGTTGGTGTATTCTGCTATTCCAAAAACACCCATTTAGGGCAAAACATGCCCAGTGTTTTCTGCATATCTGTAGGCGTGAGATACACAATTTAGATAGTGTTCTTCTATTGTGCTATTCAAAAAAAATAATTTAGGGCAACATTTTTTTTTTTTGAATAGTATTTTCTGCATATCTGTAGGTGTGAGATACACCCTTTAGATTCTGTTGCTCTTTTCTGCTCGTCTAAAAACACCCATTTAGGGCAAGATCCTAAATTTGAGAAATATGAGGAGAACGTCAAAGAAGGGACGTGGCCCCGGTCGTGGTGCTGCTGTTGGAGCTCCTGTTGCAGGGAGAGGACGTGGTCGATCTGTGCCAGCTACACACACAAGTGAAACACCTTCCTCAGGTGCGAGTAGGCGACAGAGCCTGCAGCGTTATTTGGTTGGGCCTAATGCAGCTGTACGAAAGTTGAGGCCAGGACAAGTACAGGCGTTAGTAGATTGGGTTGCTGACAGTGCCTCCAGTTCCTTCACATTGTCTCCCACCCAGTCTCCTGCTGAAAGATCAGAGTTGGCACCTGCAGCCGATGTCCATCAGTCTTTCACCTCACCTCCTTGCAAATCAGCCAAGCAGTCTGAGCCCCAAATCATGCAGCAGTCTCTTCTGCTTTTTGATGACTCTGTTAGCAGGGTTTCCCAGGGCCATCCACCTAGCCCTGCCCCAGAAGTGGAAGAGATTGTGTGCACCGATGCCCAACCACTTATGTTTCAAGATGAGTACATGGGAGGACCATCGCAGCACGTCTCGGATGATGACGAAACACAGGTGCCAACTGGTGCTGCTTTCGCAATTGTGCAGACCGACAAGGAGGGCAGGGGTGAAGACTGGGTGGAAGATGATGTGGAGGACGATGAGGTCCTCGACCCCACATGGAATCAACGTCATGCAGGTTACCAGTGTAGTTCGGAGGAAGAGGCGGTGGTCGCATAGAGCCACCAGCACAGCAGAAGAGGGAGCAGGGTGCAAAAGCGGAGTGTCCGTCCCCTAGATAGTACGCCTGCTACTGCCCAACGCAGCAAGGGACTGAGCACACCAAAGCCAGGTTCAAGGAGTTCCCTAGCGTGGCAGTTCTTCAGACAATGTGCTGATGACAAGACACGAGTGGTTTACATGCTGTGCAATCAGAGCCTGAAGCGAGGCATAAACATTCTCAACCTGAGCACAACCTGCATGACCAGGCATCTAAGTGCAAAGCACGAGCTGCAGTGGAGTAGACACCTCAAAAACCAAGAAAGGTCTCTGGCTCCTCCTGCTTCCTCTTCTGCTGCATTCTTAGCCTCTTCATCCACCTCTGTAGTGACAGTGGCACCTGCAAACCTGCAAGAGGATCTGCCAGCAACACTACCACCTGGGTCACCAACCATATCCACAATGCCCCATGGAAGCGTTTAGCTCTCTATCTCCCAAACACTGGAGCGGAAGAGGAAGTACCCCCCTACCCACCCACGATCCCTGGCCCTGAATGCCAGCATTTCAAAATTTCTCATCTTGAAATGCTGTCATTACGTCTGGTGGAGACGCAGAGTTTTCAAAGCCTGATGGCATTGGCTGTCCCACAGTATGTCGTGCCCAGACGCCACTACTTTTCCAGGCAAGCCATCCCTTCCCTGCACAACCAAGAGGGGGAAAAAAACAGGTGTGCACTGCGCAACGCCATCTGTGGCAAGGTCCACCTAACTACGGATGCGTGGACCAGTAAGCACGGTCAGGGACGTTATATCTCCCTAACAGCACACCGGGTAAATGCAGTAGTGACTGTGCCTGAGGCGGATAGCAGTGTCCTTCCATCACAGAGGATTGCAGGGTGCTTCAGTTTGCCTCCTGTTGCTAACTCCTCCTACTCTGCTTCCTCATCCTCTACCGCCTCCTCATGCGGTCAGCGTAACACCTTCACCACCAACCTCAGCACAGCCAGGGGTTAAACGACAGCAGGCAGTTTAAAACTTTCCTGTTTGGGGGAAAAACCCCACACCGCGCAGGAGTTGTGGAGGGACATGGAACAACAGACCGATGAGTGGTTGGTGGCAGTGAACCTCAAGCCCAGCCTGGTGGTGTGCGATAATGGGTGAAATCTCGTAGCAGCTCTGGGCCTAGCCGGTTTGACGCACATCCCTTGCCTGGCGCATGTGCTGAACTTGGTGGTCCAGAGGTTCCTTAAAAATTACCGATATGCCAGAGCTGCTGCAGAAAGTGCGGGCCGTCTGTGCGCACCTTCGCCGTTCTCACCCTGCTGCTGCTTGCCTGTCAGTGCTGCAGAGTAACTTTAGCCTTCCCGCTCACTGCCTCATATGCGATGTGCCCACAAGGTGGAACTCCACCTTGCACATGCTTGCCAGACTGTGCGATAGTGCAGTTTCAGCTGCAGCAGGCACGCATGAGGCGCTCTGTGAAACAGCACCACTTCACCGCCTTGTTTCACTGTTTTGAGTACTCCACCAACATGGACAGTGCCGATGACGCTGTTCTCTTCTTGAAAAAACACTTTGGGCGATGAAGGAAGAGGATGTGGCACAGGAGGAGGAGGAGGAAGAGGGATCATTTCCAAGGCTTTCAGGGCAGTCATTCACAACTGGCTACGAGGGTGGGTTCCTGCACCAACAAATGCCAGGTACACAATTGTCCAGCAAGGGCACAGTTCTGGAGGATGACGAGGTGAAGGATGAGGAGATGGAGGAGGAGGAACCATGTTCACAGCAGGGTGGCACCCAGACCAGCTCATGGCCTTCACTGGTGCGTGGCTGGGGGGATACAGAGGACACAAACGATACACCTACCACAGAGGACAGCTTTTCATTGCCTTTGGGCAGCCTGGCACACATGAGCGATTACATGCTGCAGTGTTTCCACAACGACCGCCGAGTTGTTACAAGGACAACGTACCGTCCTTAATTTCCTCACTGTAGCGTGATCGTAAGATGCGCGAGTACAAGCGCACGCTGGTAGATGCACTGCTGGTGGCATTCCCACCTGACAGCAGGGGTAAGGTGGAAGCACAAGGCAAAGGCATTATTTTTGAGTGCTAAATGAAGCTTGAACCCCTGCGCAGGAATCCTGAATGGACTTTGTGTTTTGTTTTTCTGTTTAACTAGTAGCTGACCGCCCACTGTCAAATGACGGCGGGACGGTGCATCTCTTGTGGCGGGCCGCCGTCATATGACGGCGCTCGCTTTTTGGCCACTAGGGGGCACGCGCATGCCCGCCGCGTAGCTGGGGACCCGATGCGCGTGCCTGGCGGTCGCGATGACCGCCAGGCACCCGCGATTGCCCGGTAATCGAGCAGGACGTGGATCTGTGTGTGTAAACACACAGATCCACGTCCTGTCAGAGGAGAGGAGACCGATGGTGTGTCCCTTGTACATAGGGACACCGATCGGTCCCCTCCCCCAGTCAGTCCCCTCTCCCCACAGTTAGAATCACTAAGATAGGGTACATATTAACCCCTGCAGCGCCCCCTAGTGTTAACCCCTTCCCTGCCAGTCACATTTATACAGTAATCAATGCATTTTTATAGCACGGATCGCTGTATAAATGTGAATGGTCCCAAAAATGTGTCAAAAGTGTCCGAAGTGTCCGCCGCAATGTCGCAGTCACGATAAAAATCGCAAATCGCCGCCATTACTAGTAAAAAAAAAATAATAATAAAAATGCTATAAATCTATCCCCTATTTTGTAGACGCTATAACTTTTGCGCAAACCAATCAATAGACGCTTATTGCGATTTTTTTTTACCAAAAATATGTAGAAGAATACGTATCGGTCTAAACTGAGGAAAAAATGTGTTTAAAAAAAAAAAAAAAATTGGATATTTATTATAATAAAAAGTAAAAAATATTGCGTTTTTTCAAACTTGTCCCTCTTAATTTGTTTATAGCGCAAGAAATAAAAACCGCAGAGGTGATCAAATACCACCAAAATAAAGCTCTATCCGTGGGGAAAAAATGATAAAAATTTTATTTGGGTACATCCTTGCATGACCGCGCAATTGTCATTCAAAATGCAACAGCGCTGAAAGCTGAAAAATGGCTTGGTCAGGAAGGAGGTGTTCGTACCTGGTAGGCAAGTGGTTAACCACTACAATACTGTGCACTTTCGCCCCCTTCCTTCCCAGACCAATTTTCAGCTTTCAGCGCTCTCGCACTTTCAGTGACAATTGCGCGGTCATGCAATGCTGTAACCAAATGAATTTTTTATCATTTTGTTCGCACAAATAGAGCTTTAGTTTGGTGGTATTTATTCGCGACTCCGTTTTTTTTTTTTTTTTTGCGAAATAAGCGAAAACATAGCGGAAATTTTCAAAAAAAACTATATTTTCTCCTTTCTTTTTTAAAAGAAATCCAATAAAATCAAATTTTGTCATAAATTTAAGCCAAAATGTATTCTGCTACATGTTTTTATTAAAAAAAATTCTGTTAAGTGTATAATAATTGGTTCGTGTGATCACGGACTTATGTACGCAAATGATCATGTACAGATGTGTGCAGGTGATCACGGACATATGTGTGCAGGTGATCATTGGCACATTTTATTTTACTGGGACATATGTGAGGGACATGTGTTTTTATTATTTGGGGACATGTATTTTTATTTGGGGACATGTGTTTTTATTATTTGGGGACATGTGTGTTTTTGAGACATGTGTGTTTTGGGGACATGTGTGGGGACATGTGTGTTTACACTGTGGGGACACTACACTGGTGATCAGTGAGTAAAAAGCTGTAAAAAAACAGCTAATACTTACTGATCACCAGCCGGCTGCAGTGTGCCTAGCAACCGGCTGTTTGCTTACATCACATGGCGGCTGTGATTCGACACGGCCGTCATGTGATCATGTGATCATGTGATCGAGCCCTCCTGCCGATCCGCGATGCGCCGTGTCCGGGTGACACGGCCGCATCGGGATCGCGCCGCTGCGCGGGCAAGCGCGCGCGCGATCCCTCTACTTCTGAAGGACGTTCTGCTCCCACCATATGTACAGTGGCCGGGTGGGAAGTAGTTAATTAACATGAGCTACCAGGCCCTCAACTATAAAAGTCTGACGTGGACTCACTGCACAAAAATGCATCTATCAACTTGAGATAGCGACCCCCCCCCCCATGTCACAATATATATATATTTATTATATTTAAACAAAATAAAATAAATGACACTGCATATTTGAAAATAAAATAAATAATAAAAAGTGCCAGTAGGTCTGATGTCTTAGGTTAACATTTTCATTAGTTCCATATATTTTGCCAGAGTAAATATACATTCTTGCTTCTGAGAAGTATTAAACATTTCCCAATTTATACATGTGAATTATGGTAATGCTCTCATTTCTGACTCCACAGTTATGAGATGAGCCTCTTAACTTTGTTGGGTATTACATTTTCTGCAGACAAAAATGAGGATTTGGAAAGCCTATTTATTTCACACATATAAGCAAAGATATGAAGAAAAACAGGTCATCAAATGTTCTAGTGCACGGTTATTAGGAATCCTTGTAGATTTGATCTTTCCCAACTGATGTAATTTTGAGATTAAAAAAATGAAAACATTTTTAAATATCTGTTTAATGTAACCTCCTGAGCAGGAAGGGAATCAAGCATTAAATCAGAAAGGGAAAAGCAAAGCTACTGCCACCCTTTTCAACTGTGTTTAGATTGCCCCCTTTGGAATGGAGCCTCAAAAAGAAAATTGAACAAAAACAAAACATACAATTTTCTTTGCTTTATCCAAAATTGTTTCCAAAGTTTTGGATGGAACAGAGAAGGGTTAGAACTAGAGTTGAGCGGACACCTGGATGTTCGGGTTCGGCGGGTTCGGCGGAACTTCGGAAAAAAGTCCGGGTTCGGGACCGAACTCGACCCGAACTTGACCCCGAACTCCGAACCCCATTGAAGTCAATGGGGACCCGGACTTTTGAACACTAAAATGGCTGTAAAAAGGTCATGGAAAGGGCTAGAGGGCTGCAAATGGCAACAAAATGTTGTTAAGAGCATGGCAAGTGATCTGCAAACAAATGTGGATAGGGAAATAACTTAAAATAACATAAAAAAAAATAAAAAATAAATATTTAAAAAAATGCTGGAGGCCCCCTTCTCAGCAGAAGAGGTACAGGAAGTCATTAAGAACCTCAGAAACTCAACGGCACAATGCCGCACATATGGTGGGAATACCCCAGAATACGCACTTTCTGGAAAAAAATTATTCAATTTAATGGATATAAGATAGTGGGAAAATAAAATACTTGGAAATAAAAAAAAAATGAAAAAATTATAATCTTGACCTAGGAGGACGAAATTCAAATGGAGTAGGAGGTTGAGGTGGCGGTGGATGTGGCGGTGTAGGTGGAAGTGGCGGTGGAGGAGGACGAGGTAGCCAACACTGGTTCAAAAATACAATGGCTGGGTAAGGCTAGTGGTGAATGATGTGTCGAATTCTGTCCTGCGTCGCATAGTGTCCGCCCTGTACTGCGCTTGCTCAGTACGTAGGACAAGGGGATTTTGAAACTCTCCGAAGACGCGGTGACTCCAGGTTCAAGCCACATCATCCGAGGTTGAAGCCTAGCCAAGCGAGCCCGTGAGGGGCCCTGTTACTATGTGCTACCGTATGTCCACTTGGATGGTCGGGCTTGAACCTGCACTTACTGCGCAGGCGACGTTCATCTTTGGAGATTTTGTGAATCTCCTTGTCCTCCGTACTGCGCAAGCACTGCACCTGCGCAGTAAGTGGCCGGACACTATCCGATGGCAAGACAGTTTTCGTCAGAACACCGGTATATGTGTCTATTCTGCACAAGGTACGGCCAAGTCCTGTGGGATCCATGCCTGGTTAATTTTAATGAATGTGAGCTTGTCCACATTGGCTCTGGACAGGTGGCTGCGCTTGTCTGTGATAATGCCCCCTGCCGTGCTAAATACACGTTCAGATAATACACTGGCAGCAGGGCAGGCCAGCACCTCCAAGGCGTAAAGGGCAAGCTCAGGCCATGTGCCCAATTTGGAGACCCAGAAGTTGAAGGGGGCAGACCCGTCATGCAGTACGTGTACGCGTGTGCACACATACTGCTCCACCATGTTGGTGAAATGCTGCCTCCTGCTAAGACGTTCCATCTCAGCTGGTGGTGCTGGTTGTTGTGGCGTGCCGACAAAGCTTTTCCACATTCTGGCTATGCTAACCCTGCCTTGCGAGGTGCTGGCGGTGCCCCGGCTGCGTTGGCGACCTCTTCCTCCTCCTCTGCCTTTGCCTTGTGCTTCCACCGTACCCCCGCTTCCAAGTGGTAATGCCACCAGCAGCGCGTCTACCAGCGTGCGCTTGTGCTCGCGCATCTTACAATCAAGCTCCAGTAAGGTAATTAAGGACGGCACGTTGTCCTTGTAACGGGGATCCAGCAGGGTGGCCACCCAATAATCAGCACCAGTTAAAATGTGGGCAACTCGGCGGTCGTTGCGGAGACACTGCAGCATGTAATCGCTCATGTGTGCCAGGCTGCCCAGAGGCAAGGAAAAGCTGTCCTCTGTGGGAGGTGTATCGCCTGTGTCCTCTGTATCCCCCCAGCCATGCACCAGTGATGGACATGAGCTGGTCTGGGTGCCGCCCTGCTGTGAACATGGTTCCTCCTCCTCCTCCATCTCCTCCTCATCCTCCACCTCGTCATCCTCCAGAACTGTGCCCTTGCTGCCAGACAATTGTGTACCTGGCGCTTGTTGGTGCAGGAACCCAGCCTCGTAGCCACTTGTAAATGACTGCCCTGAAAGCCTTGGAAATTAACCCTCTTCCTCCTCCTCCTCCTCCTCCTCATCCTGTGCCACATCCTCTTCCATCATCACCTTAAGAGTTTTTTCAAGGAGGCATAGAACTGGGATAGTAACGCTGAGAACGGCGTCATCGGCACTGGCCATGTTGGTGGAGTACTCAAAACAGCGCAACAAGGCACACAGGTCTCGCATGGAGGCCCAGTTATTGGCGGTGAAGTGGTGCTGTTCCGCAAAGCGAATCACGCGTGCATGCTGCAGCTGACACTCCACTATTGCCTGCTGCTGCTCGCACAGTCTGGCCAGCATGTGCAAGGTGGAGTTCCACCTTGTGGGCACGTCACATATGAGACGGTGAGCGGGAAGGCCGAAGTTACGCTGCAGCGCTGACAGGCGAGCAGCAGCAGGGTGAAAACGCCGAAAGTGCGCACAGACGGCCCGCACTTTCTGCAGCAGCTCTGGCATATCGGGGTAATTCTTCAGGAACCTCTGGACCATCAAGTTCAGCACATGCGCCAGGCAAGGGATGTGCGTCAAACCGGCAAGGCCCAGAGCTGCTACGAGATTTCGCCCATTATCGCACACCACCAGACCGGGCTTGAGGCTCACTGCCACCAACCACTCATCGGTCTGTTGTTCCATGTCCCTCCACAACTCCTGCGCGGTGTGGGGTTTTTCCCCCAAACAGGAAAGTTTTAAAACTGCCTGCTGTCGTTTAGCTCTGGCTGTGCTGAAGTTGGTGGTGAAGGTGTTACGCTGACCGGATGAGGAGGCGGTAGAGGATGAGGAGGCGGAGTAGGAGGAGTTAGCAACAGGAGGCAAACTGAAGTGCCCTGCAATCCTCGGTGGTGGAAGGACATGCGCCAAAGTGCTATCCGCCTCAGGCCCAGCCGCCACTACATTTACCCAGTGTGCTGTTAGGGAGATATAACCTCCCTGACCGTGCTTACTGGTCCACGCATCCGTAGTTAGGTGGACCTTGCCACAGATGGCGTTGCGCAGTGCACACCTGATTTTGTCCCCCACTTGGTTGTGCAGGGAAGGGATAGCTCGTCTGGAAAAGTAGTGGCGGCTGGGCACGACGTACTGTGGGACAGCCAATGACATCAGCCTTTGAAAACTCTGCGTCTCCACCAGACGGAATGACAGCATTTCAAAGGCGAGCAATTTTGAAATGCTGGCATTCAGGGCCAGGGATCGCGGGTGGCTAGGGGGGTACTTCCTCTTCGGCTCCAGTGTTTGGGAAATAGAGAGCTGAAAGCTTCCATGGGACATTGTGCAGATGGTTGGTGACCCAGGTGGTAGTGTTGCTGGCAGATCCTCTGTTTGCGGGTTGGCAGGTGTCACTGTCACTACAGAGGTGGATGAAGAGGCCGAGACTTCAGCAGAAGAGGAAGCAGGAGGAGCCAGAGACCTTTCTTGGTTTTTGCGGTGTCTACTCCACTGCATCTCGTGCTTTGCACTTAGATGCCTGGTCATGCAGGTTGTGCTCAGGTTGAGAACGTTTATGCCTCGCTTCAAGCTCTGATTGCACAGCGTGCAAACCACTCGTGTCTTGTCATCAGGACATTGTCTGAAGAACTGCCATGCTAGGGAACTCCTTGCACCTGGCTTTGGTGTGCTCGGTCCCTTGCTGCGTTGGGCAGTAGCAGACGTACTGTCTAGGGGACAGACACTCCGCTTTTGCACCCTGCTCCCTCTTCTGCTGTGCTGGTGGCTCTGTGCGACCACCGCCTCTTCCTCTGAACTACACTGGTCACCTGCATGACGTTGATTCCATGTGGGGTCAAGGACCTCATTGTCCTCCATATCATCTTCCACCCAAAATTCACCCCTGCCCTCCTTGTCGGTCTGCACAATGGCGAAAGCAGCAGCAGTTGGCACCTGTGTTTCGTCATCATCCGAGACGTGCTGCGTTGGTCCTCCCATGTACTCATCATGAAACATAAGTGGTTGGGCATCGGTGCACACAATCTCTTCCACTTCTGAGGCAGGGCTAGATGGATGGCCCTGGGAAACCCTGCTAACAGAGTCATCAAAAAGCAGAAGAGACTGCTGCATGATTTGGGGCTCAGACTGATTGGCTGATTTGCAAGGGGGTGAGGTGAAAGACTGATGGACATCGGCTGTAGGTGCCAACTCTGAACTTTCATCAGGAGACTGGGTGGGAGACAATGTGAAGGAACCGGAGGCACTGTCAGCAGCAACCCAATCTACTATCGCCTGTACTTGTCCTGGCCTCGACATTCGTACAGCCTCATTAGGCATGCCAAAATACTGCTGCAGGCTCTGTCGCCTACTCGCACCTGCGGAAGGTGTTTCACTAGTGCGTGTAGCTGGCACAGATCGACCACGTCCTCTCCCTGCAACAGGAGCGCCACCAGCAGCACCACGACCCGGGCCACGTCCCCTTTTTGATGATCTCCTCATATTTTCAAAATTTTTGATCTCGCCCTAAATGGGTGTTTTTGTATATAGCAGAATACACGTACACGTAAAGCGTTTATGAAAACGCAGAAAATGCTATTGGGAAGAAATAAAAACACTGCAAAATTTTTTTTTTTTGCAATATTTTTGCAATATCAGACTACACGGATAGTATGTAAAGCGTTTATGAAAACGCAGAAAATGCTATTGGGGAGAAAAAAAACACAGCAAATTTTATTTATTTTGCAATGTTTTTGCAATATCAGACTACATGGATAGTATGTAAAGCGTTTATGAAAACGCAGAAAATGCTATTGGGAAGAAAAAAAAACACTGCAAAAATTTTTTTTTTTTGCAATGTTTTTGCAATATCAGACTACACGGATAGTATGTAAAGCGTTTATGAAAACGCAGAAAATGCTATTGGGAAGAAAAAAAAACTGCAAAATTTTATTTTTTTGCAATGTTTTTGCAATATCAGAATACACGGTTAGTGTCTACAGCGTGTATGTAGGAACACGCAGAAAATGCTATTGGGAAAAAAAAATAAAAAGCAAAATTCAATTTTTATGCAATGTTTTTCCAATAGCAGAATACACACAGACTGTGGTGTATCTCTTAGTATATGCAGTGCAGTAATGTTGCACTGAGCTTGCAAATAAAACGTTTAGCTTTTGTCTGGCACTGGCCTCATGGCACTGTTACTGTGACTGTGCACTGCACCCCAGCCAGGGTACAATTGCTTTAGGAATCTCTTCAATAATTATGTCTGCCTCTTTCTTTTGCAAAATAAAGAAACTCCCTCCCTACTCTAGCTATCTAGATCGCTCACTGATCTAACTAATTAGAATAAAATTCCAGGAATGTGGACGGACTTTAGCACACTAACTCTATCTATCTATCTGCAGCACAGGAACCTGCCTAACAGTGTCTGTGTAACAGAATGACGCTGTGTGCTGTGTGTGTACTATTTATAGAGACTGGGTCACATGCTGCACTGGCCAATCACAGCCATGCCATTAGTAGGCATGGCTGTGATGGCTTCTAGGGCACACTAGTGAAACGATCATCCATCCACCCCCAAAAGTCTGGTACGGACCCGAACTTTACAGTTCGGGTTCGCTCAACCCTAGTTAGAACCTTTTTTGTCTTGTACTCTTTTAAAATTAAAAGTTACCTTTGCAGTGGAGCTTCTCTCCAAGATGTATATAGGATGTAGGACAGTTACTAGCACTCCACGAAAAGTCACAGTGGTTATATCTAATTCTACTACTGTGAAGAAGTTAACTTACCATATATACTCGAGTATAAGCTGACCCAAATATAAGCAGAGGCACCTAATTTTACCACAAAAAAATGGGAAAACTTATTGACTCGAGTATAAGCCTAGGGTGAGAAATGCGCAGTGGAAAAGAGGGTCAACAATGCCCATTTGCAGCCTCACTGTGCCCATTTGCATGCCTCACTGTGCCCATTTGCCATAGGTCCCCTGAACTTCAAACTTGGTAGTTAAGGGCTCCTAAATGCTCTGCTTTTACCAACTCTTGGCATTGGTGACCCCCTATATTAAGAAGCAGGACACATACATGAGGCTTGCCATCACTCCAGAGCAAAGGCTAATAGCCACCTTGCGTTACTTGGTGATGGGGGAAGTCTCCAGGACCTCAAGTTTACCACTGGGATCTCCCCCCAGGTTCTGGGACTCATTATTCCAGACACCTGCTCAGCCATTATTTAAGTACTGCAGAAGGACTATATTTGGGTAAGTAATTGCCTTTCAGATCACATTCTATGTATTAATGTTTGCTAATGTATTGTCTTAATTTGTTGATTACATTATTTTCAATATTGTAATATGCTGTGAATGTCCTATTTGTCCTCATGCATACTGTAAGCTTTTCCTGATCCTTTGTTGGCCTACATGCATATTTTCCATAACTAACCTCCCCAGCATGCTATACTGGGCCCATACACACCTAGCCTAGCAACTTCACAGTGTTTTTTGACAGCTACATTTTGGGGCTTACCCTAAACAACCCCTAAAATGTGTACAAATGTTATTGTTGTACTCAAATTCAGGCAGAGTGCAAGAGACCAATTTTTGGGGCAGAAAACTCATTTGGAACCCTCCCCTCAAAAATGCAAAGTCAACAGATACAAATACTCTATCTGCAGACTTTGCCAAACCCATATACACTATCCCTCTTTTGTGTTTACATTTCTGTATAAATTCACCCAACCATGTAGTGCAAGGGTCTGCCTGATTACCTAAAATTGTAACGTAGATAGTTTTTGTCTCCTATTATATTGATAGGTATATCCAGAATGTCAAAATGTGCTGCAATTTGGACAGTGTGGATCCATATTTTTAGATTATGACACTTCTTACCTGTCCACTGGACTGCCAATAGTGTAATTAAGGAGGGGCTGGCTAAAGTATCCCATATTATTTATGTAAACAGCTCTCAGTCTCATGGAAGTGGAGAGGGTTACCTGTCCAAAACATCTACCCATTTCCTCCCCCACCCTAAAATATTTGCTAATGGGCCACTAGAGGGGGAGATGAATCAGATGAGTTGACCTTACCCTTTTGTGTCAAATCTGCTTGCAATGTGCAGAAGTAGTAATTTTTTGTTTCTTTTTTTAATCCACAGTTTCCTTCTAACCCACAGCAATGGCAGGACATTGCAGCCCAGTTCCACCTTCAGTGGGATTTTCTCAACTGTGGTGGTGCTACTGATGGCAAGCATGTCCAGATTTTGTCCCACCACCCAACTCTGGCTCATATTATTTTAATTATAAGGTCTTTTGCAGCATAGTCATGCTAGCTGTAGTGTTTGCCAACTATTATTTTTTATATCTAAATGGAAGCTTAAACTTGCCACCTGCTGAGGAGAATGTTAAGGGCCTCGATTTTGTTTTTGTTTCAGATAAGGCCTTTGCTCTGGGGGAACATCTGATGGAGCCATTTCCAATGAGAAACCTCCCCCCAGAGCAGAGAATATTCAATTACAGGCTCTCTTGTGTCAGAAGGGTGCATGAAATGCCTTTGGAATCCTATTAAGGCGTTTCAAGGCTGTTTTTGACTCCAATCAACCTGGCACTCTACAATATCAACCATGTGGTCCTGTACTGTTGTATTTTAACATATTTTTTTAAGGAGGAATGTGACTAGCTACCTTGCCTCACTGCCAAGGGACGTGGACCCTGCAGTGGCAGGCCCAGCTTAAGAGGCTGCAGCTCGGCCATCTGGGGGCGTGCTGATGGCTCTTGAAAATGCCCACGCTGGATTGCCCTAACAAATTGCCAGAAATGTACGGCAGAAATACATACATTTTTTTGTGGGTAGAGGAGCAGTGGCTTTGCAGCAAATTGTAGCTGATTATGCCTAATATAATTTTGAGATCATAAACTCATCTTTCATTTGAACTACTGTTGTCTCTGTTTCTTATCTGTCTAATATGTTCACAAATGGGCTTTATTTTGGCCACTTGCTCCATTAGTGCAAATGTACCTTATTTGCTACATAAGGTGACAATATCGTCTTCAGCTAACTATTATGGTGTGCTGTGGGTCTGCTACACACACACAATGTTTTTGTTCTTAATGGATTTAATGGATCAACTGTGGGTATAGGATTGGGTATATGGGATTGTATGATATTTTTTTATTTTTTAATTAATTTATTTATTTATTTATTTTATGGTTGACTAAAAATTGCAGGAGTTGGCCACATTTTAAGAGCACATTGTCACCGTAACTACAACTACTTAATGAATACACTCGTATTGAGCCTTTAAATAATAGCAACACATTGTTTATTAAAAAACTATTTACTCAAAGCTCATTCACATGTGCGTCTTAAGGTTTTAAAACAAACCAACATCTTGGTGCATAACATGTATGTTTTGCATTATTTCCCCTTTTTTGGGGCTAAACAGGCATGTTCAAAAACATTAGATATGCATGTCAAACTCAGGAACTTACAAAGTTCTATTTTGGTGAAGTAAAGGCCACATGAGACATTAGTATCCAAAGACTGTGTGGATGTTGCCTTTGTCATATGGGGTGATCTCACCCCTTTAAAAGCCCAAATTTGAAGCCACGTACACGGAGAGGCATAACAATTACATTACCCTTATGATTCCATGTCGCAAATGTGTGTAGTTACAAACAACTTTTTTCCCAAACCCACAAAACACACAGTGTGTCAACATGTGCTTGCTCCCATCACGGGGTATCAATGGACATGTTTCGGGGGGTGCAACCCCTTCCTCCCTCCTTTTATAGTTATAAGGAAGGGGTTGCACCCCCAAAATGCGTCCATTGATACCCAGTGATGGTAGATAGCACATCTTGACACACTGTGTGTTTTGTGGCTTTCGGAAAACTAGATGTATGGAAATAAACACATTTTAGGCATGGGATCATGAGGGAAATAAGAATGTTAAGGCACAATTTGGGAGCACCTTCAAATTTTGGGTTTTATATTCTTAAAAACACTGAAAAATTACAATTCACATTAGCTAGGGTAATGTTTCCCAACTCTCCTCCTCAAGATGCAAACCCAGGTCATGTTTTCTATACTTGTAGAATTTGGCACAGGTGATGTTGTCATGTTCAATGTTAGTAATTTACACAGTCGTTTTTTGACTGAGGAAAATACAGAAAACATGACCTGGTGGTGTACCTAGAAGAGTGGAGTGGGGAAACACTGAGTTCTGTCTCTAAACTTTCACATTTCCAAGTCTGAAAAACGTTAAATCAAAAAAGGGCCAACAAGAGCCAACAAGTGGAATAAAAAACTTTAGAACAGGCAAGAGGAAATTAAAATTTGGCAAGCATGTCCACAAAATCTCTGATTCTTCGCTGTAAAGCAGTGGCAGCCTCTTTGATTTTCTCCAGATCGTCCAAACAATGCAACATATCATTCTGCCAATAGTGCATCGTGGAAGATCACGACCTAGTAAGAAGAGTAAAAAGTATTAAGGTAATGATGGTCAAGTGGCTGAGGCCCTACATAGTGAGTTATGGTCAAATTCAGTAAATGCTTACCTACCCAGTCTGTTGTTGCTTGCAACCTGCTTGTCCTTCAGACACCTACACAACTAGGAATGTACACACTCCAACTACTCTTTAATCTTGGTCCTGGTGCCTGAGTCTCCGAAAACTCGGGTATCTAGCAACACTGCAAGCTCCTTCCACCTCTTCCTTCTCCATGCTAATGTTAATGCACTACATACTTTTCTAATGTGTGGCGTGGGTGTTTGGCTTCAAATGTGTATACATGTCAAGTGTTTCGATGTCCAAACAAGAGTCCAACAATACTTACTTGCACAAACAAGAGGCTCTCGAATACTTTCTTCCTCTTCTGGGTCGCTTTGGCCCTTAGTGTGACTAGCATCAGAGTATTGTACATCTGTGCTGGGTCCAGGAGTCAGATCCCATGCCTCCCAAACAACATCCTGGGTGAGCTCACCACACTCTCTTTCTTCTAAAAAGAAACAATACACCATTCATTTAGCCACCCCAAGTCCCATCTGTTTCTAGCATCCATTTTGCTACATTAGTTGACCAACCTTGCACTTGGTCCGATGTCAGTGTTTGCTCCTGACATGTTGACTCCACCATGCTGCACTCTGGTTGTTTTTTTTTCCTGTGAAAAATGCATAGACAATGGATGGTGATGTCATTTTAAGGAGGGCAAACACTGGACAAGTGCCAGCAGTTGCCCCCCACTTCTCTTGTCTCCTATGGGAAAGGGGATATATGATGATCATCCTAGCAGGCGTGACTCTGTGTGACTGTGATCCCTTTCATCTACCCATGTCTACACTGGCAAGGCTGCATTAATTGCCACTGATGAGGCAGGCAGCAACCAGAAAGTGTTCTTTACCCCTTAAGTTCTGACCTAAGCCCATGGCCTTTGGCTCACCTAAAAGCACCCCTGTCAGTGGCTAAATGAGTGTGTTTTAAGTTGTCACTTATGTTTTTGGGGGGAAGATGCCCTTGTTGCCTCCCCTGTTGGGACCAGAGCAAGGGTAGCCTCCCTTCATGCATTGTGGTGGCTTGGCTGGTGCCTCTTTTTTGGTGCCTCCCCGTTGAAAGAAGATTAAAAAATTTGTTACAAAAATAAAGAAATCTCCAAAAACATGACCAAATAAGAATGTTCATATCTGCCTTATATTTACCTTCATCTTTTGAATACCAAGTCATACAAAGATTTAAGATAACCTTATATATAATTCTCTAGAGCTACTTGGAGAAAGAACATATACAGACAGCTAATTTACACATATACATATTGGTTAGATAAAAATCTTGCTTACTTTTTTTAATGATCTAATGTATGTACTCCATCTGGTCTTGCTCACGGTGTTTGAGATCAGATCATAGTTTTCTGATTTGGTCATTTGATCATTCCACTTCTCCAAAATGCTCTCCTTTCATAATTGCACAGCTTGCAGTCATAGTTATGCTTCTCTAGGAGGTGCACCATCTCCACATCTCATCCTTGCTCATGGGGGCTGCTTTATGCCTCCTATGAGCTCCACCACCGTGGGGCTGCCTGGAATCTGACTAATCCGCCATGTTGTCCCGCACGAATGTTCCGCTGTGTGTGCTTTGCATGCAGAAGAGAGATGGTCACGCCCCAGCGTCATGACGCACTGAGAGAAGAGTTTCACGCATGCACAGTGTATATAAAGCCATAACGCACGGTCGATGGAATGGCCGTAGGAACGATCTTGGAGTATAGGACGAATGATCGATATCACCAACACACAAAAGAAGTCAGAAGACGAAGGGGCAATTGGAAATTGGGGCATAGGTGGTTAGTGGCCTATACTGCTTAGATTGAGGCCTACATTGGGGGCGGCTTATGAGTTAAGCCAGAGGTTATGTTTTGTCTTGTGTTCTGTCTTGCAGGCATCATATCATTTATCATAACAAATACATTTACTGTGCCTGATTTTTTGCCCCAATTCATTGACCTGTATCGGGAGCTGCCCTGTCTCTGGAAGGTCAGGAGTCGAGACTACTCAAATAAAATCTTGAAGAAGGCAGCATTGGAGAAACTGCTTGAGTTGGTGAAGCCAGTGTACCCCAAGGCAGACATCAACTATGTCAAGACAAAAAAATCAAACCTGAGGAGTACTTTTAAAAGGAAGCTCAACAGGGTCATGGACTCACAGAGATCTGGAGCATCAGCAGATGACATATATGCAGTGGCGTAACTAGAACTTTCAGGGCCCCGGTGCAAGAAACCATGGAGGGCCCCCCTGACCTCCAGCCAGGGCCCTTCCCACTGATCACGGGGGCAGCAGGACCTGGATAGGAGGGGGAACAAATCCCCTCCATTTTCCTCCTGCAGCCACTTAAGGCCTATCAGAGGGAGAGGACAAGAAGCAGACTTTTAGTGGCTGCAGGAGAAAAAATTCAGGGATTTGTTCCTCCCCCCCAGTCAGGTGTTCAGGGGCACCATGTGTGCTATTGCAATTGTGACCCCTGTAGTTACGCTCCTGTGATGAGTGGCAGAGGTGGTGGTGGGGGATGGGATTAGTGGCAGCAGTGGTGGTTGGGGAGAGATAGAATCAGTGGCATTGTGTGGGGGATGGGATGAGGGGCAGTGGTGAGGGAGAGATGGGATGAGTGGCAGTGGTGAGGGAGAGATGGGATGAGTGGCAGCGGTGGGGGGGGGGTGGGATCAGTGGCAGAAGTGGTGGTTGGGTGGGGGGGGGGGGGGGGATGGGATCAGTGGTGGTGGTGGGGGGGGATGGGATGAGTGGCAAGGGTTGTGGCAGTAGTGGTGGTGGTGTGGGGGGGTATAAGTGGTGGTGGTGGTGTGGAGGGAGGGGGATTATCAGTGGCAGTAGTGGTGGTGGAGTGGGGGATATCAGTGGTGGTGTGGGGGAGGGGGGTATCAGTGGCAGTAGTAGTGGTGGTGTGGGGGGGGTATCGGCGGTGGTGGTGGTGTGGGGGAGGGGGTATCAGTGGCAGTAGTAGTGGTGGTGGGGGGAGGGGGTATCAGTGGTGGTGTGGGGTATCAGTGGTAGTAGTAGTGGGGGTGGTGGGGTGGGGGGTATCAGTGGCAGCAGCTGTGGTGGTGTGGGGCTATCAGTGGCAGTAGTGGTGGTGGTGGTGTGGGGGGGGTATCGGTGGTGGTGTGGGGGGGGGGGTATCAGTGGTGGTGGTGGGGGGAGGGGGTATCAGTGGCAGCAGTGGGGTGGTGTGGGGGGGTATCAGTGGCAGTAGTGGTGTGGGGGGGGTTATCAGTGGTGGTGTGGGGGGGGGGTATTAGTGGCAGCAGTGGTGGTGGTGTGGGGGGTATCAGTGGCAGTAGTGGTGGTGTGGGGGGGTTTCAGTGGTGGTGTGGGGGAAGGGGGTATCAGTGGCAGCAGTGGTGGTGGTGTGGGGGGTATCAGTGGCAGTAGTGGTGGTGGGTGGTGTGGGGGGGTTTCAGTGGTGGTGGGGGGGGGGGGTATCAGTGGCAGCAGTGGTGGTGGTGTGGGGGGTATCAGTGGCAGTAGTGGTGGTGGGGGGGGGGTTTCAGTGGTGGTGTGGGGGGGGGGGGTATCAGTGGCAGCAGTGGTGGTGGTGTGGGGGGTATCAGTGGCAGTAGTGGTGGTGGTGGTGTGGGGGGGTTTCAGTGGTGGTGTAGGGGGAGGGGGTATCAGTGGCAGCAGTGGTGGTGGTGTGGGGGGTATCAGTGGCAGTAGTGGTGCTGTGGGAGGGGGGGTTTCAGTGGTGGTGTGGGGGTATCTGTGGCAGCAGTGGTGGTGGTGTGGGGGAGGGGGATATCTATGGCAGTAGTGGTGGTGGTGTGTGGGGGGGAGGGGGTGCCACTCACTTGCAGATCACTTGGTTCCCTCTCCTTGCTTGGGCGAGCAGAGATGATGGGCGGGGCCTGTGAGTGAAGGCGGAGCCGTAGAAGATGGGCGGAGCGGGCAGGGACTGTGCCTGTGAGTGCAGGCGGTGACTTAGAAGATGGGCAGGGACTGTGAGTGAAGGCAGAGCGGGCTGGGAAGGAGAAGATGGGCGGGGACTTTGCGGGTGGAGAGGATGGGTGGAGCGGGCGGGGACTGTGCCCGTGAGTGCGGGAACACAGGATGGGCGGAGAGGATGGGCGGGGACTGTGCCGTGTGCCCGTTAAAGCGGGCGGGGAGGATGGGCGGAGCAGCCGTAGATGATTAGGGGGCGGATCGTACCGGGACTCCACGCGAATGACTATCTCCCGGGCGGCGGCAGTGGGCCCCCATACAGTGGCGGAACTGAAGGGCCCAGTTGCAAATGCGACTGGTGCGACCCTGATAATTCCGCCACTGCATATATGTCCCCAGGCTGTGGTATTACACAGCCTGCGGTTTTTGTCTGACAGCTCCAGAGGTCCACACAGGTCCTGCTGCATAGGATGAAGATGTGGAGGAGCCCAGCCTGACCCAGGTAAAGCATTGTTCAACTTTTTTTTATCACAAAACACAATGATCATAACTAGACGTTATTGTTAAAATATTTCTGCCTTCACAAAGTGGTTTCCATATCAATAGACAGTAGTGACCAAAAATGATTTGTACAAGAATAAAAACTGCTGGGGTCAGAATGGTAGTCTTTTCTATTTGTCCACATTCAATTTGCAACAGTGAGATCAAAATTGTGTGTGATTGATGACCAAACCCTAAAAAAGATTCTAATTATGTCCGATTTTCATACACAGGAAAGTGTCAGTAAGAAGGAGCCCGTGGCCAGCAGCCAGACGGAGTCCCAGATCCCTCCCCTACGCCCTCCTGCTAAAAAAGCCAGCAAGAGCAGGAATCTAGACGAGGCCACAGCTGCCTTCCTCAGCCAGGCCACTACTGCCATCTGTACTGACCCAGATGAGTGCGAGGGATTTGGCGTGGTGACAGCCAATAGGTTAAGGGAGATGGCCAGTGACCAGAGGAGAAAGTGTGAGGAGCTCATCCTTCAGCTCCTCAACAGGGGGCCGACGGGCAAGATCTATGCCACCACCCACCTGTGTGATTTTGTGGGACCACATACACAACCTCCGCAGCCAACCCACCCCCCACAGCAACCCCACCCACCACAGCAGCATGGCGGTCAATGGCAACACCAGCCCCAAGACCCCCAACAAGGCCAATGGTCTGGGGATTCCCCCCCCCCTTTCGACGCTTACTAATTATTATTTTCTTTTTTGTTTGAAGAATGATTTGATTTGTTATATTTTATATATTTTTGGATGCATAGAATGCACGTTTTGGTTAAGTTTTATTGGCAGATAGCATGTCCAATTTTATTTCTGTTTTTAATGCACAATAAAAAAATGGGTAGAATAATACTTGGCTATGTGTTTTACTTCAAATGACAGTTTGGGAGTAGGCAAGTACTTTTTCAAAAATACAATGTAAAATTAACACGGGATACCAACATAGTTGTATCTTTGATATTAAAAACTACAGGATAATAGTGTTGTGGTAACTTGGCCAAAAAAAAAAAAAAAACAAGCTTAAGAATATTATTCTTGATATCACTAAATAAAGCCTTTGAAAATACGTTTGGCAGAACTCCATCAGTATCACCTGCAAAGAAGATTCATTATTATCCCATTAAAGAAGTAGAGAATGTTCGCTGCATTTCGATATTTCATAATTTGCCACATCACAAATGTTAATTCTCCATTACAAACACTAGTTTACAAGACTGACCACTTCCGGCTCGTCCTTGCTTCCAAGCATGCGTGTTTGTACTTTGGACTTTTGTGTGATGGACTTGTGTACAGACGAGACGAAAATCTGACAACAGACCACTGTCCGCCGAAAATTTACTAGCCTGCCATCCAACATATGTTGGTGGAAAGTTGGACACCAATTGTCTGATGGAGCGTACTAACGGTCAGATTTTAGGCAAACAGTCTGTCATCACACAATTCTCTGACGAAAATCCGATCATGTGTACGAGGCTTTACAGTATTTTATAAGTCTATTTCTCAAAGCAGTATAATGAGTCTGACATTTTGGGAAATTAATAGGATTATAGGCAGCTGTAAAGGTAAAATTTGAAAAAAACTTTAATCTCTAAGAAAGAGACAGAATTTATTCATAGATTATACACACTTAAACTAAGAGTGTTAAATATTGAGATAAGCTTGAATTGTTTCATTAGAGAAGTAATAATTAAAATAAAATGGAGAAATAAAGAAGAAAAAAAGAAAGTGAGAAAGCAGAATAAAAGCAGATTGTTTAGAAATATTAGATTGGAAGAGCTAACTAGAATTAAAAAAATACTTAAAAGAGTTTAAAGCAACTGAGACCAATTCAGTAATATTTTAAGTAATCATAAAAAGAAGGAGGATTTAGGGAAAGTGAGTGAGACCACTGGCAGTCACTGAAGTAGTCAAAATAAGTTGAAACATGTAGGGTGTACCTACAATTGGTCTGTTTATAATTTTTTAGATTACCGGTATTTATATTTTATCTGTAAGCTTGATAGACTTTCCACAAAAGTCATAATTGCACTATAGATGTGTAGCCTTCCTGATTTTTCCATGCTTAATTGGGAGTACATCTGTGGACTGAAGCAAAGTGATGCATTCTCAAGTTGAGAGGTGAGATTTGCAGGGTTAGAAGAAACTGAGACACTGCTGGGCAAACAGCTAACCATTTGTGGCTGATGGAGTGTCTATAAATACAACAAACAGAAATGACCCTTATATTTTTGTATGAGGTGAAGTTAACACCATCCACTAAATAATGTTGTTTGAAAATATTAGTAGGAGAAAAGCACAGATGACTTATGAAGAAGTGCTGTTCTTTTCTCTCTAAATTGATATGCATAAGCAATGTAAATTTGTGGAATGCTGGCTGAGAGGAAAGTATGGCATAGACTAACATTTTAGTAGAATATAGCAACAAGATGCACATCAGTACTTTCTGTGAAAAAGGGCAGTCAATCTACATTTATCTTGGCCATGCCTCCAAGTTTTAAAGTATTTCAGCCAGGATGAGTACTTTAAAGCCTAAATTTAACACAAAAACAAAATCAGCACAAGGGACGTTACTTACCATCCATGTGATATATCCCTTGTGCTGCTGTCTTGTGGTATAGTAGAAAACATTCTCCTCGTATCCCCCCACTGCCTCTGCCACTGTAGTCTTCCAGTGCTGTGGGGTTAATACAGCTGAGGGAGCTGTGGCAGGCCCTCATTAAGAGTACCCGAATATGTGCATCCTTTCCACCCACCTCCCTTAATAATTGAAGCCATAATATTGCTTCTATTAATCAAACATGATCTATGAATGAAGGAGGCAGACCTTTCATCCATCTGTCCCCTCAATTTTCAGATCTTATTTTAATCATATGGCATCAAAAACGCATCAGAACGCGCATTTAGAAATGCATTTGTAATGCAGAAATTGTGGTGTGAATCGGCCCTGATAGTAAGCAATGTCCTTTGTGCTGATTTTGTTTACTAAACTTAGGTTTTAACAAAAACAGAACACAAAATAATCCACACAAAGATGGGGCACATAGTAAAATAAAAAAATATTTTTTATTTTACCTTAGGAAAGATTTGTTTTGCATGCAATCACTCTACTATTATTTTTATAGGGAAACAAAAATTAGGCATAACAAAGGCAGGAATAAATGTAACTATGCGCTATTGTTACAGTACATCTAGTGGAATTTTTAAACCCCACTAGGTTATCAATTCATCAGTAATAGTTTACAAACCGTAGTTCTGCGTATAGCACATAAAACACATACCTGTGTACACTTATGCCCGTACACACGATCGGATATTGATCAGACATTCCAACAGCAAAATCCATGGATTTTTTCCAACGGATGTTGGCTCAAACTTGTTTTGGATACACACGGTCACACAAAGTTGGTCGGAAATTGCGAACGTCAAGAATGCGGTGACGTACAACACGTACGATGAGCCGAGGAGAAAAATCAAGTTCAATAGCCAGTGCGGCTCTTTTTCATAGAGAACTTAGTAATGAAACAGGGATTGCTGGTCTGGTAAGCAGGGGAGTGTGCCCAGAAATGCTTATTTTCCCAGTAACACTTCCTTACAAACCAGTCTTACTTCCTTACTCAAACCAGTATGAGTGCAAACCAGGGAGGGAGTGCGGAGGGGAAGAATCTTGGGCGAGGGTCAGTTAAACTGGCTTGAGTGTGAGTGCACCCTAAGGAGTATATTTATTTAGCAGTGAATGTGAAATTTATCAAAAATTAACAGCTGGTGAATCTTCAGGGGCATGTGCTTTAATTTACAGGAATGATTAGGCACCTGTGAATCTTTGGTGAATTCAGTGCTTAAGGCCGGGTTCACACTGGTGCGACACTACAGCCCTCCTACTTTGGATCTGACTTTGCCCTGCGACTTGAAGCCGACATACGTCCGACTTTCAATGAACAGGGATCCAACTTGGATCCCCACCAATACCAGGCACTGTGTTTGGTATGAATCTTGAGGGGGAACTCCACGCTAAATTTTAAATTAAAAAACGGCATGGGTTCCCCTTCCAAGAGCATACAAGGCCTTTGGGTCTGGTATGGATTTTAAGGGGAACCCCCTACACCAAAAAAACGGCGTGGGGGTCCCCCCAAAATCCATACCAGACCCTTACCCGAGCATGCAGCCCGGCCGGTCAGGAAGAGGGGTGGGGACGAGCGAGAGAAGACCGGGCCAACGCTAGCAAAAGAGCGGGCAAAATAGATAGAAGATAGCGGAGGAGCCTGGCAGAAGGCACCGGAGAGCAGGAGAAGAACCGGAGAGTGCGGAGAAGTTGGAAGAAGACCCCCGATGTCGGTAGAAGACCCCCGGAGCTGCCTAATAAATTACTTTAAAAAACCTGTCTAGTGTGTTTTTTTTATTGACACTTTTTTCCCCAGGTGAATGGGTAGGGGTACAATGTACCCCATACTCATTCACATAGGGTGGGGGCTGGGATCTGGGGCCCCCCTTATTAAAGGGGTCTCCCGGATTCCGATGAGCCCCCCGCCCGCAGACCCTGACATCCAATGGCCAGGGTTGTCGGGAAGAGGCCCTTGTCTTCATCAACATGGGGACAATGTGCTTTGGGGCGGGGGGGGGGCCGCAGAACGCCCCCCTGCCCCAAAGCACCCACTCCCCCATGTTGAGAGCATGCGGCCTGGTACAGTTTAGGGGGGTGCTCGCTCGTCCCCACCCCCTTTCCTGACCAGCCAGGCTGTGTGCTTGGATAAGGGTCTGGTATGGATTCTGGGGGGACCCCCATGCCGTATCAGAATCCATATCAGACCGAAGGGCCTGGTATGCTCTTGGAGGGGGAACCCATGTTTTTTTTTATTTAAAATTTGGCGTGGAGTTCCCCCTCAAGATCATCAGAGCACAAGTCGCATGCCAAAGTCGGATCATGCAAGACTTCAATGATAGTCAATGGGCTGAAGTAGGATCAATGTCAGATCAAAGTAGTACAGGAAGCAATTTCAAAGTCGGACTGGCTTGTGTTGGACCAAGTTCCTCTTATAACTATATTATTATAGTGCTATTTTTCCACGAGGAAATTTTATTTGCACCTGCTATGTGTTTTAAAGTTGCTCTAGGCAGTTTTCTGCTAATTGTGAACGGCGTTAACACATTCTATTTAGCAAGAAAAACATTTCTTTTTCCTTGAGTGCTGCTCATGGAATATGGCTGACTTCAGTGATCTAGTCCGTAAATATACTGTATATGATCCATCCAGTGTGGTCTGTAAATTAACAGCTATCACTGTAAACTTTTGTTTGTAAAAAAAAAACTTGCTAGCGCAGGCATGACGTTCAGACACGTAGAAATGCCTACTGTAAGATCTCTGAATTATGTGGGAGCACCGCAGGGCCCCTGAATACAGTCTTTTCTCATCTGCAAGATTTGACACCTCTTGAGGTTGTCAATGGAAAGCCCGTGCCTTTTGACTCCCACATCATTGAATTGGATCGTCACGATGCTGTGCAGTCTCACTGGCCAATAGGGAGGTTTTACCCGTCCTGGGTAGAAACTGACGTTAGTTACGCGTGCATCATTGACCTCCTCAGATGTGCTTGAGTACAGAACACAGACCAAGCCACCCTCTTTCAGAGCAGCAATCCACTGCACCGCACACCTGATTAGCCAGTAGCAGCATCCAGCTCCTCAGACGCGCTGAATGCTGAACACACGCTAAGTCGTCCTCCCTCTGAGCAGAGATCTACTGCACCGCACACTGGCAAAATAAATCTGACTACCTCTTGGAGCCATGGGCATCCCTGTCTTCAGCAGCCTCCAGATCTGCCAACCGTGAGTAACCGGTGTATCTCCAGCACAGAGGACGCTTTCTCTTTCCATGCATTATATGTATGCTCATCTCACGGAACAGCCTACTGACGATCAGTCTGAAGTAGGGTTGTCCCGATATCACTTTTTTAAGACAGAGTACAAGTACTGATACTTTTTTTCAACTACACTCCGATACCGATTACCAATGCTTTTTTTTATGTCATGTGACACTGGCACATGTGTCAGTATTTTTTTTTATTTTTACAATTTATTTTTTGTTATGTTCTTTGTTTTTTTTACAATTTTTTCTTTTTTTTGGGGGGGGGGGGGGGGTGGAATCAGTGTGCTTTTTTATTTTATTGTATATTATTTTTTACAATTTATTTTATTTATTGCAATTCTTTTTTATTTATTTTTATCGACCCTGTTGGGGGGCTTTGGTGAGATATCAGGGGTCTTAACATGGGACCCCTGACATCTACCCTTTGAGACAGGGAAAGGGACTGAGGACACAGATTCCCCACTCCCTTTCTCAGCAGCATCAGCTGCACTGAAAATAAATGGAGAGGAGACAGCAGCTTTATTGAAATCTATATAGGGGTGATCGGTGCTTGTAACTCCCCCCGCTGCACTGATCATCCCTGACTGTCCAGGTATCGGGTGAAGCATCGGAGCATTTGCCCGAGTACAAGTACTAGTATCGGTATCGGTACAACCCTAGTCCTAAGAGCTCCTCAGGTTCCATCACTGCTTGAGCTATCATCACTGATCTAGTCACCAGCAGATCTCAGTGACTTTAATTCTAATCCATGGTTCAACTGTAGATATTGCCATGAGAGCATCTCTGTGTCCCCGTCATCACTTTTGCATATAACCCACTTTGATTCTGGGAAATAGAGCAGACTGAAGTCTGGAATGCGAGTGTATTGCCCTTTACTGAGCTGACACAGCTGTATGCTTCCTGTCTTAAGCTCTCTCCCACTTTCCCAGGTCTGTTAGTACATATGCATTGGACACAGGTATAATTAATGCGGACCCCTTATCAACCAAGTGCCCTCGCTCTGTGTGTGTCTGTGTGCCCGTGGCAACATTGTCTTTTAATGTTATTTTATTTGTATTGTATGTAGTCTGCTCACTCATATATTCATGTATTTTTGATATCAATAAAGAACTTTTTTAACTGTCAGGAGAAGACCGCAGATTGCCCAATCCTTTTATCCCATAGAATTATTTGGGTTCTTTCCCACCAACACTTTTTCCTCATATGCTGTCTTAGTTCAGGACCTAAGGTAAAGGGCACCACCCCAATTACGGTGAGTCGGTATCCCCCCTTCCAGTGCTGGGCACTACATTCACCCAACACTACGATCCTATGAGATGATATGGTACTTTCTATTTTTTTTTACCCAATAAAGGTACCAGGAGCCCCTCATGGGAAGTACCACCTTAACAGCATCATGGGCCCTGGGCAGGGGCGGACTGACAACTCATGGGGCCCCCGGGCAATGGGAGATTATGAGGCCCCCAGGCAATCAGAGATTATGGGGCCACACAGTATACACACACACACACAGTATACAATCACACAGTATACACATACATGTACACACAGTATACACAGACATGTTTCTATTGGCTGAGAAGGTACTGGAGAGGTGGGGCAGCTATAATCTCGGGTTTTTAGACCAAAAGGATGTCGGTAAGGGACATTTCAGAAACAGATGTAAAAAAAACACAGATTTTTACATACTGTCCCTGGTTTTACTTAGGCTGGAAACCCTGATGGGGCCCCCTAGTGGCCCGGGGCCCTCGGGATGTGCCCGAGTGGTCGAAAGGTCAGTCCGCCCCTGGTCGTGGGCAAAGTGATGCAATGGGGCCCCTACCAAGGAGATTCTGTGGGTGTTGCTAAATTATGCTGCATATTAGATGTGCAGCCTCATCAGTGGCCATCAATGCAGCCTCACCAGTGCCTATCAAATGCAGCCTCACAAGTGCCCATCAATTCAGCCTCACCAGTGTCCATCAAATGCAGCCTCACCAGTGCCCATCAAATACAGCCTCACCAGTGCCCATCAAATGCAGACTCACCAGTGCCCACCATATGCAGATTCGTGTCAATAAATGCATTCTCACCAGTGCCCATCAAATGCAGCTTATCAGTGCAAATCAATGCAGCCTCACCAGTGCCTAATAAATGCAGCTTATCAGTGCCTATCAATGCAGTCTCACCAGTGCCCATCAAAGGCAGCTTATCAGTGCTCATCAATGCAGTCTCACCAGTGCTCATCTAATGCCACTTATCAGTGCCCATCAAATGCAGCCTTATCAGTGCCTTGATCACACAGAGCGGTGATCTCCCAATGTGTCACTGAGCTTGGATTTGAATTGCCCGGGTCGGGTGGCCACTGTCAACAAAGTCCCGCCTCCTAGACCGGCTCCTATGATACACGTCACACTAATTCAATTTCCTGGCAATGGATCAGTGTGCTGTGTATTAAGGAGCCGGTCTAGGAGGCAGGACTTTGTTACAGTGGCCGCTGAACATTTCAGATCAAGCTCTGTGACACAGCAGGAGATCGCCGCTCTGTGTGAAGTACACAAGAAGAGGAAGAGGGAGGGGAGGACTCTGACAGGGATGCGTTGGGATGACGTAATTGATGCACTCGTTACTCAGCCATTCTCTGCATCGATGCACAATCTATTAAGGCTGAATTATGATGCATTAATGACATCATCCCAGCGCGCCCCTGCATTTCAACATACCTACTGGCCACCAATGTAAGAGATATCCTTCCTGCTGAAGTTAACAGATGAAAAGCACCCAGTGTACACATTTCAGTGATATATATATATATATATATATATATATATATATATATATATATATATATATATATATATATTTATGTAGCGCACTACTCCCTTGGGAGCTGCAAAGTGTGTTCATTACCTTTCTGTTAACTTGTTCCATTCCTCCACCCCATGCACAAATTCCATAAACAGCAGACAGTCCATGAAACTTTATGAAACTTTTATGGGCGGCAGCCTTCTCACCCAACCAGGCCCAGAAGAATAGGAAACCTCTGCTGCGGTTGTCTCAGTCTTGCTTTAAGCCAACACCCTCACACTGCTTCTGTTCCACAAGATGACCGGGACCCTCTGAATGACTGCGTCAGGTGTCTCTGGATCCTTCCCGATCCGGTCACACTGTTTCTTCATAACACAGGTATGAGGCAGAGTCGCTGGTTGTTCCACTCCGCAGTTGTTGCAGGCCGCGCTCTCTGGAACATCTCCTCACAGATCCCTGCAGGCAGGACACGCGTCCAGAAGAGAAAGAAAATGGCCGCGTGTGTCCTTTTATAGCCTACCCAGCATGTGGTTCAGTACCGAGTGTTCATGGGTAGGTCACTTGGCATTGTGGGTAGGTAAGTCCTTGTAAACAATTAAAAAAATAGCCTTGCTGGAGGTAAATGTCAGTTTTGCATGTGTGCGCTGTAATATGTTTGTTCTCTTGTAAACAATTAGTCACTTCCTGTAACATTTCTCCCAAGTTCTCCAACAGAAAATAGACAAAGTCCCTTCTACATTTAGGCCACTAGATGGGGCCAAATACCAATTTATAGCATTGTCCATATTTAACATTGCCTGGCAGAAATGTCAGCACTACATATATATTTATATGGAATAACACTCATTAAGTGCTATTCCCTATATATAACACTGATATCTATACACTGAGTGCCACTCGATGTACCAGACCAGATATCAGTGTGCACTAGTGAATCGCACCTGGTAGATGGGCACTGGGCAAGAAGGAAGGAACACTCAGTCAGCCTGGCTGGTGATTATAAACACAACACACACTAAACTGCTGCCATTATTACACACTGACCTGCTGCTGTACACAAGGCAGGGTAGTTTGACCAACTCTGAGATGGCTCCGCTCTGTCTGCACTCTGCAGCTCCCTCACCGGCTTTCCTCCGGGCCAATTATGTGTGGCCCCGCCCCTCAGCTAAATTCCCCAGGGGGAGAGGTGACCGGAGAAACTGTGGATGCCATCATCCCCACATGGCTGACAACTCTCTAAACAGTCCTCCTCGCTCCTCTTACTGCTGCCTCAACCACCGGCAAGGATTCAATAAATCACTGCCTGCTCGGGGTATAATGTTCTTAATTCTGCAGAATAGGCTGCGGGCACCTCTGGGGGTACACTGAGCCTCTGATGGGGCCCCTCCTGACCCTGGGCCCTTGGGCAGTGCCCGAGTGCCCGAATGGTCTGTCCGCCCCTGGGTGTGCTCAACTTTCACATTTTGCTTATGAATTTTTTTTCTTTTCTAAGCAGTTTGAAATGTGCAGGTTTTGACAGGTTTATTTAACACTGATGATGCACCTGCAAGTTTACCTTATAATGTATTTATTTAGTCATTTTATACTGAAAGAGGCTATACAGAAGGTATTCTGCAAAGAGGCAGGTCAGACGATGGCCCTTATTGATAGATTTACTTTTTATAAAATAAATTGTACAAAGCTAAATATTTTGCCCAAAGTATGGTACTGATAGTTTGTACTAATAAATGTCTTTATTTAATTACGTATTTATTTGTAACTCTTATTATTAACTCCTACATATATTTAGCCATCCTTTAAATAAAACCAGTGTAATGTACCATGAACAAGTATAAAGCTATTACTTTTGAATCTCAGAAATGGACAAAGAATATGAGCGGGTGGGGAGTATCCAGACATACGTCCGCCTTATTAATAAGTTCAAAGTTTAGTCACTATGGGTTACCGCATTTATAGTCATAGTCATTGTCATTCGTAGACAGTCATTGAAAAACCTTTTATACTTTAGGCTGAAAGTGATCTTTTTCAGGGAGAGTAGAATGTTCCTGAGATATAAAATGTAAGTATGCTTTTTTTCAACAATTTCTGTACTGGATTCTATTACACATACATACACGTAGAAAACAGTTTTCTTTATGCAGTACTTAAACATAATGTTGGCAAGATATTTATGGTTCCAATTATGAAAGAACAAATAAATATCAATAACAGTTAAAGCACAAACAGCAGGCCACAAAACATACCGTGAAGTTTTTTGGTAGTGACCTTTATGTATATCTGAAAATATAATCACTTTTAATTAAGTAAATAAATCTGATGACTCTCCCAAGGACAATTAAACTGTTGGTTTTTGCTTTTGTATTAATAGGTATCAGTTGCCTAAACAGAGATCAACTCAATAGTTTCTTCTGGATTAGCAAACTGTGCACTGGTTTAAAGGGAAACTACCGTACTTGCATGTATTCAGTCACCTATACGTTGTCTGTTTGCAACAACCGATTAATAAATAATAATGTAGAAGCTGAAATACTTACTTTTCTTAAAGAAGAGGATGCTCTGTGCTCCTTCTAGCAGTGCTCACACAAACAAAGGCTGATTCTTCTATTGGCAAATATCATGTGGCCAAATCCAAGATCATGTGACCAACACTGAAAATAGGCAGTCTCCATTTATCTAAGAAAATCAAAAAAATGTAAGCCCTCATATTACTTTTTATTTATCTACTTATCGGTGGCAAAAAATTTGAAAACACCTGCAATTTATTGGGTTCAGGTGTTTTCAATGAAGGGTACTATTGTTCTATGGCATCCAGTACAAAGACAGGGTGCTGTTTATGTTACAGCACACAGTACAAAGGCATTTTAGACAATGTTCTTCCAACTTTTTGTAAACACTTTGAAGAAGGCCCATGTCTGTTCCAGCACGTCTGTTCCCCTGTGCACAAAGCCAGGTTCATAAAGGCATGGGTTGATGAGTTTGATGAGCAGGAACTGGAGTAGCTAGTGCAGAGCCCTGACCTCAACCCTATTGAGCATCTTTAGAATTAAATAAAATGTTGCAAGCCAGGTCTTTTCATCCAGCATCATTACCTGACCTCACAAATGCTATTTTGGCCCAATGGGCACAAATTTCCCCAACACACTTCAAAATCTTGTGGAAAGTCTTCCAAGAAGCGTAGAACTGTTTTAGCTCCTAAGGGACTCCATATTTCTGCGCATGAAATGGGATGTCTAACAAGCTTGTAATGGATGATCAGATGTCCACAAACTTCTACCCTTATTGTGTATCTATTCCAGTAACATTGGAAACATAGTGTAATTTTACCTTAGGTATATTGCATGTCTAATTTTTAAAAGTGAGTGCATCAAGTCTTTAATGGCAATTTTATGACAACCATGGAAATGTCACATGAAAACAAATGGCATCTGGTTTAATTTATCTGTGATCTTTAGCATATGGCTCGCAGTGTGAAATCTGACATGATCTGTGATAAATTGTGACATGTTCCCTACCTGTTACATTCAATTTAACTGAAAGCAGTGGTTCATACATGTATATTATTGAATCAGTATAGCATTACTGGATTAAATAAAGTGTGTTCAAAATAGTCACTGTACTGAAATAAAGGATGTGACAGCTTTGGCACTCACTGTCTCAGAAATATTTTGTTTTCTATTCAAGTTTAAGTGTATGTCATGTTAAAATGACACAGATTTAAAATGACATACAGTATATTCTCTAGCACCCTTACACTATACAGATTGAGAAATATCAGTCAAAAGACATGTACTAAAAATATCTCATAAGCTGCTAGAGAATGGGTGAACCAATTCATGTTCAGGAATTCTGCAACATTAATGTGTAGTTGTGATGCAATCTTAAGGAGTCTTATATCATTCAACAACAGAACTCAGTATTTAGGTTGCCTCATCCAAAAAAGAAAGAAAAAATATATATTGACCTTTCTCCTGATATCATGATCACCAAATTTAACAAATTACCCTCCAACACCTTATTTCATTCTAAATCATCCAAATACTTAAAAAAACACTTATGTGCCAGGTTATTCATCTCTTCAATAAACTACAAGACATCAAAAAGGTCAAACATACAGTATTACCTTATCTTTTCAAACCAAGTTCTCTGCTGCCTCATCTTTTTTTAACTTGCACTAGTGTTATTGCTGAACAAATGCATATTCACAAGATCATTTTATACATTAAAACGCTCAGCACAAGGGATTTTACTTACTATCAGTGTGAAGTATTCCTTGTGCTGCTGTCTCTTGGTTTAGTAGAAATATTCATCCTCAAATTTCCCTTTACCCCTACTGCCAAACTCTTGAGGTGTGCCAGGTGTTAATAGAGCTAAGGGAGCTGTGACAGGCACTCATTGAGAGCACCAGCCTATGACCTAGGAATTTTGAAAGTAAAAAATAGTGTTGAGGGCAAGCATGGGGGGCGTTGGGGAAGATTTCTGCTAAACCAGGAGACAGCAGCATAAGGGAAAAATCACAATGATAGTAAGTAAGTACCTATACAGTATCTCACAAAAGTGAGTACACGCCCACATTTTTGTAAATATTTTTTTATATCTTTTCATGTGACAACAGTGAAGAAATTACACTTTGCTACAATGTAAAGTAGTTAGTGCACAGCTTGTATAACAGTGTAAATTTGCTGTCCCCTCAAAATAACTCAATATACAGCCATTAATGTCTAAACCACTGCAACAAAAGTGAGTACACCCCTAAGTAAAATTGTCCAAATTGGGCCAAATTAGCCATTTTCCCTCCCCTGTGTCATGTGACTTGTTGTTAGTGTTAAAAGGTCTCAGGTGTGAATGGGGAGCAGGTGTGTTGAATTTGGTGTTATCGCTCTCACGCTCTCATACTGGTAACTGGAAGTTCAACATGGCACCTCATGGCAAAGAACTCTGTGAAGATCAGAAAAAAAGAATTGTTGCTCTACACAAAGATGGCCTAGGCTATAAGAAGATTGCCAAAACCTTGAAACTGAGCTGCAGCACGGTGCCCAAGACCATACAGTAGTTTACCAAGACATGTTCCACTTAGAACAGGTCTCGCCATGGTCAACCAAAGAAGTTGTGTGCACGTGCTCAGCGTCATATCCAGAGGTTGTCTTTAGGAAATAGAAGTATGAGTGCTGCCAGCATTGCTACAGAGGTTGAAGGGCTGGGGGGTCAGCCTGTCAGTGCTAAGACCATACACCACATACTGAATCAAATTGGTCTGCATGGCTGTCATCCCAGAAGGAAGCCTCTTCTAAAGATAATGCACAAGAAAGTATGCAAAACATTTGCCGAAGACAAGCAGACTAAGGACATGGATTATTGGAACCATGTCATGTGGTCTGATGAGACCAAGATAAACTTATTTGGTTCAGATGATGTCAAGCATGTGTGGCGGCAACCAGGTGAGGAGTACATAGACAAGTGTGTCTTGCCTACAGTCAAGCATGGTGGTGGGTGTAAGGGTTAAAATTATTTATAGACCGCAGTCTGACAGTGCTCTCAGTCATATCACCGAACAGGCCTGGAGATATACTTTTACAAACAATGACACAGATACAATGCTGTAGTTTGCTCAGAAAGATCTGATAAGTTTTTATTTCCCTAACACATATAGGAAACAGATTATCATACAACATTATACAACACCCCATGTGCGTCATGAGACCTTTCACAGTTATGCGAAACAATTATGTTCCAGGCATACAATACATAACAATACATATAATACATAACAAACTTAGAGACACACTGTCTTAAATACAGTGTAATCAGTATCTATTTCTAAGAAGTCACAGAACAAACTAATCTAACTGAAAAAGCTTCATGGGAATCTGCATAGGACAAGTTCCCTAGACAGACAAGTTATATTTGACTATATGCATACTGACAAGATGGATACTGATCATAAAATGGAGTCACAGTGGCTCTAGGGAATGTACATTTTCCTTCAATCCCCTCTTAAAACATTAATCTATATGTTTTCTCTAACTTTGCATAATGTCAATGAAACAGGGAGAGGAAAAATACCTTACATGTCTAATCTGGGGTTAAGCCAACTTTAAATTTTTCTATTGGGCCTTCCCTCAGTGGATTACTGTTTTGTGTTTATTTTAATATTGTCCTGTGTATGTGTGTTCCCACACGTACTTTTAATTGCACCCAAATCCTCCAGGTGGTAGATACAGTTTGTTATGACCCAGACAGGGACAAAAATAACGACTACGGTTGTCAAGAGCAACATCCAGAGATTGCCAGGGTCCTTGGCTATGAGCACAGTCATGTTGAAGATTCAGAGTCTAAAACACCCGCTTCACTTGCTCTTTGAGGGCTGATGTCACCTGCTGTGCCTCCTTTTTCCTTGTCTTTTATCTCTGGGTCAGCTTGCATTCTAGCAGCTTGCTTCACATCTCCTTGTGTAAGGGTTGGTCAGCTCGCGTTCTAGCACTTTGCTTCGCACTCTCCTTGTGTAAGGGTTTTACACGGCTGGCATAGATCCAGGCTTGTTGGTTTTCTACCAGGACTGCAGTACGTGTCATGGCCACCACCTTGGTTTCTGGTTCGAACAGGTATCCTCCTTTTCTGGTCTGTGCCAACTGTTTCACCACGACCCAGTCACTGGGCTGGAAGGGATGTGTAGGCAGATCCTGTGAAGAAAGAGAGGTGCAAGCAACATTTCTTTCAATTTGATCTAAAGTTTTAATCAGTTTTTGGACATGCCCTTCCCCAACCTGGTTTAAATCTTCTGTTTCCAAAACTAAAGGTGTTCTAGCCCAGGGTATAGGGAAAGGCCTACCCATTAAGACTTCAAATGGAGAGTAACCTGTAGTCTTGCTGGGAGTCATTCTGATCTCAGCCAGTACTATAGGCAACATCCTATCCAATTTGTGGAAAGTACCTCCTGTAGTTTTTTCTGAGCTTATCCTTAATGGTCCTGTTCATTCTCTCTACTATCCCTGAACTCTGTGGGTGATAAGGGATGTGAAACTTCCACTGTATTTTTAATGCTTTAACACATTTTTGGCAAAGCTTTGATGTGAAAGCTGGGCCATTGTCTGAGTTTATCTGTAGTGGGCATCCCCATCTAAGAATCACTTCCTCCTTGAGTATGTGTACATCTCTTGTGGTTCGGAAGGCTTCTGTCCATCGTGAGAATACGTCCACGATGACCAAAAGCTATTCCTGTCTGGTGCCTTTCTTGGGCATGAACCTCCCAAGCACTTCCATCAGATAATATTTCGTAAATCCAAGCTATTTTGCCTCTTGATTTCTGCTTCTTGCATAAAAGCTCTAGGGGTCTGAGATCCTCCCCATCCCTTATTGGGTGTGGTAGTTTCTCGACAAAGTGTTTTAATTGGAGGTACCGCCATCCATCAACTAGCATCAACTCTGTTTTTAATCTTAGATCCTGATATGTGCTTAATTCCCCTCTTATCAATATGTCTTTCAACTGTGCCTGCTAATTTTTAATCCAATTCCACCCGATAGTATTTTTCCCTGGTGCAAAATAATCATTATTTTTCAAAAAAATCAAAGGTGAATTATGTGCCCATTTATTTTGTTTGTGTATCAAATCCCATATTTTAAATACATTGTGTGTGATCTCATGTGTATTCCCCCCAGTGCCCTATATCTAGGTGGATTCCATATTACTCTGCTTAATAGTGTACAACACATTTCATTTTCTATTTTGACCCATCTTTTTTCATTATCTTCCTTTACCCAATCCACCACATGTGAAAGTACAACTGTTTTATAATATTTTTCAAAATCCAGGATGGCGAGTCCCCCCTGTTTTTTCCCTTTTTCTAATACCGCCGATGCGATTCTTGTTTTTTTGTTTTGCCATATACATTTCATTAAAATAGTTTTTAACGTTTTAAAAAATGTTTGGGGTAGTGGAATAGGTAACATCTGAAACTTATAGAGGATCTTTGGGACTATAACCATCTTTATCGCAATAATACGCCCTATCCAAGAAAGGGGTCGATTTGATATTTTTTTTGTCACTATCTTGATTTCATCCAGCAAAGGGATGTCATTTATTACATACATTTTTCTTAGAGACGTAGATAATCTGAATCCTAGGTATTGTAAACTCTTCTTCCAAGGGAACTGAAATGCTGATTTCAAGTTCTCTTCTGCCTGGCTATTTATATTGATGTTCATAATTACTGATTTACTCATATTGATTTTAAAATTTGAGATATTACCATATTCTTTCAGGGTCTTCAATAGGTTTGGCATTGTGATCCTAGGTTCCGAGATGAAGAACAGGACATAGTCGGCAAAAGCTGCCAACTTATGCTCTTCCTCTCCTATTTTGATGCCCTTTATATCCAGGTTGTTTTGAATTGTCGCCAATAATGGCTCCAACGCCAATAGAAACAAAATGGGTGATAACGGACATCCCTGCCTTGTTCCATTTTCCATCTCGAAAGATAGGGACAATACTTGGTCCTATGCCCATAGCTTCCAGCGTTCCAATCATAAGTCCCCAGTCTACCCTGTCGAATGCTTTCTCAGCATCAATCGACAGGAGTAGACCTGGGGACCCACTAGATTTGATTGCCTGCAGGAGGAGCAGCGATCTCACTCCGTTGTCCCTCCCTTCCCTCCTGGTGACGAACCTTACCTGGTCCGGATGGACCAGTTAGGTCATCATCTCCTTAATCCTTGTCGCTAAAACTTTGGCATAAAGCTTGGCGTCTGCGTTCAGGAGTGCTATTAGCCTGTAGTTTGAGCAGAGAGTAGGGTCTTTCCCTTCTTTCAAGGTAAGCGTAATCGATGCAGCCAATGCCTCTTTTCCCATTCTATAGGTGGCTCCCAACCCATTCATATACAAACAAAGTTTTGGGACCAGTATCTCTTTGAATTTTTTAAGATAATAAGTTGTGAACCCATCTGGTCCAGGGCTTTTCCCAATGGCAGAATCCCCCAAGGCTTTAAAGATTTCCTCTTCAGTTATGGGCCTATCTAGTATATTCCTATCGCTTACTGATATCTGTGATATATTGGCCTTTTTTAGGAATTCCCTGATCTTCTCAGCTCTTCCTATCTCCTGGTTTCCCTTCGGGTTAACAGAATATAGGGCCCCATAGTAATTCCCAAACTCGTTTGCTATCTCTTTAGTCTTGAATACCATTTCCCCATTACTGTTCTGGATTTTTTCCAGCTGGGTCCGCTGGACTTTCCGAGAATGTGGACTTGCCCACACACGCACGGACTTCTCCGGCGCATAATCTGCCGGCCAAAAGTCCGCGGGACTTTTGAAAATGAACGGACTTGCCCACACACGGAGCAGTCCGTTCATTTCGAACGTAACTTCCGCCGGCCAAAAGTCCGCGGGACTTTTGAATGGACTTAGGGTTCCCCACGCCGAAAAACGGCTGGGGGTCCCCCCCAAATCCGTGTCAGACCCTTATCCGAGCACGCAGCCTGGCAGGCCAGGAAAGGGCCAGGAGGATGCTGGGACTGTGACATCACAGGGGGGCGGGGTCACCATGTGACATGAGCATGTGACCCTGTCCCCCATGTCCCTATAAGTCCCAGCGCAGCGCGCCTCTGCCATTCCGGGCAGAGAGAGCATCGGGTCAACATCGGAAGAAGAAGAAGAACAAGAAGAAGGACAAGAAGAAGGACAAGAAGAAGGCGCCGGCGGCGCGGAAGACGACGACCGCCGCCAGAACAGAAGAGACCCCCGGAAAACCCAGAAGGCGGATCGAGACCCCGAGAAGACGGCGGCGACGACGAAGAAAATATTTTTTTTTCTTTTTTGAAAGAGCTTTTTAAAAGAGCAGAAGAGAGCGGAGGAGTCCGGCGAGAAGACCCCCCCCCCCCAACCAACGGCCCGGGTTGTGGAATAAAATATTTTTTCAAAAGGGTGTGTGTTTTTGTACTTTACCTGGCCTGCCAGGCTGCGTGCTCGGATGAGGGCCTGACCTGGATTTGGGGGGAACCCCCACGCCTTTTTTTCGGCGTGGGGAGTCCCTTTTCCCTACTAATTGATGGAAAACCCCCTGATGTTGTCCTTTAGGTTTTTGTGGTCTTGTTCTATATGCTGAATCTCTTTTGTTAAGGTGTTCCTTTTCTTGTCTCTATATTTTTTTATCCCGGCCCCAATGGCAATGAGGATGCCTCTAATATAGGCTTTATGTGCCTCCCATAGGGTAGCCCCTGAGACTTCCCCATTATCATTAGTTAAAAAATATTGTTTTAGTTCATTAGCAATAATTTCTTCTACCTTCTTATCCTGGAGAAGGGCTTCATTTAACCGCCACGTATGCGGCTATCTTAAGTTACTTGGCATCCCCATTTTCATTGTTACCGGAGCGTGAACAGATATTGTCACTATTTCGATATTTGTTGAAACAACCTGCTCCAATAGCCTATGGTCCACAATTATATAATCCAATCTCGTGTACGTCCCGTGTACAGGGGAGAAGAAAGTATAATCTTGTATCTTTAAATGCTGCGTCCTCCAAACATCTATTAATTGATATTGAAGCATTTTCTGTTTAAGCGTGTTTAAATTTGCTTTACTTGTCCCCTGTACCCGGGACGTACTATCTAGAACGAGGTCAATACAGAAATTAAGATCACCTGCCAAAATCAAATCCCCTATCTTAAACTCCATCAGTTTTCTGATTGAAATACTTAATCATTTTTTTATTTGGGCTATATATATATTAGCGAATGTAAACGCCCTTTCGCGAGGTAGAGATATCTACCTACGGGATCTGTCAACCTATCTTCTAGCATAAATCTAACCGTTTTTTCGCAAATCCAATTGCCCCACCTTTCGCCCTCTTAATGGGTGAATCCCGGGGGGGCGTGGCTACGGCGCTAGCACATGGGTGCTTAGAACGAGAGCTCCGCTCCATCGATGGAAACCGAGCAAATTCAAGGCACTATTAATGGCCACCCACATCCTCACCCGAGCCCTGAAGGTCTCTACTACCCCATGGGATGGCCAGGAAACGGCAAAACCCGAATCAGCCAAAGAGGCTCAACGATTTCTTTCCTCCTAAGGCTCGCGGCCTAGTCCTAGATGGCGCCGCCATCACAGGACTCCCAGCTCGCATAGCCCAGCTTAAGTCCAGGGATGAGCTCACAGCAGCGTTCACCAGACGCATCCACACCACTATCGGGCAGCCCAGCTAAATCGAGGCCCCGGATGGCAGACGGCCTGTGCGGCCATAAGGTCAGTGACGCAGCTACTTCTTTACAAGACACCAGAGAACTAGCTGACACCATCAACTCCTTCCCCACCTCTAACCAGCCAGTGTCAGACACAAACCTGAAAGACATGCTTGTCTCCCTGCGCAGCTCCATGCACACTGACATGATGGAATGCATGCGTAACTTTAAATCTGAAATAGGAGAACTGGGGAACAGAGTAGACCATGTTGAAACAAAAATGGGAGAATATGCTGCATCCTATAACACACTAGTGGACTCTCATAACGATCAATCTGATGAGGTCACATGGCTGAAAGCAAAGGTCGCAGTCCTTGAAGATAGGTCACAAAGGAATAATGTAAAGGTCAGAGGGGTTCCAGAATCCGTCCAACCTTCACAACTACAACAATATACCCAGGAACTTATTTCTGCATATCTACCATCACTGACGGCGTCAGACCTGGTGATTGACAGAATACATCGCCTCCCCAAACCATCTCACCTTCCTGACAACATTCCCAAAGACGTCTTGATGAGGGTACATTTCTTCCATGTGAAGGACCAATTCAAGTCTGCCTCTAGGAAATGTACGCAACCCCTTGACCACTATTCCAACATACAGGTCTTCGCAGACTTATCACAGTACACCATGCTGAAACGTAAATCTCTCATCACTGTGACCAAAGCCCTGCGCAACCATAATATTGCCTACCGCTGGGGGTACCCAACGAAACTTACAGTCACCTATGAAGGGAAGTCCTCAGTGATTACCAACTTAGAAGAGGGCCTTGCCCTATTGCGGGAATGGGACATCCTCCCTGCACATACCCCTGAAGAGAAGCACTCATCCCCCAAGACAAATACACTGGAAGAGTGGCAAATTGTGTCGCACAAAAAGAAATCGCACAAGTCCACCACGCCTCGAATGTAATTTCCTACTCAAACCAACTAGTTTCCCACAAAACGCTGGAGCTATGCACCACGAAGCTCCCCTACGCAAGCTATGTGCAGTTTAACTGCCATCAGATCCCGAAAGGAATCTACTTACTTAATCCAACAGTTTTTGTTTTGTTTAACTATTGACAATCATTTTTTTCTCCTTCTTCTCCTGCCACCCTCACCCCTCTCCTCCCAAACCCCAATGGATCATACACCATGGAACCAGCTGAGCTCCTGTGACACCCCTTCTACCGAACATCACCGCCTGGAACCTAAGAATCGCCTTCTGAGCTGCCTAAGGTACCTCTCTCTCTACTTACCACACCACACATGGCTATCACAGTAACTTCCTTTAGCCCCCATTCACACCTATGCGAATTAGATGCGGCTTACACCGCATCCAATTCGCAGGACATTGTAAAATACATTCAAATGAATGTATCTTGTTCACATATGTGCGTTGCATTCGCACTGCGCATTGCACAAAAAACGTGTGCGTTTTTTGGGCTTGCGGTGCGAATTACCAGGCCATTATCTTCTATCGGCACGCATCTGATTCGCAGCTGTGTTGCGGTGTGAACATAAATTCTCTCCCCTCCTGCACCTCCCCCTCTTTCTGTTCCTCCCCTGTGTGTTTTGTGATGCTGACTGGAGCCAGCATGGCGAAAAGAGGATGAAAATCGCCATCAAAGGCGAAAGAATCCTTTGATTGTGAGGAGCTGATAAGACTTGTGAGGGAGAAACCGATTATTTATGACACCCGGCATCCTAAATATAAGGACAACCTTCTTAAAAAACGTGCGTGGCTGGAAATTGCCAGAAACCTCTTGCCAGAGTAGAGCGTGTGCTCTTCCCAAGTTCAGGCTGACAAATGTAAGTTTTTTTTCCACTTTCACTACCTGTAGATGCCTTCCTGTATTTTTTTGATGGTGTACATTTATTGCATTTATAATATTGCAAAAAACAGCATATGGTCATCCACAAATCTATACCAGGCCACATGCTCTAAACATTGTGCACATAACAGCTTTAGACAGCGACGGAGGAGTCCCTAAATAAATGCATATTCTTATAATTTTTAAGGTTACCAATATAATATACACTACAAATGTGATCAACATCATTTTTATTTTTCATGGCCAAAATGACACCAAACATTTTTCATACAGCACACTTTTCACTTTGTAAAGGCCTGATAATATAATGCTAACAAATACCGTATTTATCGGCGTATAACACACACTTTTTCCCCCTTAAAATTGGGGGAAAGTCGTGGGTGCGTGTTATACGCCGATACCCCCCCAAAAAATGACAAAAATAGCGAGCGGCGCCGAATAATAGTGAGCAGCGCCGAAAAAAACCGAACCGCCGCCGAAAAAGGCCGAACAGTCGGCTCGGTCTTTTACGGCGGCGCTTCGGCCTTTTTCGGCGGCGGTTCGGTCTTTTGCGCGGTCTGTCTCGGCGGCGGGAAATTTAAATGTGGGCAAGGCAAATGACGCTGGCAGTGCTGAAAATCACACTGGGCAAACTACAAATGATGCTGGCAAGCTGCAAATGACACTGGGCAAGCTACAAATGACACTGGGCAAGTTGCAAATGACACTGGGCAAGGCTGCAAATGACGCTGGTCAAGGCTGCAAATGACGCTGGGCAAGGCTGCAAATGACGATGGGCAAGGCTTCAAATGACGCTGGGCAGGCTGCAAATGACGCTGGGCAGGCTGCAACTGACGCTGGGCAAGCTGCAAATGACGCTGGGCAGGCTGCAAATGACGCTGGGCAAGCTGCAAATGGCGCTTAAATGTAAGTTTTTTTTTTCCCTAAACTTCTCTCCTAAAACTTTTTTTCCTAAAAATTCCCTCCTAAACTTGGGGTGCGCGTTATACGCCGGTGCATGTTATACGCCGATAAATACGGTACATACTTTTTATGATTATATAGAATTCATCTGCCAAGGCACCTCCCCAGCTGGTGACAAAAATAATTTTTGAAATTCCCCACGAATATGTGTACCAGTAGTGGTGCCCCTAGTAACATTCCACTGTGCTGCCTCCATGTTATGGCTCAGGGAATCCTCAAATACATAGCCATCTCGTTCACACACATAGTTGTGCAGTGCACAGACTGCTTTAATCGCACTGATAGCATGATCAATACTGAGGTTTATAGAAGTATGCATGAATCTCCACTTATTGCATAGTATACCAAATGCACATTCTACTACTCGTTGTGCCCTAGTCAGCCTATAATTGAACACTCTTTTTTCTGTTGTCAGAGAGCGACTTGAAAAAGGCCTGAGCATGTGCTCCGAAAGTGCGAACGCTTCATCTCCGACAAATACATGTGGAAGGGGAGGCTCTGTAGTCCCGGGCAGGGGAGAATGATTGGACAAGTCTAGTGTATTCTCACGCAGCATGCGGCCAAATGAGGAATGTGAAAATACACTAGAATCCGAGCTGCTGCCATAAGAACCCACATAAATATAAATAAATGTATAATTTGCGTCTGCCACTGCCATTAATACCAACGAAAAATATTTTTTGTAATTAAAAAATTGGCTCCCACTAGCTGGAGGCTTGAGGATGTGGACGTGCTTCCCATCAATGGCTCCCAGACAGTTGGGGAAGTTGCGTCGCTCTCAGAATAGCCCCACTACCTTCAACCATTCTTGTTTTTTGGGCTTCTTCATAACCATATCCTTCATTTCTTCCCATATGACTAGGCAGGTATCATTAACAATGCCACTAATAGTTGATTTTCCAACCTTGAATTCATAGTGCAAACTAACAAATGAATTTCCTGTTGCTAAGTACCTAAAAGCAAAAAAAAATAAAAATGATGTTGTTTTATATTTTTCAGTGCACTACTTACAGACAAGATGGCGTAGCATGCGTGATGCTTACCGAAAATATATGCGGCACCTTAAAGAATCAAGGAGTGGCTCGGGGGCAGCGCCTAGGGTACCCTATATGTTTGCCAGGGACTTAGATTTTCTGCAACCCATTGTGAAGATGAGGGAGTAAGTTTTCATCTAGATCATCTATGTATCGCACAACCTCTTAACAATGAATATGCCTAGTTAATGTATTCATTTTTTTAAATATAAAACAGGACAGAAGCTAGTTGGGAGGAGCAAGATGTTTTTGATGATCAACCAGAAGCACAAACAGAGACAGAGGACGAAGCACCGATTGAATTTCCAGAAGGCACAGAGGATTTATCACTAATCCAAACATCTTCCAATCTCTGGGAAACAAATCCAGATGAACAATGTGCAGTGGCAGAGGCTATCACTGGGCCATCCTCTGCTCCTGCACACATTTTTCTGGCAGGCAAAGTGCCACAGAGGCGACCACCTCTATCCCAACCTAAGCTGAGTAAGCGCTTGTTAGAAATGTTAAAAAACATGAGCGAAAAGGTGGATGCATTTTTATGTCCCGATACAATCCTGGTGCTCAGTTTTGTCCCACTAATTAAAAAGGTACCCCCAGAGCGTTACTTTGAAATGCGAAAGACTATAGAACAAGTGCTGTACTCCTTCTCCCAGCCACAGGAGAAGGCTGCATTTAAATTACCAAATGTGCCCCAACCAAGACCTCCCCTTAACTACCCAAGATACATGCACTACCCTGAGCAGCAACACCATCCTTACCCCTATAATCCACCATCCTATCCCTCAAGTTATGAAAAGCCAATTTCCAGATATGAAGTGCCACACAGTAACCTTCCCTATCCCATCCCATCCCCAATTCCTTCAATCAGCCCCCCCCCCCCCCCCACAAAATCAGGGTATGTATGTGCCAAGTCAACATGTAGAGGCTAGGCCTGCTCCCTACACTGCCAGTGATGACCCAGCTTCCGCAACTCAATACTCCTATGAGGCCCCTTTCCAAAAAACATATCAGAATCTGTGATGAGGTCTGTTCAAGGTTAAGGACCAAGATGACACATTTTTGGAAAAATAGATGAAAGAGGCCTACTTGACAGCCAAGTTTATTTTTGTACATTTTTCACAGTTAATTTATGTTTAATACATGAATCAATTTTATATTTTTATATGATTTTGGGATACGTGAATAAATACTTATTCCACCAATTTTTGTTGCATCATTTATTTGAAAATACACAGGTTTGAATAGTTATAAAGACATTCAATTACATGGTCAATAAATCACATGACAAAGGACATCAGTGATGAAACTTACCTTAATGTGATCAGTAATCTTTCAGCAGGCTGGATACTTGATCTGTAGCACGTGTTCTGACGCTCCAAGCGAGGGGAGATTAATCCAAGCAATTTGTCAAAACTAAGTAAAATAATATTAAATTAATACATACATGTCTGAAAAACATTTGGGCCTACTGTCTAAAAAATAGTAAGGTAAGTGGTTAAGGACATTATTTCTGGGAAGAAGGCATGCGTCCTTCGTTCTAATATAATTATGGTTAAATAAGTGGCCTACAACAAACAAAACCTTTGCAGATGGGTCCTCATTTCAACAGAGATTAAGCCACTGGCCTTTGAATTTAACAATAACAATTGTCTGATCCAAAACTGCACAAAAAAGCAGCGTGGGAACACCACCACCCACAAAGCACCTTGTCATCATCAACTTGGGGACAAGGTGTTTGGGGGTAAAAAAATCACACTACATATGTTAAGGGCATATGACCTGGTTTGCTCCAGGAGGGGGGTGCTAGCTGACGCTCTTTTTGTGCCCGTTTAGGCTGCATGCTCAAATAATGTTCAGTTTGTATTTTGGGGGGGGGGGGACGACAACGCTTAGTTCCAATAATATAAGAATTACATAATCACACATAGGTTAGACTTGATGGACTTGTGTTTTTAAAATATAAAACATACTATAGATCAATGATAAAAAGTATACAGCGCTAAATGCTAAAAAAAAAATGACATACAGGTGTAGCGGGGTTCTACCCCTTTTAGGGGAAGAGACTACATCTCCCATGATTCCCCAGGCCCCCGGGCTGCTGACTTCCGCCCGGGAGGCTGCTGGGGGAGATTATAAAAGGGAAGAGCGGAGACCGCCTCTTCCTCTTGGGACACTTCCTCTTCTGAGGCCTGACAGGACTGGCCTGCCTCTGCTGACAGAGCGTGTGACGCGGAGACTGCAGCCAGCAGAGACACCTGTGCGGACCGGAGCTGAAGGCCTGAAGCCTGGGCCTTGCAGCCGATGGAGTGAGACTCTCACCCCTCAGAGTCCACAGCAGCGGAGCGGAGACTTCCCCTTACTGTCGGTCGGACGGAGCTGATGACCGGAGTTCAGGGCTGTGACTGAGGAGACCGGACGCCGCCATTGAAGAGACCAGAGCCACCATTAGAGGGACCGGATCGGAGGACGGTACCCCAAGGATTGGTGAGAGAGCCGGAAGGCTCATCCTGCATTGACACACACGTTTTATGCCTACTGAACTGCCTAGGCGCAATTTACCTCAGAGCAGCAATGTTACTTTTGTGGATTACAAATGACACCATTTAAAGCTACATGTGCACCACCTCTACAGATTTATTGCCGGTGAAGAACACTGTACTAGTACAAGGACTGGGCTCTATTGCTAGGGATCAGGCCTGGTCCATTAGGTAGGCGCAGATAGATTGATTGCACCTCAGGGGTGTATAGTAGACGGTCGCCACACTTGGCGCTCCGTTTCCCCACTACCAGTTGTTACATATGTGTGTACATGTTAAAGTGCATATTGCAGGGACCTGCTAAAGTATTGTAAGTCATATGTTCAAACGCATGTTGCTATTTCTTTTCCTTACTGACAAAAGTAAAGCCAGTTATTCTTATTTCAGCAGTCTGCTTGTGAGTTCATACCAATTACACTTAGAGTATAAGCTAAGTTTTATGTGCATAGGGACGTACCCCTTTACTAACTGTGCCAGAGCGGGTAGAGCCAAATTGCCGGGGGTTGGTGGAGCTGTACTCAGGGACCCAAAACAAACCAGCGGCTCTCTTAACTGGGGGTAGCGCTACACGTGGGGGCTCGTCCGGGATCCTGAGTCAGCGGGAAAAGCCGCCAGAAGGTGCCGGCATGGACCCAATAGAAGTGGGACGGTGGTCCGCAACATGGGCCGCTGACCCAGCCGCAGCAGCAGTCATTGAACTGCCAGGGATATGGCAGAGAGAGGCAGTGAAGCAGCTCATAATGTCATTATCCCCATGCCAGAAGTCATGGATAATGGACATGAGAAATGATGCTGGGTACACATACGCCTTAATAGAATGGAAGGAAGAGACTCCAGAGCAGTTCAGGAGCCACAGCATACAAGCACCGAATGGTCAGGCCTATCAAGTGCTGCATGCGCTGCCGCGCAAGGGAGAAGGTTCTCCTATGAAAGCCATTCTATCCCCAAAGAAGGAGGAGCAGAAGGGCGCGGAAAGTCCCGCACCCACACACACTACTCTTAGTGCAGAACTGTGTGCTGTCCTAGGGGAGATTGTGACCCAGTGCAGAAGAGACCCCGGGGATTACCCAATGTCGGGATACAGGAAACTCCGGATGTTTTCAGGGAGGACACCTGTACCCTCGGGAGAAGAGGGATTTGAAGAGTGGTTAGATGGCGCCACGCAGGCCCTAGAAGAATGGGAGGTCTCAGAAGGCAGGAAGAAGCAAAGGATTGTTGAAAGCCTAAAAGGACCTGCCTTAGAGGCCATACGCAATCTGAAGACGAGTAAAAAGGATTGCACTGCCCAGGACTACATAGACATCCTGGAGGGTGTGTTTGGTGGGACAGAAAAAGTCACAGAACTTACCTATCAACTGGAACACTGTTACCAGAAGACAGGGGAGAAGCTGTCAGAGTACATGGGACGCATAGACAAGATCCTGCATAGGATTATCCTGAATAAGGATGAGCCCGGTGTTCGATTCGAACCCATGTTCGAATCGAGCACCGGGTGTTCGCTCGCTCGGCGAGCCCAGAACTATTGGGGCCGCTCGCATCAAATTCGTGTGATGCGAGCGGCCCCGCAATGCATTGCGGCCCGCGCAGTGCAATGCTGGCTGATGATTGGCCAAGCATGCACTGTGACCCCGCATGCTTGGCCAATCACAGCGCCGGCAGCGAGGAGAGCCATAATTGTCTACAGGCAGGATGCCTGTAGCCAATTATAGCTCAGGGGCTTTAGTACACGCCCCACGGTATAAGAGGCCGCCGCGCCGGCGGCCTCGCATATTATGTTTCAGTCAGTGTCAGCGTGTCATTGTGCTGCTGACTGCTGACAACAATATGTGCTCTATTTCTGGGGATATGTGTGTGCATGCTGTTAGAACAGCATTGCAGTATCACATCTGGGGGGTGTCTATAGGTGGCCTGTGAAGGGGGCAGGTTTCCTGTGCTTAGAACTTTCCCTGCAAAAAAGTGTCATTTTTGCAGGAAAAAAGCTATTTAAAATCACTCGCGGCTAATGAATTGATGGCTCCTGTAACACAGAGAACTGTCATTCATTAATAAAAAACAAAAAAAAAGCGTAGGGGTCCCCCCAAATTCAATAACCAGGCCCTTCAGGTCTGGGATGGATATTAAGGGGGACCCCAGCCAAAAAAAAAAAATGGCGTAGGGTCCCCCTCAAAATCCATACCAGACCCTTGAGGTCTGGTATGGATTTTAAGGGGAACCCTAGCCAAAAAAAATGGCGTGGGGTCCCCCTCAAAATCCATACCAGACCCTTATCCGAGCACGCAACCTGGCAGGCCGCAGGAAAAGAGGGGGGGACGAGAGCGGCCCCCCCTCTCGCCTGAACCGTACCAGGCCACATGCCCTCAACATTGGGAGGATGCTTTGGGGGTCTAAGACCCCTAAAGCACCTTGTCCCCATGTTGATGAGGACAAGGGCCTCTTCCCCACAACCGTGCCCGGTGGTTGTGGGGGTCTGCGGGCGGGGGGCTTATCGGAATCTGGAAGCCCCCTTTAACAAGGGGACCCCCAGATCCCGGCCCCCCCCTGTGTGAAATGTTAAGGGGGTACAAAAGTACCCCTACCATTTCACCAAAAAAGTGGCAAAAATGGTAAAAATTACAGGAGACAGTCTTTGACAATTCCTTTATTAAAATCTTCTTTCTTCTTCTTTCTTCATCCTTCGGTTTCTTCATCTTCTCCTTCCTTCATCTTCTTCCATCTTCTTCTTCCATTTTCTTCTTCCTCCGATCCGCTTCTTCTTGCGCTGGTCTTCTCGTCCTTCTCGTCCGGCATCTTCTTCCGTCGGCGTCGGTGTCTTCTTGGGCCGCTCCGCGCAATGGGAGGCTCCCGCTGTGTGAGGCTCCGCTCCGTCTGACAGGTCTTTTATAATGGAGGGCACCTGGTGACCCCGCCCCCTCTGACGCACAGAGACGTCATGGGGAATTCCATGATGGCTTTCCCCATGATGTCAGAGGGGGGCGGGGTCACCAGGTGCCCTCCGTTTTAAAAGATCTGTCAGATGGAGCGGAGCCTCACACAGCGGGAGCCTCCCATTGCGCGGAGCGGCCCAAGAAGACACCGACACCAATGCCGACGGAAGAAGATGCCGGACGAGAAGGACGAGAAGACCAGCGCAAAGAAGAAAGAAGAAAGAAGAAAGAAGAAAGAAGATTTTAATAAAGGAATTGTCAAAGACTGTCTCCTGTCATTTTTACCATTTTTGCCACTTTTTTTGGTGAAATGGTACCCCCTTACCATTTCACACAGGGGGGGGGGGGGGGCGGGATCTGGGGGTCCCCTTGTTAAAGGGGGCTTCCAGATTCCGATAAGCCCCCCGCCCGCAGACCCCCACAACCACCGGGCACGGTTGTGGGGAAGAGGCCCTTGTCCTCATCAACATGGGGACAAGGTGCTTTAGGGGTCTTAGACCCCCAAAGCATCCTCCCAATGTTGAGGGCATGTGGCCTGGTACAGTTCAGATGAGAGGGGGGGCCGCTCTCGTCCCCCCTCTTTTCCTGCGGCCTGCCAGGTTGCGTGCTCGGATAAGGGTCTGGTATGGATTTTGAGGGGGACCCCACGCAGTTTTTTTGGCTAGGGTTCCCCTTAAAATCCATACCAGACCTCAAGGGTCTGGTATGGATTTTGAGGGGGACCCTACGCCATTTTTTTTTTTTTTTTGGCTGGGATCCCCCTTAATATCTATCCCAGACCTGAAGGGCCTGGTTATTGAATTTGGGGGGACCCCTACGCTTTTTCTTTTTATTTTTAATTTTTTTTATTTTTTATCAATGACTTTTTTTTTATTAATGAGTTTCAATGAATCACTGTTCTCTGTGTTACGGGAGCCGTGAATTAACATTAGCCGCGAGTGATTTTAAATAGCTTTTTTACTTTCAAAAATGACACTTTGCGCAGAGACAGTTCTAAACACGGGAAACATGCGCCCCTTCACAGGCATACTATAGACACCCCCCAGATACGAAATTTAAAGGAATATTACACTTTTATTGTTTCAATTTAAGCATTATTAAAATATCTGCTCCTGAAAAAACGGCTGTTTTTAAAAAAAAATTTTTGCATTGATACATGTCCCCTGGGGCAGGACCCAGGTCCCCAAACACTTTTTATGACATTAACATGCATATTAGCCTTTAAAATGAGCACTTTTAATTTCGAACGTTCGCATCCATTATAACTAATAGGGTTCTAAAGCTCGCACGGACTTTAGGTCCGTTCGTGGGTTCTGGTGCGAGCCGAACGGGGGGGTGTTCGGCTCATCCCTAATCCTGAAGAAGGGGATAGATCCAGGGAAGGTAGATGAAGCCCGTGCCCAGCAGGTGATGAGGGGAGCCCAACCCCTGGACCCTGTCGCACTAATTCTACGCACCCGGCAGGATGGGAAGAGCCTGGACTACCCTGATCTCATTCGAATGGTCAGAGAAGAAGAGGCCATGTTGGAAGAGAAACGGGAGAAGCAGGTGATGGGGTCTACCAAGCTTCCAGTGGCCACGGTCAGGACGGCCTTAACCCCTGAAAGAGACACAGAGGTAGATGCCCTGAAGTTGCAGATGTCCCAGATGATGGAGATACTGACGTCTCTAGTGGCGAAAGAGACGCCCAGTCCCAAGAAAGAAACAAGCAGGAAGGAGTTGTTTCCAGCTGTTTCAGCACCAGCATCCTCACCTGACTACGGTGAGATGATTTGCTTTAATTGTGGAGGAATTGGTCATATTGCAGCTGTATGTTCCAGTCCCAAGAAGAAGAAGGCAGAAAGCCGCCAGCCGGCGGGAAACGCCAAAGGGCCCCGGTGAAGGAGTCAACCGGGTGCCCATCACCTTCAGTGAGCTCCAAGAAGCACAAAAGGAAGAGAAAGCGAGGAGACCAAACCCCTCAGAAGGAGCCCAGGGATCCTCAACCAAGGTGCACTCCAGAGAAAGGGGGCAAGACCCCTCCGGAGAGACACAGCACCCCCAAACGTGAACTCTTCAAAGTGAGAGATAACAATGTCCCTCAACGGGTTCACACTCCCACTAAGAGGGAGAAAATCAATGCATATCAGGCTCAAGAAAGGAGCAAGTGCAAATCGAGTGCTGGTAAAGCAAAGAGTCCAAAGAAGAGGACAGTATCAACTAGGCCCTACCCAGAGGAGCTAGTTGGTCCATCTCCTACTGTACCCATCCAAGTGGAAGGAGTGTACACGAAGGCCCTCCTGGACACTGGAGCACAAGTGACCCTGTTGTACAGGGACTTCTACGACAGATACCTGAGTCATCTGCCCATACAGAAGATAGAGGAGCTGGAGATAAGGGGATTGGGAACTCAGAGTTTCCCCTATGATGGATACTTACCCATCAGATTGACGTTTGACCCATCCGTAGCTGGGAAGTCTGAAGTGTTCGACACCTTAGCAGTGGTGTGTCCCCGCCCACCAGGAACCAGCAAGACTTCCCTGATCATAGGGACGAACACGGACCTAGTCAGAAGGCTTCTGACCCCCCTGGTGAAGAAAGAGAGTCTTTCAACTCCCAAGATCCATCCCATGCTGAAGGCAGCCTACCAGCGGTTGGTCCTAGAGCAGAAGACCCCAAGTGAGGGGATAGGAAGGGTATGGAGGCTTGGAAAAGAAGGAGCAGTGTTACAGCCTGGAGAGGTGACCTGCATGAGAGCCACGGTGAAACTTACTTGGGAGCAGCCTGGCCCCTTTGTAATGCTGGAACCCGACCCAATGGAGGGTCACTCAGGTCTGGAGGTGATACCAGAAGTAATTTCGCTGAAGGACCTGAAGAAGGCAAGAGGAAGAGTCCCTGTCAGTGTGAGGAACCCCACGGAGCAGCCCGTGGAGATCCCTGCCAGGATGCTTCTGGGACAGGTGAGTCCTGCTGTCCCAGTTGGCTGGTCAGAAGTGAAGGGGGCGGGTGAAGGAGAAGATGTTTGGAAGAAACTCTCCATGGAAAACCCAAACCTACCTGGAGCTTGGAAAGAGAGAGCCAAGGCCCAGCTGACCAGATGGGAGAAGATTTTCTCTAAAGATGAGTTTGATGTGGGGTGTGCGAGGAGTGCCACCCATCGAATCCGCATGCAAGAGGACAAGCCATTCAGAGAAAGAGTGAGGCGAGTCCCGCTAGCAGATCTGGAGGATCTGAGGGAGCAGCTTGCGGAACTGAAGAAGACGGGAGTGATTAGGGAGTCCAGAAGCCCCTACGCCTCCCCAATTGTGGTAGTCAGGAAGAAGAATGGGTCATTGAGGCTCTGCATTGACTACAGAACTCTCAACAGGAGGACCATTCCTGACCAGTACACCACGCCAAGGATAGAGGATGCCTTGCAGAGTTTATCTGGAGCTAAGTGGTTCAGTGTGATGGACCTCAAGAGTGGGTATTACCAAATCCCCATGCATCCAGAAGATAGAGAGAAGACTGCCTTCATAACCCCAGTAGGATTCTTTGAGTTCAACAGGATGCCCCAGGGCCTATCTGGAGCTCCTGCTACGTTTCAACGCCTAATGGAAAGGACAGTTGGAGACATGAACCTCATAGAAGTCCTTGTGTATCTGGACGATGTCATTGTCTTTGGAAAGACTCTGGAAGAACATGAAGCCAGATTGGAGAAAGTACTGAAGAGGCTCAGTGAAGAGGGACTTAAACTTTCTCCAGAGAAGTGTCGGTTCTATCAGTCTTCTGTGAACTATCTGGGACACATAGTGTCTGAAAAAGGAGTGGCTACAGACCCTGAGAAGCTGGAGGCAGTTACTTCGTGGCCAAGGCCCACAACAGTTACAGAACTTCGGTCTTTCTTGGGGTTCTGCTCCTATTACCGCAGGTTTGTGGATGGATTTGCCCGTATTGCCAAACCCCTCAACGAGCTGCTGAAGACAGAAGGAGAGGAGGATGGAATGGGGCCTAGGAGGTCCAGTGAGTCGGTCCAAGACCAGTGGAATTCAGGGTGTGAAGAGGCTTTCAGAACCTTGAAGAGAAGTCTCACCACAGCCCCAGTTTTGGCCTACGCTGATCCCACTAGGCCCTATGAGCTACATGTTGATGCCAGCCATGAGGGCCTAGGTGGAGTACTCTACCAGGAGTATGAAGACCAGCTACGACCAGTGGCTTATGTGAGCCGGAGCCTGACCCCCTCCGAGAAGAACTATCCCACCCACAAGTTGGAGTTCTTAGCCCTCAAGTGGGCAGTTGTTGACAAACTGAGAGACTATTTGTATGGGGCCGAGTTTACTGTAAAGACAGATAACAACCCCTTGACTTATCTATTCACCACCGCCAAGCTGGATGCAACTGGACACAGATGGTTGGCGGCGTTGTCTGGATTCAATTTCAGCCTCAAGTACAGACCAGGGGCTGGAAATAGGGATGCAGATGCCCTGTCCCGAAGATCCCATGTCATGGTCGACGACTGGGAAGACTGGACCCAAGTGGCACCAGATGGAGTGCGAGCCCTTTGTCAAGGAGCTGAACTCCAAGCCAGAGGAGGATCCAGAGCTGAGGAGATAGGAGTTACCACAGTGGGAGTCCCAAAGTGTTACTGTGGGGTAACTCAACTGGCAGAGGAGTGCCTACCGAAGCTGTCCAAGAAGGAGCTGAGGTGTGACCAGTTGGAAGATCCCATGGGGAGATTGGTCCTGGAAGCCCTGGAAGACAAGAGTCCAGAGGGACTTCGCCTTCACCCTTCTAAAGAAGCTCGCCTACTGAGGAGAGAGTTGGACAAGTTACAGGTGCATCAGGGGTAGTCTACCGAAGGGGCCCCTCTGATGGCCCAGAAGACAAGTGGCAGTTGTTTCTCCCAGAAAAGCATCGAGAGACTGTGCTGATTGCCTTACATGACCAGCATGGTCACTTGGGAGCAGAGAGAACCTTCCAACTTGTCAGAGACCGGTTTTACTGGCCCTGCATGAGGGCCGAAGTGGAGGAGTATTGCCATTCCTGTGCAAGATGCATTCAGAGAAAGACTTTACCCCATCAAGCTGCCCCAATGGGCCACCTACAGAGTGAAGGCCCAATGGATCTGGTATGCATTGATTTTCTCTGCCTTGAACCCGATTTGAGCGGAGTGGGAAATGTTCTGGTGGTAACCGACCATTTCACCCGTTATGCTCAGGCTTTCCCAACCAAGGACCAGAAGGCCTCTACAGTAGCCAAGGTACTATTGGAGAAGTACTTTGTTCACTATGGACTGCCACAGAGAATCCATTCAGACCAAGGAAGGGACTTTGAGAGTCGCCTGATCAGGAAGCTACTAGATTCTCTGGGAGTAGAGAAGACTAGAACTACACCATATCACCCTCAAGGTGATGCCCAGCCTGAAAGGTTCAACAGGACACTATTGAACATGTTGGGAACTTTGGAAACAGAGAAGAAGCAACATTGGAGTCAACACATTTCAGCTCTGGTGCATGCCTACAACTGCACCACAAGTGATGTGACAGGTTTTTCCCCTTACCGACTTATGTTTGGGAGAGAAGCAAGATTGCCAGTGGATTTGGCCTTCGGCATTTCCTTAGACCATGCCTCTGCTGCCTCCCACAAAGGATATGTGGACAGACTGAGGCGCAGTTTGAAGATAGCTTATGAGAAAGCTCAAGCGGCCTCCGACCAGAGGGGGGCCCGAAACAAGAGGAACTTTGATTTGAAAGTTAGAGTACAGGACCTACAGCCTGGGGACCGTGTACTGCTACGCAATCTAGGGATCCCTGGGAAACACAAGATTGCTGATAGATGGAGATCAGAACCATATATCATCTGTAGAAAACTTCCAGGATTGCCTGTCTACAAGTTGAAGCCAGAAGGAAGAGTGGGGCCATTGAAGACCTGGCATAGGAATCACTTGCTCCCACTCACTGAAGCAGTCAGAATGCCTCCAGTAAGAGACTTACCTGAATCTGTTTCCATTCTGGATACCCCCAGGCCTAATACTAGGTCTCAGACGTCCCAAGTTAGGGGTGGACAGGACCCCCAACCAGAGGAAGAAAGAGGAGAACTTGAATGGCTATGGCCTTCCTCAACTCCAGGAAATGCTGCCATAGATCTTCCACTTACTGAAGATGTGGAAGATAACACATTGAACCCAGAAGCCACAGAGTTTGTGCCATTCAGTGATGTGCCTGAGTGCTGGGAAGACATCCCTGGTCTCTACCCAGAACAAGAAGTAGATGTTCCAGAACCAGAGATGTTGCCAGAATGGGTTACTGAAGAAGTTCCAAGAGAACAGAGAGCTCGCAGAGTTGTGAAGCCTCCCAAGAAGTTAACTTACCCCAAGATGGGAGAAAGTTCAGAGGACTCTGTTACCACAGCAAGGAGAAGTGCTGAAAGCCCTGACCCTTCCGCTGTTCATTTAGTGGAGGGCAACCCCAGCTCACTCTCTGGCACAGTTAAACAGGTCGCCCACACTGAAGTGACCTGTAGACAGGACAGCTCCCCATCTTATGCTAATTGGTGGGAAGCTCCTCTGTCCAAATTATGTGAAAATGTTGTTCCCGAGAAAGTTTGTAGTTTGAACACTGTCTTTGGGGACCAAAGATTCAAAGTGGGGGGAGTGTGTAGCGGGGTTCTACCCCTTTTAGGGGAAGAGACTACATCTCCCATGATTCCCCAGGCCCCCGGGCTGCTGACTTCCGCCCGGGAGGCTGCTGGGGGAGATTATAAAAGGGAAGAGCGGAGACCGCCTCTTCCTCTTGGGACACTTCCTCTTCTGAGGCCTGACAGGACTGGCCTGCCTCTGCTGACAGAGCGTGTGACGCGGAGACTGCAGCCAGCAGAGACACCTGTGCGGACCGGAGCTGAAGGCCTGAAGCCTGGGCCTTGCAGCCGATGGAGTGAGACTCTCACCCCTCAGAGTCCACAGCAGCGGAGCGGAGACTTCCCCTTACTGTCGGTCGGACGGAGCTGATGACCGGAGTTCAGGGCTGTGACTGAGGAGACCGGACGCCGCCATTGAAGAGACCAGAGCCACCATTAGAGGGACCGGATCGGAGGACGGTACCCCAAGGATTGGTGAGAGAGCCGGAAGGCTCATCCTGCATTGACACACACGTTTTATGCCTACTGAACTGCCTAGGCGCAATTTACCTCAGAGCAGCAATGTTACTTTTGTGGATTACAAATGACACCATTTAAAGCTACATGTGCACCACCTCTACAGATTTATTGCCGGTGAAGAACACTGTACTAGTACAAGGACTGGGCTCTATTGCTAGGGATCAGGCCTGGTCCATTAGGTAGGCGCAGATAGATTGATTGCACCTCAGGGGTGTATAGTAGACGGTCGCCACACTTGGCGCTCAGTTTCCCCACTACCAGTTGTTACATATGTGTGTACATGTTAAAGTGCATATTGCAGGGACCTGCTAAAGTATTGTAAGTCATATGTTCAAACGCATGTTGCTATTTCTTTTCCTTACTGACAAAAGTAAAGCCAGTTATTCTTATTTCAGCAGTCTGCTTGTGAGTTCATACCAATTACACTTAGAGTATAAGCTAAGTTTTATGTGCATAGGGACGTACCCCTTTACTAACTGTGCCAGAGCGGGTAGAGCCAAATTGCCGGGGTTGGTGGAGCTGTACTCAGGGACCCAAAACAAACCAGCGGCTCTCTTAACTGGGGGTAGCGCTACACAGGTAATAAATGATACACTGGTAACAAATAAAATTAATCAAACAGTCCCCAGTGAAAAAAAGGTGCTTGTGCTAGTGAAACAATATACAATGCTGTGACTTGAGCAATAGATGGATGATTCCATGCTTTTTAAGTGCTTTAAATAGGGTGCCCCCCTAGTAGATGTCCCCTGGGAGTGGACCAACTATCGCTAGTTAGGTCAAATGCGCGTGTGGGGCGACCCCTATGGATATCCTCTGGACCAATGATTGGCAGCGGTGAATGTTCCTCATATAAATAAATATAATAGAAAAAGCCTCATTGCGCAGTACCGTTGATGAAGAGCTTTTTATTCCAAAAAATATAAAGATATTCAACTCACATGTATGAGTGCTTGATGTCCTGGCACCCGGAGTGAACAGCAGGTATAAGTAAATCCGTGAAATCCGCCTGGTTGGTTCATGCAGCTGCTGGCTCAGAACAGGCTTGATTTCCAGATTCAATGTGTGGGCGGAAGTTACGGAAGGGAAGGTTAATAGGAGCTCAATTGCGGTCCAGGGATAGGAAATCCATTTAGGTCCAGGGACACAGGAGAGAAGCTGCCACTGCTATTTGATTCATATGCGGTTACCTCTTTACCACAAGGTAAGAGGCCATTACTTAGTAGTGTGTGTTTACACGAAGAGGACACACCCTTTGAACCTGCACTTTTAAAAGAAGAATTTTATTTAATAGACTGTTGTCACCATTACGTTTTTGCAGTTTTTGCACATTGCGGACTTGCACAAACTTACCTAATAGCACTTTTCTTTTTTGTGCTAGCGGTTTATATATTTTTCATCTTGCACTTTTTATTGTGCCATTCTACTTTTTTGCGTTACATTATTATTTGCTTTTTTGCACAGGCAAGCTGAACTCAGCACAGGAACCTTTGCATTTTTGCACAGGCAAGCTGTACTCAGCACAGAAATCTTCTATGTTCACAGTTGCAATTGCCGTTCTTGTTTAGCACACACATTGTTGCAAATTTTGCACTTATTTTGCGTTCCTTTGACACTATTGCGTTATTTGCACAAACAATGAACCATTTTTCACATTTTAGTAGATTTATTTTGTAAATTCATTCTACACATTCCTCTGTGCACTTTGATGTCACCATTTTGATGTCACTATATTGTATTTTAATGTCAGTATTCATTTAATGCTTGCTTAATTTATGATTTTAGCAACCTGTTACATTGTTGCACCCCTACAGTCTTGATTCACCTATATGTAGGCATTAGCAAAATATTTGCACTTTGCACTTTACAAGTTTTATACTGCTACCTTTAGCACTTTGCACTTTGATGTCATATATTTTACTTAATGTCAGTACTAAGTTGATGTTTGGTCTCATTTATGCTATTAGCAACCTGTTACATTGTTGCACTCTTGCATTCTGATCTACGTATACGAAGGTATTAGCAAAATCTTTGCACTCTGCAATCTTGATTATCTTACTATAGCTCAAGTATTACTGCCACCCTTAGCAGCATATTTCTCAACTAAATTGCACTGTCTCCTTCTATAGAGGTAGCCATTAGCAATATCTTCTGCACGTGACACCATCATCTTTAGCAGTATATATCCCTCTCTCAAAATTGAATTTATACTTGCATCACTACCCTTTTCTATACTCGGAATTACACAATATTAATTTTTACTACCATCTTGAGTAGTAGTCTTTCCCTGGGAACAGCGCAGCACCACCCACGCTTCATAATTCAGCTTATTACTGGGTACGGTTTGACCCAGACTTGGTGTTTGCAGAAGTTCCATTTACCCATACATGGTAGCGCAGGAATAATTACACAATATCTTCACACATATTAACAGCACATGAGTCAATTTGGAAGGAAAAACGAAACACAAGACATACTGAATCCATAAGATGCCATAAGGTGCAAAGTAATGTATTATTACTGTGCACAGGTTCATTTATTCGAGAAAAAAATGTAAACTTGTAAAAAAAAGGTATAAGTGTAAACTGGTACCAGTACTGTGCTCATTATCAATGGAAACAAAAAAAAAAGCATGCAAGGTTAATTTGATCACATTTCTTATTGATGGCCATCCAACAATGGTGTGTACACACCCCTAAAAATAAATAAATCTTTGTTTACACATAGACAGTTCATGCATATCCATTACATCACTCAGACACACATTCATTTAGATTGAATCCCATACATACACACTACGGCCCATCAGGGGTCAAGTCCTGGGGAAAAAAGTGTGGGAACTCCCACCCAAGATGCACTCCCCCACCCAAAAAAAAAAAAATGATACGCTCATATACACGAACGCTTCAAAAGTGGTATTTTTCATCCAAATTACATAAAAAAAGAAAAATCCTCAATAAACATAAATACGGTAATTCTCTGAATAATCAGCATTCATTCAATTGTGCTTCCATGCAAATGTGAACATTGCATTGGTGAATTTTATTTTGTATATAGAGTGTTTCTGTGGTGAGTTTACACTTTTCATTGAACAGAGTTTGGATAACACAGGGTTAAACGAAAAGGTCATAAATTAACTGCACATTATCTGGACAGAATGCTTGGGGAGATAGTGATGTGTTCCTGCTTAGGAGATGTATGTTAGCTTGGGGGGCTGCAAACTCTGCAGGGCTCCAACACACACTCGCTGCTATTCCAACCCTTCACATATTTCCACATAAACTTCCCTCCTGGCATTAAACTTTGCCAGGTATTGTGCTCAGCTTACCACCCCAAACTGATGTTCCTCCCTCAGCTCACCTCTCTCCCTGCATGTCCTGTGAGCAGAATAGCTGTGCTCCTCCTCTGGGTTCTCTCATCATATGGCACTGAAGATAGAGGAGGGGGGATTCAGTGGGGCACACAGAGCAAGTATGCAGGAGACTGGGGGATGAGGAGACAGAAAATCAGGAGGGGACGGCAGGGTGGAGCGCATCACGAGAGGTCTGACTAAACACAATCTGTTAGCACCAGGGACCTGATCTACCCGTCAGCTAGCTGGGATTGACAGGTAGATTGAAGCAGAAGCTGTCATGGGGCCCCTACTGGCAATGCATGAATGGTCAGTCCACCCCTGGTGTGCGTCACTTACTATTGCAAGCTGTGTCGGCGGCTGCTGGTGTAGCAACTGCCCCACAGCTTGCATACTTCAAAGTCTTGAAGGACACAGCTGCTAAAGGGAACTGAGTTCCTGTTGTGGAAAAAGTACAGGAACTCAGTTCCCATGAGTTCCTGCAGGACTTGAGCCCTGCGGCCCATGTAATTCATGTGTAACCGGCAAAGTCCCCAAAAGTTCCCTCTGCTCAATGAAGGACAGAGAGCTGCATGACTGGAGGAGAGTAGATCGTGTGACTTTAAAGGGTCACATGATCTACTCGCAAAGCATCAAAGCAAAAACACTGCTAAACTGAACTTTAGGCATCTACAGTAGTATCTCTTTGGGTCAGCAATGTCAACCTACAAGCTGCTTTCATAATGGGTGTAATATAGGACTATATTTACACTTTATCATACGCTATGAAATCCTGGGTGTCTACAGTATATGCCAACATAATTTTTTTAGGTGTAGCACTTTGGAGGGCTGTAAATGAACATGTTTTATGTTCAACTATCTTATTGTCAATATTTTCTATGGAATTTATTTATACTTTATTATTTATACTAAAATAGCAATATTTATGAAAAATAACTTCACAAAATATTTCTGTATGAACAATGACTGGCATTTATTCTACTTATTGTTTTTCTTCACTATTCACTTGAATGGAGATATGTTCAAGAAAGCAATCAACTTTGTTATTTTATAAGAAAATTACATTCATATTAAGCAACCAGAAATGCCCTTCAAATACCAATGTAAGGATTGGAATGAAATACGGTATTACTGCTTACAAAATTACCATACATAGCATTATGATTCAACATGAATATAATTGTAATAATGTATAACTCCTACTGGAAAATGCATATTTATAAAGACAATTACTGAAAAATGCATATAGTTAAAACATATACTGCAAACAACTAGAAGTAAATATTCAATTAAAATTATGATATAATATCAAATACAAGCTGAAAAATGTATACTACTTATAATCAATATGTAGCAACACAGCATTGTTTTAGAAAATGCATAGTGATTTTGTTCACATTTTTTTTCTTGATTTTGACAAAGATTAAAAAAAAAAATTATGAAAAATATAGTATATTATATTTCTAGTCAGGAAATTAAATAAATACCGCTAATTAATATTTAGCAATTTCAGATCTAGTCAACAGTCTAGTTATCAGGTTATCCTTACAAGTTGTTGAAAAAAAATGTCTCATAACATAATAGCTCAAACTGAAATTGACACTCAGAGCTACATGAGTCAAAGCAGAGAGTCAACCGGCCCTGCGTTCCCATATTTCTTTAGGAGTCTGTCTGAGATTGCAATTAAGGACAGTGGTTTAAATGCTTGTAAGATAATTACAATGACAGGCTGACTTTTTGGTAAAATGTGCATGTTGCATGCCTCCTGCTGCTATGTGAAGACTTTAATAAAGTTTGATGCATGAGGCCATAGAGGGAAAGTGAAAATCTTTTTTGTGCACTCTCTTTAGAAAACTTTAGAAAAAAACAAAGTACTTTGGGAATTCTTTTCACATGTGTTCCCCATATTATATTTTAAATATATTAATACAAATATAAAACATTAATGGGGAAGATTAGAGACCTGAATACATGACTAAAGACCTAAGGGGAAAGGATTTGGGTTTCTAGAGCACTAGCGCATTGGGCTTTTCATTGGGGTACAATCAATATGCTAAAAATGGTTTGCACTTAAATGGAAGGGGGTCTGCTGTGCGGGGGGATTATTTCAACTAGGATTAGGGGGGGGGGTGAATTAGATTAGATTATAATGGGGCTGACAGGTCAGACAAGTTTCAGTCCCTATTGGTGGGTGGAATGGGGAAAGATGGGGGGAGTACTATGGCAGGTTATAATAAGGTTCCCATGTTACAAACAACCATTGGAAATGGTACTATTAGTACTAAAAAATATGCAAAATACGTGTGCAAAATGTTTGAGCTTGGAAATCTCCTGGTATTTGTTTTACATATGTCACCCTTCCAGGGCTCCTTGCTGCAATAGACCAGTTATAGGTGAGGTCAGTGGCCACTTGTTTGTATTTTGATTATATTGGTCAGGCAACACACTGACATCTT
>CM053027.1:270014702-270060171 GCA_028564925.1 Lithobates sylvaticus | reverse complement strand
TTAATTAACCAAAATATGTAGCAGAATACATATTGCCCTAAATTGATGAATAAATAGATTTTTTTTTTAAATTTTATTGGATATGTTTTATAGCAGAAAGTAAAAAATATTGTTTTTTTTTTTTAAAATTATCAGTCTATTTTTGTTTACAGCGCAAAAAATAAAAAACACGGGGGGGTTCAATTACCACCAAAAGAAAGCTCTATTAGTAGGAAAAAATGGACATCAATTTTATTGGGTACAGTGTCGCATAACCGCTCAATTGTCAGTTAAAGCCAATCAGTGATGTATCGCAAAATAATTACTTGGTCAGGAAGGGGGTAAAACCTTCTGGAGCTGAAGTGGTTAAAATTTTCGTTAACATGTGAGTGTGATGGTGGGGGAGGAACCAGGGATAGAAAAAGATAAGCAGATTAAACCTCAGCTTTAACACTGCTGTCCTATTTTCATTTTTGTCTTGTTGGAGAGAATTCTCTTCATTTCCTGTTCTGGACATACAGTTGCAAAAAAAAGTATGTGAACCCTTTTGGAATGATATGGATTTCTGCACAAATTGGTCATAAAATGTGATCTGATCCCAACAATAGACAATCACAGTCTGCTTAAACTAATAACACACAAATAATTAAATGTTACCATGTTTTTATTGAACACACCATGTAAACATTCACAGTGCAGGTGGAAAAAGTATGTGAACCCTAGACTAATGAGATCTCCAAGAGCTAATTGGAGCGAGGTTTCAGCAAACTGGAGTCCAATCAATGAGATGAGATTGGAGGAGTTGGTTACAGCTGCCCTGCCCTATAAAAAACAGTAGTGGTAGGAAACCTATTCAAAGAAAGGGGTGATTGGCTCTTAGACAGGTGTCCCTAATGAATGATGTGCCCTTACCGCCTGTTTAACCACTTTCATACTGGGTCTATTCTGGCACTCCTCTCCTAATGTAAAAATCATAATTTTTTTTGCTAGAAAATTACACAGAATGTCCAAACATCATATATGTTTTTTTAGCAGAGACCCTAGGGTCATTGCAACTCACTATTATTATTATTATTATTATTATACAGGATTTATATAGCGCCAACAGTTTGCGCAGCGCTTAACAAAATGAAGGCAGACATTACAGTTACATTACAATTTGGTACAAGAGGAATCAGAGGGCCCTGCTCGCTAGAGCTTACAATCTAGGAGGGAGGGTCAATTGATACAAAAGGTAATAGCTGTGGGGGATGAGCTGATGGAGAAAGTAAAACAGTGTATTAGTTAGAAGCAGGATAAGCTTCTTTAAAGAGAAGGGTTTTCAGGGATCGTCTAAAGATGGAAAGATTAGGGGACAGTCAGACAAATTGGGGTAGGGAGTTCCAAAGGATGGGAGAAGCTCTGGAGAAATCCTGTAGGCGAGCATGGGAGGAGGTGACAAGGGAGCTAGAGAGCAGGAGGTCTTGGGAGGACCGAAGAGAGTGGCTTGGTTGGTATTTTGAGACTAGGTTAGTGATGTAGCTGGGGGCAGAGTTGTGGATGGCTTTGTAAATTATTGTTAGTACTTTGAATTTTATTTGTTGGGTGAGTGGAAGCCAGTGCAGGGATTGGCAGAGAGGGGTGGAGGACACTGAACGGTTGGTAAGGTGGATGAGTCTTGCAGCAGCATTCATTATGGACTGAAGGGGGGATAGTGTATGTAAAGGTAGTCCAATGAGGAGTGAGTTGCAGTAGTCGAGGCGAGAGATGACCAGGGAGTGAATTAGAAGCTTGGTGGTGTCATTGGTTAAAAAGGGGCATATTCTAGAGATGTTGCGGAGGCTAAGGCAGCATGATTTGGACAGGGATTGGATGTGGGCCTGAAAGGACAGTTCAGAGTCTAGGGTTACCCCTAGCACCCTGGCATGTGGGGACGGACTGATAGTTGTGCCATTGATCTTGACAGAGAAGTCAGGGGAAGGGGCACGTGGGGGAGGAAATATTATGAGCTCGGTTTTAGATAGATTCAGTTTGAGGAAGTGGTGTGACATCCAGGCTGATATGTCTGTTAGTAAATCAGTGATGTGTGAGGAGACTGATGGGGTGAGCTGAGGGGTAGAGAGATAGATTTGGGTGCCATGGGCATATAAATGGTAGTGGAAGCCATGGGAGGCTATCAGCTGACCCAGGGAGGATGTGTAGATCGAGAATAGTAGAGGTCCAAGGACAGAACCTTGGGGGACCCCAACGGTAAGAGGTGTTGGAGAGGAGGAAGTGGAGTTGTAAGTGACACTGAAGGTGCGGTGAGATAGGTAAGATTCGAACCAACATCAAGCACAGCCATGGATACCAAGCAAATTTTTTTTTTTTGAGGAGGGGGGGGTGATCAACTGTATCAAAGGCAGCGGAGAGGTCCAAGAGTAAGAGTATGGAATAATGACCGTTGGTTTTAGCTGTTAGTAAGTCGTTTGTGAGTTTTAGGAGAGCAGTTTCTGTGGAGTGCTGTGGACGAAATCCAGACTGAAGGGGATCAAGAAGGTTATTCTCAATGAGATGGTCGCTCAGTCGGTTGTAGACTAAACGTTCAAGGAGTTTGGAGGCAAAAGGGAGTAAGGAGATGGGTCTTAGGTTGTTAAGATTGGTGGGGTCCAGTGAGGCCTTTTTTGGTATGGGAGTGACTAGTGCATGTTTCAGAGGGTTGGGGAAGATGCCAGTAGAGAGGGAGAGGTTGAAGATATGAGTTAAAGAGTGTAGGATAGAGTCAGAGGGTGACCGTAGTATTTGAGAAGGAACGGGGTCCAGCGGGCAGGAGGTTAGGTGGGCGTTAGAAAAAAGTTTATTGACTTCCTCTGTAGTAGTTGGGTTAAACAAGAGTTTTGATTGTACAGGAGGACAAAGAGTGTAAAGTGAGGGAGATATCTGTAGAGTGGAGGAGATCTCGAGACGAATTGTCTCAATCTTATTTTTGAAGTGATTAGCAATCTCCTGGGCATTGAGTAAGTTAGTGGGTGGAGGTAATGGCAGACGAAGTAGAGCATTAAAGGTAGAAAAGAGTTGACGGGGACTGCGTGAGAGGGTGTTAATGAGAGGGATAAAGTAAGTCTGTCTGGCAGTGTGGAGACAGAAATTGTATTTTTGGAGGGCAGATTTATAATGGCTGAAATCTTGCTGTGATTTTGTCTTACGCCACAGACGCTCAAGAGCATGGCTCTGTTTTTTGAGGCTTCTGATATTGTCTGTCTGCCAGGGTTGTAGCGGTCGGAGCCTGATTTTGTGCGTAGTGAGAGGGGCCAAGGTATCCAGGGTGGATGACAGTGAACGGTTGTAGATAGAAGTGGCCAGGTTGGGGCAGGACAAGGATGAGATTTTGGCATAGAGGCAATCTGTATCAGAAAAAAGAAGAGTAGGGTTAAGATGGCGAAGGTTTCTAGGGGTAATTGTTTGGTAGTTGGAAGGCAAGCAGGAGAAAGACAAGGAGAGAGTGAATCTAATAAGGTGGTGATCAGAGAGAGGAAAAGGAATGTTGGAGAGGTTGCGTGGAGTGCATAGGTAGGAGAATATGAGGTCAAGGCAGTTGCCAACAGAGTGAGTAGAGGTAGTTAATAAACTGTTGAAATTCCAATCACTTTCTTTTCCTGTAACAAATAGGAAACGTGAAATGCATTAGCTGGTTTATTTGTGTTTTTGGACAGGTTTTTATCGACTTGCTGAAATAAAGGTGATTTTACTGGACGTGCAGCCAACCAGAATTCTTTTTTGCTCATAGGAATCCATGATGGGTGGGGCCAGCACCTGGTCAGTGTGTTAGTGGAAGTAAAGATGGAAGACTGAGATTGCAGTAAGACTTAATTGCAGTAATAACAAATTATGTTCTATATCATTTGGTCAGTGGAGAGCTGCTAGAGGAAGCTGTTCAAAAGAAATAAAAAATAACAATAACTTAAATATTTATTCAACTTCTTTCCACCTTCCTAGTGTAATTCTTCATGAGATACGTGTCACAATTTTCCCAAGGTTTAATTTAAAGTAATAAATGGAAAAATGAACTCACCGAAAGGTTGTGTCTACTGGAAGCTGACTGGATTGTTGATCCTTCAAAGCAGACATATAGACATTAATTTAGCTTAAGGATAGGGGAGCATTTGCAATGGGGCTGTAGTTGCAGGTAGATAAAATAACCTCCTAGGCATTGGACTGTTAATACATAATACATTAGAATTTTAAAACACATGTGATTTTAGGATAGATGCATAATATTGAATTTTACCATAAGCAGGACAAATACACTATTTCATTGCTAAAGAAGACTAATTTTATAAGATATGAGCAGAAACAGGAATGCAGTTTCACAGTCTGCTGAAGAAGGCAGTGAAACTACATAGTGCTGTCATTTATCAATGTCTTCCCTACAACACACCGAGGTAAAAATACTGCACTTTATATAACATCTCATTGATTTCAATTGGGATGCTTTTACAAGATAGATTTAATGCAGTTTGCCCCAGTTTCGCAGCTGGAAGAGTTGATAAACGACCAAGTTTGGGAGTCATATTTTTATGTTTCTAAATGTCCATTTACCCAGGGATATATTTTATCTGTTTTGCTTGCTAAAGCTTTTTGTCCTTGGGCAAGGAGTAAGGCCAGAAGTAAAACAAATATAGCCCATAAATCAGGTTATAGTTACAAATTCGTAGCAGCGTAATATACAGTAATAATTAAAATGAGTTCTTAAACTCAACCTATCAAAACTTTAAAGCAACATAAAAGAAATAGCATATAACTGTATTTTAACAGTGTTACACTGAATATGTGTTATAACTTAATGGACTGTTCTGATTATACCTTTCTAATTATAAATCAACAAATATTTCAAATGTTTTTGTCAGGAAAATATGAAAAAAAAATCTGTTGTAAATAGATCTCAATAGCACAAAGTCAAATTTACTTAGAGATCTGAATGAGTCAGAGGAATGACAAATCCCTGTTTAGATGGCAACATATGTCATTTCAATAAAAAGTCTAAGGGGAAACGGCTGAGAGAAAACACATAATGATCAGTGATATCAATATTATCAGTGTACCCTGTGGGAATAATTTTATATTTAGTAAAAAAAATTGATATAAAGTAGCTTTGAAGTAAAATTGGCCTAAAGCCATCATAGTTTATCATTAATGGAAGAGGGCATGGCCAGTGACATTTCAAAAATAGCTTTCTTAAACAAATGTTTTCTAGCATGCATTAAATTTGACTGATTGGCTCTGAATAATTGCTTTCTTCATGTATGGGAAAACTGGGGCAATTTTAAAGCTAAAATTTCGTATGAAGTAAAACTGTAACTTTGTTTTACAACCCAGTTTTTACTTAGTATATAAAAAATGGACACTCAATTCTAAATGATTATCTATTAGCGATAGGAGGAGAAGATTTATAAAGGAGAGCCAATATAGCTAATATAGCCTCTGCTTTTCATTTTATGCCTCATTTGTAAAATGCAAAAATACAATCCAAGGGTGCCCATGGGACTTTGAGAGACACAAACAACATTTAAAAAAAATGTATAATTTTTTGTTACAATAAAAGGTTTCAAGACAGTTTCCAGATATATACACTCAAGATATCCATAATTACATCCAAGGAGCAGATACCTATAAATTGAATCTCAACACATTTCATGAGACAGCACTCGCGTTTTTAGGAGAAATATATTGAAATATCTGAAAGCTAAAACCAGGTTGAAAGAAATAAGAGAAAAAAAAAAAAATAGAAAAAGAGAGAAACCCAACCACACTTGTTTGGACAAGTAAAGTGAAAAAATACAGTTCAGCCACATTATCCAATTTGGATCTGTACTTGGTCAAACTTTTTTTTTGCGTGGAGAAATTTATAGCATAAACCTCACAAGCGTGTGTGGGAACTCCACAGGGAAAAATGCCCAATGGTCCCAGTGGGAAAGTCTGATCAAATACGGATCCAAATTGGATAATGTATACGCATCGAGATTCAATTTATAGGCATCTGCTCCTTGGATCACCAGTCATGTTATGATTCATGTAATTATAGATATCTTATGTGTATGTATCTAAAAAATGTGTCTTGAGACCTTTTAATGTGACTAAAATCTTTTAGACATTGTATTTGAATAAAAATTATACCTTTTTTAAAAATGGGGTTTGTGTCTCTCAAAGTCTCATAGGCACCCTTGGATTGTATTTTAGCAAACATATAGGGACTGAGACACATTCATGCCTTATGCGGCGTACACACGCCGGACTTTCCGAGCGTGTGGACTTGCCTACACACGCCCGGACTTTTGAAATGAACGGACTTGCCAACACACGATCAGAAAGTCCGTTCATTTAGAACGTGACTCCAGGTAGACGGGACAAGCGAAGGCAGTGAATGCCGCCATGCTAGTCCCGTCACCTGGCAAGGATTTAAAGGGGAATCCCTATGCCGAAAAAACAGCGTGGGGGTCCCCCCCAAATCCATCTCAGACCCTTATCCGAGCACGCAGCCCGGCCGGTCAGGAAAGGGGGTGGGGACGAGCGAGTGCCCCCCTGTGGCCCCCCCCACCCCAAAGCACCTTGTCCCCATGTTGATGAGGACAAGGGCCTCTTCCCGACTACCATGGCCGTTTGTTGTTGGGGTCTGCGGGCGGGGGCTTATCGGAATCCGGGCTCCTCCGCTCATGAAAGAGCTAGGTAAAAGAGCAGAAGATAGCGGAGGAGTCCGGCGAGAAGACCCCGCTATCTGGAAGAAGACCCCCGGAGCTGTACAATAAAATATTTTAAAAAATCGTGTGTTTTTTTAATTTACACTTTTTTTCCTTAGGTGAATGGGTAGGGGTACATCGTACCCCATACTCATTCACATAGGGTGGGGGCCGGTATCTGGGGGCCCCCTTATTAAAGGGGGCTCCCGGATTCCGATAAGCCCCCCGCCCGCAGACCCCGACAACCAACGGCCAGGGTTGTCAGGAAGAGGCCCTTGTCCTCATCAACATGGGGACAAGGTGCTTTGGGGTGGGGGGGCTGCAGGGCCCTCCTTCCCCCAGAGCACCCCCCATGTTGGCTTGTCCCCACCCCCTTTCCTGACCGGCCGGGCTGCGTGCTCAGATAAGGGTCTGAGATGGATTTGGGAGGGACCCCCCACGCCATTTTTTCGGCGTAGGGATTCCCCTTTAAATCCATGCCAGGTGACGGCGGACAATCCCGCGGGAAAGTCCACTCGTGTGTACACGGCCTTACACATACAGCCATTATATATGGTTTGTAAAATGCAACGTGTCCAAATGGGGTATTCTATGCATAACTGCAGAGAACACTCTGTGAATGGGGAAAATGCAATTCACATACATTTTTAAAATTATGTGACTTGGCTCCCATTTCAGGTTTTTCTTTTCAAATCCATTATTTGAATGGGACAACTTTGGAGTCCCAGAACAAGCAAAATATTGTATTTATAGAGCATAGCACTGTGCTTTATAAACATGTCTTTTTTTCAAAAGCTAAACAGCAGTATGGCTGTAGTAAGGCCATACTGTTGGCTTATAAATGACCCCTAAAGCCTGATACAAACTACAATTTTTTTTTTCGTTCAATCCAACAGGGCTGAATTGGAAAAAAAAACTGACAGCTCAGAATGCAGTGTTAGTACAGCAATCTCCCCTGCTGTGCAATTGTGTTCTGACAGGGCGACTGAGAGCACTGATCAGGATCCTATCGGCAGATCGTTTTCGGGTGCCGATCGACAGACCTTTTGCAGTATACACAGGCCAAATGTCGGACGGTTTCTATTGAACCAGCCAATGCCACCTGACATTCGGACCGGGCGTACTAGGCTTAAGTATGATCATATCTGAATTTTCTTGGTTTTATCCTTCGTGGATATAAATCACTCCTTATACTTCTTTAATTTATCAGGGTGACTCCCCAAAAAAGCACAACAGACAAAAAGTGTACCCTGGATTTTTTTTTTAAATGGGTAAAATCATCAGTTCAGGTATAAATCACTCTACTGTTCTATAGTTTAAAGGGGTTGTAAAGGTAAAAAATGTATAACTTGTAATCGATGTCTGTTAGGTACTGATAAAGAATAATGTTATCACTTTTATTAAAATTAGTTAAATACCTGAGAAAATATTGCTTGTATATTATCCTCCTGCCTTCCTCTCTCGACGATGTTTTTATTATTTGGGATGGCTCCGAAAAACAACTAATGGAATGTCTTGAGCTTATGAATAATAATACCTACAACCTTTTTTTCACTATGAGCTTTGATTATAATGAAACACATTTTTTGGATATCCGTATTAGAAAAGCTTCTAACGGAAATCTGACTAGCAAGTTATTCCGAAAGGAAACTGCTGGTAATACCCTGCTTCACGCAGACAGTTTTCACCCACTTCCACTCAAACGATCTATCCCCTTTAGTCAATTCCTCCGGATCAGAAGGAACTGCACGGAGGAAGAGGACTTCCAAAGGGAAAGTGATGGGCTAACCCTAAGACTATTAGACAGAGGCTACACTAAAACGGGCCTCAAAAAATTAAATCTTTAAACATCATTATTTAAAAGAGAAGTATGGGATTTTGTTTATCCCAGATCATACTACCTAGGTGGATGCATGATCGGTCCAATGCTGCAGCTGCCCCGCCACCTCCTTCACTGAGAACCGAGCCATGAACACCCCGATGCTCGGTTCTGTCACTCCCCGAGTGGAGAGCTGCTGCCGGTCAATCAGCAAGCTTCTGCTCTGCTCCTCCAAGCTCACTGAGAGCACTGACTTGTGGAAGGGGCGGGGAACGGACGTCTCAGCCTCTCAGCAGCCTTCTGAGAGGCTAAGATTGCCCATCAGTCCAGGCAATGGTGGAAATCCAGGCTTCCAGATGGTCAGGATGACGCAGTGCCTGGACTGATTCTAGGTGACGTCAGCAGAGAGCAGTCTTCAGGACGCTCTATTGGTGAGAGCTGGGTCACAGGAGTGCCAAAATGAATTGCCTCTCCTGTGACCATAGGAGAAGCAGCCAACGAGCTCAGGCTTGCACTTTCTTTAATTGCCCTGTATTCTATTATTCATGAAAAGCTTTACTGTATTTTCTGCCTCCTTGTAAACATACCATTGGTTCCTGAACTTCTCCTCTTCCAGCTCACTTTCATTTGTTTGGAACTCAAGCATAGCAAATTACTTACAGTCATGTTGTACTGCTATATTGCAACACTACAAATTCATTATTCCTGTCACTAGTCCACCTCAGGAGGGTGAGCAAGAATGGGTGGTTTTTTCTACCTACTGACAGTCGGGACCATTAGGAATGACGTAACCACCTTCGAACGAGAAGTTGAGAGCAGCAGCAAACAAGGGAAGAAATTTAGAGACTTGAGGGAGCCGAGGGCATCAGAAGTCTACTTATTTAAGTTTGGAATTACATACTTGAATATATATTATATTTTGTTGTTTAACAGAGTTTATAATGTTCACTTTAACAGCACTGCACTGCAATTTTCGTGATTTATAGATAGGGTTCCAACATTTTCAACAATAAAACCAGCAGGGAAAATTAAAGCCATTCTGGTCTTTCTGACTTCAGAGTTTTTCTCTGTCACGGATTATGCATAGCAGAAGATTTCTACTGCAATGATGTTTGCTTGCTCTTATCGGTGTTTCACGATTCATAATATTATTGAAGCAAATAGGTGACAAGACAAATACACTTGACGAAGGAGGTAAACAATGACAGCTTTTGAATTTTCTGTGTGACAAGTTTTTTAAATTCAAATAATAACACTCTCCACAACAGGGTTTTTAGATTAATGATAGTGACCGGTTAGTAACAATGAGGGACATGGCTACTAAAAAATGGTCTTTTTGCACTGCTTTACTACGCTTGACTAACAATATAAAAATCCCAAATTCTCAGTTAGTCAATTTGCTACCTAGAATGTGTGCTGCCTTTATGGAGTGATCCTGTAATGTATTAAACAGTAGCCCGTGCCATGGGTTTGTGGGACTCTGTTTCTGGGAGTGATTGGTGCCCAAGACTTAAGGTTAGAACACTGACTAAGCACATCAATTGTAACTTAAATACTATTACTCCCTAATCCACCAAAAATATATCAATATTGGTACTGTTAAAGGTGCATATACAAAATACTATAAAAATCACCAATTTTATTCTCCTATGAAAAGGTTTAAACTGAATACATTAAAAAAGATTTAAAACGAATACAAAACGGTTCCCCTTGCCTCATTACTTCAGCCTATGAAAACCCTAGTTTGGAGCCGAGGCTTCCAGCTCTGGATGAGATTAGAGGTTTGAATATTGATTTGGGGAGGGTATGTTATTGGTGGGAACCTTCACCCCACAGTTATGATCCTATAAGGGGTGGGTGGGGTGGTGATCTAATACAAAAGGTATCTTAAAAAGACCAAATCAGTTGCAATGTACAGTAAGCATACAATGACATAATGGGAATATTATATAGTCGGTGATAACTTGATGTAGTCAACTTAACTGTTTTACTTTATACAAGAGCTGAATTTGGATGGCTGAACTCCTTTTGTTTGCAGGGCACTCCTAACTAATCATACACAGTCCATAAAAGCAGAATTTGTGTTAAAAGTACACACGGGAGAGAGGGAGAGAGACCATAACACTAAATTGTGCTTCTTCAGTTGTTCAATCTGGGTATTCCCTTCTGGGTCCAACAGTCTAATACCCTTATGATAAAGATTGCATATAAAATATACGTGACTTAGCAGCATCTTTTAATGATCAAAAAAGTGCATACATAATGAATAATAAAGTGTCAATTGTAATAATTAGCTGAATAACAATAACGTGCATTATACAAAGTGCACAAATCATTGAATACAGGTGCAAGAATGGCTTTAAAGTGCTAGTATTGTAGAAAAGTGTCTCCAATGCATCCCAATAAAGTGCAATCATTAAAGTTGCACTCAATCCTCTGCGTAAAGATTAAAATTTGTATCCAACAAGGAGAATGAAACCAATAATTGATAAAGTGCATAGTGCACACTTAATTCCAATAGGAGATATTCAGTTTTGTATGGGAAGTCCAAAGTCTGTAATTCTTGTATAACTTCACTGTAATTAGTAGTGGGTAATATATCCATTCAACACTCTCTCAGTGCTCTTACCTTAACGATTTAGTTTATAAAATGCCTGAGTTATACAAATGACTTTGTCCCTCTATCAGATCCAATTCAGCTATATTTTAGTTATGGGAAATAGTTAGCAGCTTGCCAACCATATTGGTATCCATATGAAAAAAGAGTAATAAAGTCGACCACAAATTCATTGGATTTTTTCCAACGGATTTTGTCTGACACTGTGTTGCATACACACGGTCAGACTAAGTTGTCAGAAAATCCAATCATTCTGACGTGGTGACGCTCGTTGTGTACGACGGAACGACGTACGAGGCTAGTAGCCAATAGGCTGTGGTCTCGTAATTTGATCTGAGCATTGCGTGGACTGGGTCCGTCTGATTTCTCTTCACACGATCGGTATTAAGTCTGATTGGTTTTTGTTGTCGGAAAATGGGAGAGCAGGATCTCAAAAGTTGTCTCGTCGGAAAAAAGTCAGTTGGGTCCCACACACAGGCGGGATTGTTCTGACAACATGGTCCGACTCGGGAAATTGTCAGTCGGAATTCGGACGTGGGTACCGGGGGCTAAGGCTCCAATAGTGGCATTACCCAAGTAAAACAAAAAATTATTAGAAAAAAAATGCTGGCTGCTTACATGTAAAAGATCAAAAAAGTGCCAAACTTGGTTACAAACAACATTCCACGCCACTTTCCACGATTGTTTCTGAGTCCGCGGCACCTAACTTCCGGTTTAGTTCATAACGATTCTGGTTTCACAGTGTTTACTCTGCGTTCACAGTGTTTTTAAAAGCGTCTCTCCTTTTCCTTTTACCCTTTTGGGTGTCAGTGATTCTGAGTGGGAAGAGCAGTTTGTGTTCATTACACTTTTTATTTTGTGTTTTTAGAGCCCTTTGACCAATTTCCTTGGACTTTAGAATTATCTAATTGAATTATAACTTGTTTATTTCTCCTTAGAACTATATGCAAAAATTATCTGATACTCCTCCTGTGGATTACCGAATACTGCCCTGGGCTCAAATACGGATGTTTTTGAGACGAGCCTCCAGGATTTTTACACATCTTTAATTCTACAATATATAAATTTTTTTGTGGGGATGTTGTATCATCATATTAATTTGTAAATGTTAAAGAGAAGAATTCTTCAAAAAAATTAAAATATATATTTATATATATATATTTATATATATATACATACTCACCTAGGTGGATGCAGCATTGGTCCCATGCTTACAGACTGAGAACTGAGCAATCAAAGATCACTGATTGCTCAGTTCTCGGTCTTCGGTGAGCAGAGAGCAGTGAATTTCCAGTCACTGGCTCCCTGCTCTGCCCTCACTTGAGCACCAGGCTAATACCCATTATGATAAAAGGATTGCATATAAATATAGTGACTTAGCGCATCTGTTAATGATCAAAAAAGTGCATACACTAATGAATAATAAAGTGCTCAAATGTAATAATTGCGAATAACCACTAAAGTGCATATACAAAGTGCACAAATCATTGAATAAGTGCATGAATGGCTTAAAGTGCTAGAATTGTATGAAAAGTGTCCAATGCATCCAATTAAAGTCAATCAGTAAAGTGCAATCACTCCTCTGCGTAAGGAATAAATATGTGATCAACAATAGAATGAAAACCAATAATTAAATAAAGTGCATAGTGCAGACTAATTCCAATAGAGAAATTCAGAATTGTATGGGAAGTCCAAAGTCTGTATTTCTCTTATAAACTCACTTTAATTAGTAGTGGTCATTATATCCCTCATCACTCTCTCAGTGTCTACCTTAACGATAGTTAATTAATATGCTGAGTTATACAATGACTTTGTCCCCTCTTTCAATTCATTCAGCGATATCAATTTGATATAGGAAATAGATAGCAGCTTGCACCCATTAATGTGTATCCATATGAAAAAGGTAATAACTCCGACCACAAAATCATTGGATTTTTTCAACGGATTTTGTCTGACACTGGTGTAGCAAACCCGGTCAGACAAGTTGTCAGAACATCCATTCATTATGAACGTGTGGTGACGATCGTTTGGTGTACGAGGGAACTACGTAGAGGCTGTAGCCAATAGCTGTGGTCTCGTTATTTGATCTGAGCATGCGTGGCACTTTGTCCGTCTGATTTCTCTACACACGAATCGGAAAAGTCTGATTGGATTTTGTTGTCGGAAAATTTGAGAGCAGGATTCAAAAAAATTTTTCCGTCGGTAAAAAAAAGTCAGATGGAGCCACACCGGGCGGATTTTTGTCAACATGGTGCGATCGGTAATTTCTTCCGTCGGAATTTCCGAACGTGTGTACGGCGGGCTAAGGATCAAATAGTGCATTACCCAAGTAAAAACAAAATGTCTCTTAGAATAAAAAGGCTGCTGTTCCTGTTAAAAAGAGCAAAAATTGTGCCAACTCTGGTACAACAACATTCCACGCACTTTCCCGTTGGTTTCTGGTCCACGGCACCTACTTCGGTTTGTCATAACCGACTTCTTGTTCACAGTGTTTACTCTGGTTCACAGTGTTTAAAGCGTCCTTTTCCATATTACCCCCTTATTGGGTGTCAGTGATCTGATGTGGATAGGAGGAGTTTTTTTCATTTCCTTTTTATTTGTGTTTTTAGAGCCCTTGACAATCTTCCTTGGCATAAAATTATAAATATTAAATTATAATGTTTATTTCTCCTTTATAACTATATTGCAAAATTATCCGTGATACTCCTCCTGTGGATTACCGAATACTGCCTGGGCTCTAAATACGGCATGTTTGTGAGACCGAGCTCAGGATTTTTTCACATCTTTAATCTCTATATTAAATTTTTAGTGGTCATGTTGTCTACATCATATTAATTTGTAAATGTTAAGAGAAGAATTCTTCAAAAAAAAAAAAAATACTAATTATATTATATGTTATACATATCACCTAGGGGGATGCAAGCATTGGTCCAGGCTTACAGACTTGAGACTTGTGGTGACAATTCAAAGATCGCTGATTGCTCAGTTCTCGGTCTTCGGTGAGCAGTGAGCAGTGACTACCAGTCATTGCTCCCTGCTCTGCCCTCACCGCACCAGGCAGTGGAGAGGTTGGAAGTTGGCTTGCTCCGTCTCTCAGTGGATCACTGAGGGCTGAGCCAGCTGCTTGGCCTAAAGCATGCGGGGGTTGAGCCTGACGTGTAATCTAGGCCTAGTCTGGCTGAGACGGGACCAGGCTGTGGGTCGGCAGCCGAAATGCCGGACTGAGACCTCGGGCAGGCGATTTTTGGGCGGGGCTCATGGATTTGAAGTTATTAACGGAAACCGCCTCATATTTTCCTGTGGAGATGGGGGGCCTTTTTTATATTGCGGGGCGTCCCGACTTTGTGAGTGGGCGATGGGGGGGATGCGTGAGGGGGGTTTGCTGAACTGTGGGGACTAATCGCCGGAGTTGGCAAGTCCGTTAGGAGTTACAATGGGGAGAGTTTGTCAGTTTATGGGTGCTTCTGGGGTCTGTGACGGTGGTAGAGCTCCGAGCTGGCATCAGGGGAGGCGGTAGGGGGGTGGCGGCATGAAAGGTTGGTATGAGGGGGTGTGCGCGTGCAAATAGGCGAATCATGTAATTCGCCTCCATGGGCGCTTGTCCGGCCGGGGTGTCCTGCTAGATTTGAAGGTGGGGGGTCGTGAGTTTGTTCCTGATAGGCCGGAGGGTGTTCGTCCAAGCGGATTTTGGCTGTTTTCGGTATAGAGAATTCCAGAGACCGAGCGGTCCCTGTACTGGCGAAAGCTGCGTGCTCCCTATCGATTTTGTAGTGGGGCTTGTGGGGATGTGAGTGGCGATTTGGGGGTGCGGCACGATCGAAGTACCCGGCCCCGTTTCGGGTGGATGGAGTTGTCTGATTTTCGTCACAAAGGTATTGCGGAGCATTTCCTTGTGCTACTTATGTGGGTGAGGGCCGAGGGTAGCTAGGGGTGTTTGTCATCGCCCCCCCCCCCCCCCCCCCCCCCCCCCCCCTCCTCCCCCCGCCCCCTAGATACCCCCCCCCCGTCACCTGCTTGAACAGTGTCACCTGCTTGATCACCAGCCATTTATATATGGACTTCACCACTATACATTTATTTGTATAGTCTCTCTCACTCAGCACTATTAATCTCAATTTTAAGTTTTATGCTTATAATTGCCACAGTCATTTGTTTACATATCGTCACAATATATTCACTATAAAACCACTTGTTATTAATTCACCATTTTTTAACTACACTTTGGAATCAGGCTATACCTGGGAGCTATGCTCCCCCCCCCTCTTATGTTTTCTGTATATGGTATCATACCTAATTATACACCAATAGTGCCATTTTTTACAAGGACTATTTACTCTTTAGCGCTGCATTTACATATACACTAATCTTTCCCTACCGATAGTCTTTCGGCAATGTTAGCTGCTTTATCCATTTAATATTTTATATATACAGCGCAGTATTCACCCTTTCTTTTTACTATGGGCGAATAGCCATTGTTCAGCCCGAACTCATGCTTGGGCTGAACCGTTTGCCCATCCCTACTTCCAACTTTCTGCAGTTTGTAAGAGGATTTTAGCACAGAAGTCTAAATATTCTGACATTAGATACCATCTTTTTACATTAGAATAGAATGAAAGCTAAAACTTTATTTTTTCATTTTGTATATGTCCCATCTGCCATATATGTCCCATTAGGGAGATTTCTCTTCACTTCCTGCCACAACAGGAAGTGTAAGGAAATTCCTCCAAAGTGAAGTGAAGTCAAGTGAAATCCCTGGTTGTCTCCAGAACTAGTTCTCAAAATTTGGGATTTTCTTTCACTTTTGGTGATAACAGTCACCAGGACCAATATAGAGGCTGTAGCTTCACGTTTACTTGAGGAGGTAGGCTTTTATATGGATGGTTTTAGGATTAAGATTCAAAGTTGACAACGCTTTTAAAAATACAGTCTTCTGTCTATGTCTAGTAATAACTATGGCAAATGAGGACCAGACTGGGTGCAAATTGAATAGATTTATGTTAATCCTCGCATCACACAGATGCCGGTAAATGTACAATCAGATTGTGGGTGTGATCAGCCTAATGGTGGCCATACACGTGACTATACAATCTGATTGCACAATTCCTTTAGATCTACCATGTCATTTAAGGCTTGTGCAATTGGATAGAAATTGATTGGATTTTATAAATTTGTCCTGATATTACATTGTTTTGGTAAATGTAAACAAGATAGTACAGAGACTGTATAATCAGATTGTAGTGTGTATGGTCACCCTTGGATGCATATCGTACTAACAAATCTAAAAAGCCAGGATGACATACCACTAAATCAGAAACAATTTTTTTTTTTAATCTTTTAATACATGTAAATTGTTTATCTTTTAACACAATGTGAATGTACACTGTATATGTAAAGCGCTGCGTAAATTGATGGTGCTATATAAGTATCTGAAATAAATAAATAATACTTTTATAATAGGTCACTGGCTCCATCTAGTGGTGATTTATGCACACAACATCATTAGTGACAACAGGAACTTTTGCACTCTGTAAAAACACGTTTTAGGTATGTCATAGCTCCCAACTGTCCCTGATTTTGAGGGACTGTCCCTTATTTGGAGCAATGTCCCTCTGTCCCTCTTCCCTCCTCATTTGTCACTCATTTTGGTCTGATCTATATAGTTGTATATAAAATGCACTTTTTATCTTTCAAAAAGTGTTTCCCAGTGCTAAACCTTTCATCCAATTTCTAAATTGCTGCATTTGTAATGTTTAAAAGCCAATATAAAGGAATAGTAGTGGTTTAAAAAAAAGCCCTTATATTAAACTTTTTTTGGTTAATTCTCCTTTAAAGAGGTGACAGGGGGCGTGTCCTCTGCCTACATACCTATACCTTTAAAAGGTCAAGCAGAGATTCAACTTAAATCAGTTGAGACCCAAGATTAAATATTTTACGTGGAGAAAATCAGAGTCCCAGATTTCAAGGTAATAGCAGCATAGCAAATCATTTTACTGGAATGCGGCGGCCGCTATAATTGTTAAAACATTTTTTTGACTGATGTGTCTCTTTAAAGTGGTTCTAAAGGCAGGAGGTGTTTTTATGTTAATGCATTCAATGCATTAAGATAAAAAAGCTTCTGTGTGCAGCCCCGCCTCATATTTACCCGAGCCTGATGTCGATCCAGTGCTGTGGACAAGAGCAGAATATGCTTCTCTCTTCACTGGCTGAGACACAGCAGTGAGAGCCCTTGGCTCCTTCTGCTGTCAATCACAGCTAGTGAGGAGGGAGCAGGGGGCAGGGCCGAGCTGCACTGTGTGTGTGAATGGACACAAAGTGTGGCTCAGGAGCGAACTTGAATGCGTGCCCCCATAGCAAGTGGCTAACTATGGGGGCACTCAGCGGGGGGGGAGGAGCCAGGAATGCCGGCGGGGGACCCAAGAAGAGGAGGATCGGAGCTGCTCTGTGCATGTATGACATGTTTGTTAAAATTATTATTATTATTTTTTTTTTATTTACCTTTACAATCACTTTAGGTCATAAGATGGGATAACTTTTAAGTGATATTAAAGTTTTTTTCTTAAAAAAAAATGAAAGAGGTTTGTTTACCTGCTTTGTGCATAGAGCAGTCCCTGATCTCCTCTTTGGCTGATGCCCACCAGCACTGTCCGCTCCTTCTTCCTCCAAGTTCCCCCTTAGCAAGTCATGTGCCATTGCAGCACCCATGCGTGTGCTCCAGATCCAAGCTGTGTGCGTCCATAGACACACACAGCACCACTAAGACATGCCCCTCGCTCCCTCCTTACAGGAGTTTGACTGACAACAGCAGGAGCCTATGGATCCCACTGCTCTCAGTGTCTCTTGTGAGACCACGAAGTGAGGAGAGCTGTGCTGCAGCTGTGACAGCATTGGATCGGTGAGAGAAGTCAGGTAAGTGTTTAGGGATGATTGGCGAAGAAATGGAAAGATGGTGGGGATTTTTTTACCCTAATGCAATAAGTTAAAAAAAAAACATGCATGCTGATTCAGCTTTCAGGTTTTATTACCAAAGCTTAATTGAACAAGCTAAGGGTTAGAAGCTCATTGGTTTCTATGCAGAAGTGAGCCTGATTTTGCATTTTCCAGCTTTAGTAAATAAACCCCATTGTGTACTTAAAAGTGGGGTATGCCTATATTCATTTGTTGCCATTAAAATACTTGACATACTGCACTCAGGTGGCACTGCTCTCTTTCCTTTGCTTGTGTTCCTGCAAAACTGTATGTACATTTGTTCTGTGTGGGAAACTACTGAATGTTAATAGGCTGGCTATTTCCTCTCCAAGTGGAATGTCATTTAGTTATAAATAATGGAATCACTCAGAAATGTTGCATTATGGCCATATGTGCATAAATGATCTGACTATCATAGTAAATTTGTATTTATTTCCAATGATTATCACATCAGCTCCATCTACTGGCCATAGTGCAGTGTTTTTCTGATTCATTCTATTTGTTATGAAAGAATAGCATTCAACCAGGAGAGAGAATAGCCTAATAACACTCGATTTTGCCCTACTGGCACAAAACAAGTGTACATGCAGCTTGGCGGAATGAATAATGAATAATTACTGACCCCATATTTTTCCCAATCGTTAGTAGAGGTATACTTATCTCATATATGCATATTTAAACACTCACAATATTTTAGGCTGAGTGAGGATCAGTAAAACAAGAAAATGTTCTGTGCAAAAGAAGTGATACCAACTGTGGAAGGTTTCCTTTAGAAACTCAACAGGCTCTGATGATGAAATCCAGCCCTGCCTGTTAGTCTTTAGCTCGATCTCTGTGTCCCTGTGGAGCCCCATGTTGTACAGGAGGCCTTGACATGAAACTCTGTCCTGCCCTGACACAAAGCCCCACCACTTAGTTACATAGCTACATAGTAGGTGAGGTTGCAAAAAGACACAAGTCCATCAAGTCCAACCTATGTGTGTGATTATATGTCAGTATTACATTGTATATCCCTGTACAGGGGGTCCCCGGGTTATGAACCCATTAGGGACTTTCCTCCTGTTTGTAATTCGGAAATGTTCATAAGTTGGCCGCACATGCGCAGAACGACAATTACGGACATTTCCGATGTTCCGTTGAATGCTGTTCTGCGCATGTGCTTCAAATTACGGCCATTTCCGACATTTTCCGTCATCTTCCGAGGCTCCTTCTGGCCGCGCATACGCAGAATGGCAGATGGTCCGCGCAGAACGGCAGAGGGTCCCTACAGCGCCCTGTTCTTAAGTAGGAGTGGTTTGCAAGTCGGGCGTTCGTAAGTCGGGGACCCCCTGTATGTTGTGGTAGTTCAGGTACTTATCTAATAGTTTTTTGAAACCATTGATGCTCCCCACTGAGACCACCGCCTGTGGAAGGGAATTCCACATCCTTGCTGCTCTTACAGAAAAGAACCCTCTACGTAGTTTAAGGTTAAACCTCTTTTCTTCTAATTTTAATGAGTGGTCACGTGTCTTATTAAACTCCCTTCCGCTGAAAAGTTTTATACCTTTTGTGGGGTCACCAGTGTGGTATTTATATATTGAAATCATATCCCCTCTCAAGCGTTTCTTCTCCAGAGAGAATAAGTTCAGTGCTTGCAACCTTTCCTCATAACTAATATCCTCCAGACCCTTTATTAGCTTTGTTGCCCTTCTTTGTACTCGCTCCATTTCCAGTACATCCTTCCTGAGGACTGGTGCCCAAAACTGGACGACATACTCCAGGTGCGGCCAGACCAGAGTCTTGTAGAATTACCACTTTATCTCTGGAATTAGGCCTGGATACTTTCCTAAATGTACATAATATAACTGGGTACTGACATTTATAGGTAAAGTTGATCCGGGGAAAATCCGATTGCCTCTCTGGGGATCAGGAAGGAATTTTTTCCCCTGCTTTAGCAAATTGGAGAATGCTCTGCTGGTTTTTTTTTGCCTTCCTCTGGATCAACTGTGGGTATAGAATGGGGTATATGGGATTGTATGATATATATATGTATATATATGTATATATATATTTTTTTTTTTTATTTGTGGTTGAACTGGATGGACTTGTGTCTTTTTTCAACCTAACTAACTATGTAACTATGTAACTATGTATTTAGATTCACTTTATTTATTATACACAGATTAGTTAGCGCCACAGAATTTATATACATTTTTACTCGTTGAGGTTGTGCCTCACCCTTACTTTCTTTCTCTGCTCTGTCTGGCACCCAAGTCACGTCAGTGACCTCATCATCATCATCTTCTCCATTCTCATTAACACTGGAGACAACTTGGCAATATGCTGCGGCTGGAGGAACATGAATGCCAATTTGTGTACCAGTGTTCTCCCCTGTCTGTAGGCTCATGGTCCTGCCTTTCTCAACCTCAGAACCAACATCTGAATCAAGTAATGGCTGTGCATCGTCAAGAAGCAAGTGGCTGACACCGTGTTCAAATAACTCCACTGACTCCTTCATGCCTGATGCGGGGGCTATGGCAGGAATAGCTGTGGACAACGAGGCAGGTTTAGCCACGCTGGCAGCTGCAGTGGACTGTGGACCAGTCTCTGCTTGGGTGATGGAGGTTGAGGAAGGTTTAGTAAGCCAGTCCACCACCTCCTCTGCATGCTGTGACTGGATAGCATGGGCAACATCACTAAACAGAGGAAATTATGCCCTGCCTGAGGACTGACTATGTCCACCTTTACCTATGGACACATACGCTGCTGGCCGCCTTACAGTGCCATGGGAACGTCTGCCTTTCCTTGTTGTCCCAGACATGATATGGGGGGGGGGGGGGGTGCTTATTAACACAATGTAATATAGATGTGGAAATGTGTACGTGGATACACTTTAGTCAATGAAAAGTGGTGTTTGGTGCACTTTAACTTGAGTGCTCAACTACTACACAGACACACTCCACTATTACATTATATTATACTGCAGTAAATCTGCACTGACACACTGCAATATGCTACATCAAATGTGCAGTAACGCACAGAAATATACTGCGTTAAACGGAAGATAACACACTGAAAAATATGGCGTTAAACTTACAGTAATGCACTGAAATAAACTGCGTTAAACGGCAACTGTTTGTAAATTAGAAGAGATGGCGTGGTGCTGTCGTACAACGACAGCACCATGCCATCTCTTCTAATTTACAAACAGGCCTGTTTTTACTTCCCAAATGTGAGTGTTTTTAATCTGTTTTTACACTATTAAAATTCATTCAAAACGGTATTACACTATGCAAGTTTTTCTTATCATGATTCAAAACACGATTGAAAACATGGATTATTGATGCCCATTCCCCACCCGCTGTCCATTTTCCTGCTGCCCACCTGTCCATGCCGCATTGAGACAAGCCTTGGAGCCATCGTGTGGAACAAGGACCCGCCAGCCCCTTACCAATAAGCTTTTGTGACTTGTGAGGCATATGCCCCTTCAAGTCCATAACATCTGGTAAGCCTTATTCCTATAGGCTTAGTAGCCATCAGACAACAATCACCCCACTCAGAACACTGAACAGTGTCACCTGCTTGAACAGTGTCACCTGCTTGATCACCAGCCATTTATATATGGACTTCACCACTATACATTTATTTGTATAGTCTCTCTCACTCAGCACTATTAATCTCAATTTTAAGTTTTATGCTTATAATTGCCACAGTCATTTGTTTACATATCGTCACAATATATTCACTATAAAACCACTTGTTATTAATTCACCATTTTTTAACTACACTTTGGAATCAGGCTATACCTGGGAGCTATGCTCCCCCCCCCTCTTATGTTTTCTGTATATGGTATCATACCTAATTATACACCAATAGTGCCATTTTTTACAAGGACTATTTACTCTTTAGCGCTGCATTTACATATACACTAATCTTTCCCTACCGATAGTCTTTCGGCAATGTTAGCTGCTTTATCCATTTAATATTTTATATATACAGCGCAGTATTCACCCTTTCTTTTTACTATGGGCGAATAGCCATTGTTCAGCCCGAACTCATGCTTGGGCTGAACCGTTTGCCCATCCCTACTTCCAACTTTCTGCAGTTTGTAAGAGGATTTTAGCACAGAAGTCTAAATATTCTGACATTAGATACCATCTTTTTACATTAGAATAGAATGAAAGCTAAAACTTTATTTTTTCATTTTGTATATGTCCCATCTGCCATATATGTCCCATTAGGGAGATTTCTCTTCACTTCCTGCCACAACAGGAAGTGTAAGGAAATTCCTCCAAAGTGAAGTGAAGTCAAGTGAAATCCCTGGTTGTCTCCAGAACTAGTTCTCAAAATTTGGGATTTTCTTTCACTTTTGGTGATAACAGTCACCAGGACCAATATAGAGGCTGTAGCTTCACGTTTACTTGAGGAGGTAGGCTTTTATATGGATGGTTTTAGGATTAAGATTCAAAGTTGACAACGCTTTTAAAAATACAGTCTTCTGTCTATGTCTAGTAATAACTATGGCAAATGAGGACCAGACTGGGTGCAAATTGAATAGATTTATGTTAATCCTCGCATCACACAGATGCCGGTAAATGTACAATCAGATTGTGGGTGTGATCAGCCTAATGGTGGCCATACACGTGACTATACAATCTGATTGCACAATTCCTTTAGATCTACCATGTCATTTAAGGCTTGTGCAATTGGATAGAAATTGATTGGATTTTATAAATTTGTCCTGATATTACATTGTTTTGGTAAATGTAAACAAGATAGTACAGAGACTGTATAATCAGATTGTAGTGTGTATGGTCACCCTTGGATGCATATCGTACTAACAAATCTAAAAAGCCAGGATGACATACCACTAAATCAGAAACAATTTTTTTTTTTAATCTTTTAATACATGTAAATTGTTTATCTTTTAACACAATGTGAATGTACACTGTATATGTAAAGCGCTGCGTAAATTGATGGTGCTATATAAGTATCTGAAATAAATAAATAATACTTTTATAATAGGTCACTGGCTCCATCTAGTGGTGATTTATGCACACAACATCATTAGTGACAACAGGAACTTTTGCACTCTGTAAAAACACGTTTTAGGTATGTCATAGCTCCCAACTGTCCCTGATTTTGAGGGACTGTCCCTTATTTGGAGCAATGTCCCTCTGTCCCTCTTCCCTCCTCATTTGTCACTCATTTTGGTCTGATCTATATAGTTATATATAAAATGCACTTTTTATCTTTCAAAAAGTGTTTCTCAGTGCTAAACCTTTCATCCAATTTCTAAATTGCTGCATTTGTAATGTTTAAAAGCCAATATAAAGGAATAGTAGTGGTTTAAAAAAAAGCCCTTATATTAAACTTTTTTTGGTTAATTCTCCTTTAAAGAGGTGACAGGGGGCGTGTCCTCTGCCTACATACCTATACCTTTAAAAGGTCAAGCAGAGATTCAACTTAAATCAGTTGAGACCCAAGATTAAATATTTTACGTGGAGAAAATCAGAGTCCCAGATTTCAAGGTAATAGCAGCATAGCAAATCATTTTACTGGAATGCGGCGGCCGCTATAATTGTTAAAACATTTTTTTGACTGATGTGTCTCTTTAAAGTGGTTCTAAAGGCAGGAGGTGTTTTTATGTTAATGCATTCAATGCATTAAAATAAAAAAGCTTCTGTGTGCAGCCCCGCCTCATATTTACCCGAGCCTGATGTCGATCCAGTGCTGTGGACAAGAGCAGAATATGCTTCTCTCTTCACTGGCTGAGACACAGCAGTGAGAGCCCTTGGCTCCTTCTGCTGTCAATCACAGCTAGTGAGGAGGGAGCAGGGGGCAGGGCCGAGCTGCACTGTGTGTGTGAATGGACACAAAGTGTGGCTCAGGAGCGAACTTGAATGCGTGCCCCCATAGCAAGTGGCTAACTATGGGGGCACTCAGCGGGGGGGGAGGAGCCAGGAATGCCGGCGGGGGACCCAAGAAGAGGAGGATCGGAGCTGCTCTGTGCATGTATGACATGTTTGTTAAAATTATTATTATTATTTTTTTTTTATTTACCTTTACAATCACTTTAGGTCATAAGATGGGATAACTTTTAAGTGATATTAAAGTTTTTTTCTTAAAAAAAAATGAAAGAGGTTTGTTTACCTGCTTTGTGCATAGAGCAGTCCCTGATCTCCTCTTTGGCTGATGCCCACCAGCACTGTCCGCTCCTTCTTCCTCCAAGTTCCCCCTTAGCAAGTCATGTGCCATTGCAGCACCCATGCGTGTGCTCCAGATCCAAGCTGTGTGCGTCCATAGACACACACAGCACCACTAAGACATGCCCCTCGCTCCCTCCTTACAGGAGTTTGACTGACAACAGCAGGAGCCTATGGATCCCACTGCTCTCAGTGTCTCTTGTGAGACCACGAAGTGAGGAGAGCTGTGCTGCAGCTGTGACAGCATTGGATCGGTGAGAGAAGTCAGGTAAGTGTTTAGGGATGATTGGCGAAGAAATGGAAAGATGGTGGGGATTTTTTTACCCTAATGCAATAAGTTAAAAAAAAAACATGCATGCTGATTCAGCTTTCAGGTTTTATTACCAAAGCTTAATTGAACAAGCTAAGGGTTAGAAGCTCATTGGTTTCTATGCAGAAGTGAGCCTGATTTTGCATTTTCCAGCTTTAGTAAATAAACCCCATTGTGTACTTAAAAGTGGGGTATGCCTATATTCATTTGTTGCCATTAAAATACTTGACATACTGCACTCAGGTGGCACTGCTCTCTTTCCTTTGCTTGTGTTCCTGCAAAACTGTATGTACATTTGTTCTGTGTGGGAAACTACTGAATGTTAATAGGCTGGCTATTTCCTCTCCAAGTGGAATGTCATTTAGTTATAAATAATGGAATCACTCAGAAATGTTGCATTATGGCCATATGTGCATAAATGATCTGACTATCATAGTAAATTTGTATTTATTTCCAATGATTATCACATCAGCTCCATCTACTGGCCATAGTGCAGTGTTTTTCTGATTCATTCTATTTGTTATGAAAGAATAGCATTCAACCAGGAGAGAGAATAGCCTAATAACACTCGATTTTGCCCTACTGGCACAAAACAAGTGTACATGCAGCTTGGCGGAATGAATAATGAATAATTACTGACCCCATATTTTTCCCAATCGTTAGTAGAGGTATACTTATCTCATATATGCATATTTAAACACTCACAATATTTTAGGCTGAGTGAGGATCAGTAAAACAAGAAAATGTTCTGTGCAAAAGAAGTGATACCAACTGTGGAAGGTTTCCTTTAGAAACTCAACAGGCTCTGATGATGAAATCCAGCCCTGCCTGTTAGTCTTTAGCTCGATCTCTGTGTCCCTGTGGAGCCCCATGTTGTACAGGAGGCCTTGACATGAAACTCTGTCCTGCCCTGACACAAAGCCCCACCACTTAGTTACATAGCTACATAGTAGGTGAGGTTGCAAAAAGACACAAGTCCATCAAGTCCAACCTATGTGTGTGATTATATGTCAGTATTACATTGTATATCCCTGTACAGGGGGTCCCCGGGTTATGAACCCATTAGGGACTTTCCTCCTGTTTGTAATTCGGAAATGTTCATAAGTTGGCCGCACATGCGCAGAACGACAATTACGGACATTTCCGATGTTCCGTTGAATGCTGTTCTGCGCATGTGCTTCAAATTACGGCCATTTCCGACATTTTCCGTCATCTTCCGAGGCTCCTTCTGGCCGCGCATACGCAGAATGGCAGATGGTCCGCGCAGAACGGCAGAGGGTCCCTACAGCGCCCTGTTCTTAAGTAGGAGTGGTTTGCAAGTCGGGCGTTCGTAAGTCGGGGACCCCCTGTATGTTGTGGTAGTTCAGGTACTTATCTAATAGTTTTTTGAAACCATTGATGCTCCCCACTGAGACCACCGCCTGTGGAAGGGAATTCCACATCCTTGCTGCTCTTACAGTAAAGAACCCGCTACGTAGTTTAAGGTTTAAACCTCTTTTCTTCTAATTTTAATGAGTGGTCACGTGTCTTATTAAACTCCCTTCCGCTGAAAAGTTTTATACCTTTTGTGGGGTCACCAGTGTGGTATTTATATATTGAAATCATATCCCCTCTCAAGCGTTTCTTCTCCAGAGAGAATAAGTTCAGTGCTTGCAACCTTTCCTCATAACTAATATCCTCCAGACCCTTTATTAGCTTTGTTGCCCTTCTTTGTACTCGCTCCATTTCCAGTACATCCTTCCTGAGGACTGGTGCCCAAAACTGGACGACATACTCCAGGTGCGGCCAGACCAGAGTCTTGTAGAATTACCACTTTATCTCTGGAATTAATCCCCTTTTTAATGCATGCCAATATTCTGTTTGCTTTGTTAGCAGCAGCTTGGCATTGCATGCCATTGCTGAGCCTATCATCTACTAGGACCCCCAGGTCCTTTTCCGTCCTAGATTCCACCAGAGGTTCTCCCCCCAGTGTGTGTATTGCATTAATATTTTGCATCATCCATAACTCAGCAGTGGTGGGTTTTCTGAGCAGCATGGTACCCGCTCGATTGTTTTGAGATATTACGTCCAGCATCTAGAGCAAACCATTCCACAGCCTGCTGAATCCCTTGGCTGGGAAACAAGCCGCGAGCCTGTAAGATCCCTCTATCAGGAGATCTTACACTCTGGTAAGAGTCAGTATTTCTCGATGGTGGAGGTATTCTCTTCTTGTCAGGCCACTTCCTTCTTTGGTGCTATTTGAGTGGTGTCACCATTTGAATTTGGAGTTCCCGCTTGCGCACAATTGTTGATGTATGCAGTCGATCTGAAAGTGGCACTTCTATAAGGACTTTACTGTTGAACAACCATTTTTTCACATCGGACTGTTCTAAATTATTTGCTATATAATTTTTTCACAAATTTTATTATTGTGTACGTTGTATTTTAAGATACTTTTTTGCATATTTCATTAATTTATATACCGGTATTCCAATACCTGAGTAGGTATATGTATGCTCACCTTCACAATATTTATCACTATTGTGTTAGATTATTTTTTGCAGAGCAGTCATTTTTCTTTATTTATTAATATTTTGCCACCCAAATGCATTATTTTACATTTTGATTTGTACAAAGTACACAGTGGAGTAGATTAAGGCTCCTTTCACACATGCGGACCATTCATTTCATCAGTTCAGTCATGTCAAAATAGATGAAGTATTCCTCAGTTTTTCATCCGTTATTCATCAGTTTTTTTTTACATTCGTTACGAATGCAAAAACACATGAAATACAGACCATTTGTCAGTTTACATCTGTTTTTCGTCCAATCCTTTTTTTCAATGGATGAAAAATAGGGGTTTTGTCCATTCAAATAAACGGATGTTGACAGAAGCGGATGAAAATGGATACAAATGGATGATCACCCATTGTCATCCGTTTTTCCATAGGAAGATTTTTATCTTTTAAGCATACTGTTTTTATCACAGGAGCAATTACTTATAGCTTGCTTTAAATAGCACAATGGCTTGTAACCAGATGGATCCTTGTATTGGATAACGCGCATCAGGCATTTTCTCTAAATGTGAGAGAACAATGTGGTCTTTGACTTGCAGGAGTGCTTTCAGCCAGAAAGAACAATAAAAAAACACATGAAGGAAGTACGCAAGGTTAGGAATTTAGAATGCATGGGCCTTATCTATTCTTGTGATGGTTTGGAACAAGCAGACTTATGTTGATGAAGTGAACAAATTGAATAGTTTTCTGGTAGTTATGACCTTTATGCCTCTCTTGGGGTAGATTTCAGGAGTGACTTCACTAATAACTACTGACCTGTAGCAGACATTTTACAACTCATGTCCCATGTGGGCATATTTCATGAACACTGAGTAAAAAACACATCTCCTTTATATACCACTAAGAGAAGTTTTGCATTGTTTTAACAAATATTCATAATACGTGTTTTGTCATTTTCTTTTTTCTTTTTTTGTGTGTCACAGGTACAATGAAAAAGCAACTTCTCAGAACAAATAATCAATGTCGAGCTTGTGAGGTACAACCAGTACTTCATACTGTATTGTGGAAGATTTATTTTTTAAAAAATCTCAGTCATTTGTGTGATTTTTATCTATTCTTTCTACACAATTCATAGCTGTTAGCTATCCAAGATTAAGGAACAGTTCCAGAGTTTTGATATTTGTCCCTGATATGTCCCCAGTAAATGCTTTTATTTACCTCAGGAGTACAGTTGCTGCATACCACTAGCAGTGGTTTTGTTACCACTACTAGCCAAATCCTCTTTTATGCTGGCCATTTTTGTTCAGTCAGCAGCCTCAAAGTTTTATAGGTCTCCTGAGAGTGGAGGGACTTTTTCACTTTTGCACATATTTAGTCATGACAACAGCACATGACATGTACATAGCACCTAGAGTATACAAGGTGTGGAAAAGATGGATCCTGGTCACACATGGTAATTAAATCACCAGAGGTTTCCATCTGTTTTGCTTTCTGTTCGTCTGTCCGCTTGTGCAGCACAAACTGGGAACCGATTTTCTGTTTACCTAAATCTTTGCAGACGATGGTGCACACTGTGTCCTTGCTAATGCCCAATTCCTCCACCATCAATCATAGTCAGTTGCCGATCTGGTGCCAGCATTTGATCATGTCTGGGGTTCTGCTTGTTGACGGTTGACCCAAACATGGCTCCAAACTGGGCTCATCCTCAGTCGTTTTCCTTCTTGTCGTGAAAGCGTTTAAACCGTAAGCTCAAACTTAGTAGTAAACACATTTTCTGCTTACGGCTTCCATCCGATACACTTGCAACAACATTTCATGCATCTCCATCACCATTTTCCCCAATTTTGTAGCAGAACTTGATGTTCACTCACTCCATTTTCATGCAAGGTCTGCTGAAAAGATCACCTAAAGTCACAGAAATAGTTCTGCAGATATACAGTATATTGCTTCCATTTTCATAATCTTACCTCAAGTGTTGAAATATGACTGCGTAGTACTGTAGACCCATAGACACTCTACCCAATAATCAACTCTCTGTAACAGAACTGTCTGGACACCCTTTCCCTGTTTCTGTATGTCTTTTTGAGGATATTTGTGAAGGGGTTGTGCTGTTTCTGTGGCAGGACAGGAAGCATATATTTTATTCTATCTGCTGCCATTAGTGTAAGGATTATGTCAGCAGTAGCACCGGCATTTAAACAGACTCCCAGCCGCTATAGTAGCCTAAAGTTTGTTTTAACTTTGCATAGTAAGCTTTCAGCTTTTTATAAGGAATGATTCCTAGGTTTCCAGGACCTTCATGGTGGGTGTCAGGATGAATAGCAGTAGGAGATCAGCAAAGGTCTGTTCGCTGATCTTCCCTGCGAGGAAGGAACCCAGAAGAGATCAGCTCGGATTACTTCCGGGTTCAGAGCTGCCAATCTCTGGCCTCCCTAGCTGAGGACAAATTTGATCATGCATAATCTGTGCTTGGTCAACTTCAAAAGAGTGACATCAGGGGTGTAATACACCCCTGATGTCTCCTAAAAGAGAACCTATTGCCTGCAAAATGCTATCATATAGGGGGCTTATAACCCCCCTTGCGATAGCAATAAAATTCAAATAAAATACGAAAAAAGGTTTAAAAACAAAAGTTTAATAAAATAAAATAAAAAAAATACCCCAAAAATTCTAAAAGCCCCAGCTCTAAAGCGCACACACGCAAACACACACATCAGGCACACTTGCATATAAGAATGACAATTGTGCCACATACTATATTAGGTATCATTACACACACTGGAGCTCCTTTTTGGGTGACAAGCATCACGGATTGCAGTTTGCTATAATCGTGGCAAAACGGCACTGAGTTTAGGTGGCATTGAAAATGAATGGCATCCGAAAATGCATTTTGTGATTGCAGTGCGATTTGAGATCACAGGCAGAATTGCAGTGATTCTGGCTGAGATCCCAAAATGCCAAATGTGAATGGAGCCTTACCTTTACAAACACTTTAGGAATGTGAAACATTAAACAGTCTCAGCTGGTATGCATAAACATTAAACAACCAGTGCTGCTGTGCTACCCATGGGAACCCCCTGATGCTTTTCTGCAGGGAATGAGCATGTAAATATATAATTTTTCATGGACGAGCTTTCGGGGTGTGTCCCCTTCTTAAAGCCCATACACACGGTCGGACTTTTTCATGGAGTTTTAGCAGAAGGTAAAATGTTAAAAACAAAAGAAAAAAAAAAGAAAAAATCTCTGAGGGGTAGGAAAAGAAAAACAAACACATACATATACAAATCTCCTGCTGGAAAGATTTGCCGACAACCCGGTCCGATCACACCAAATCCGATCGTGTGTACGGTTGTCTGACCGGACAAAGTGCTACGCATGCTCAGATCACATTACAAGACCAAAGCTATTGGCTACTAGCCTCTACTTAGTCCCGTCGTAGGCAACAAACGTCACCACGTTCAGAATGATCGGATTTTCCGACAACTTTGTCCGACCGTGTGTACGCAAAACCAACATCAGACAAAGTATGACGGACATGGTCCGACGGACCTGGTCCTCGGATAATCCGCGCGTGTGTATGGGGCTTATGAGTGATCAGTAATGATTACTCACTGTGTTCATACATAACTGAAGCATAGTAAACCACATTAACTATGCTTCTGTTTGGGAATGAACAGGAGCCTCTGTACAGGGACTTTTTATTCACTGTCCAGTGCAGCTTAGGCTTCAGGGAAAGGGATGGAGGAAATACAACTGTCAGCCCTTTTCTCTTTCTCAAAAGTGAGACATCAGGGGTCTGTTTTGACCCCTGTTATTTCACCAAAGCTTCCCCCACCCGCAACTGCTTTGTAAAATACAAAGATTGTAAAAAAGATAATAAAACAATGTAAAACATTTTTAAAAATGAAGGGCTCATCACACAGGTTCTCTAGCCCATACAGTGTGAAAGAGCAGTTTGTGCGGCTGGAGCCTCCTGTTACTCTGAGGACATATCGGCTGTACGGATGCAGTCGCAGGTCCTAATTTGACAGGTGTGCATGTGTGGGTGAGAGGCCCCAAATGCATGCTGTCTATATTTGAGGCCATATACCTGCATCCACACCCCTGCAAATTAGGACCTGTGGCTGTGTACGTACAGCTGCTGCAACCCCATAGCGTAACATGGGCTGACTACACACAGCTCCAACCACATTAAAAAAAAAAAAAACACTGCTTCCCACTGTACAGGCCACAGCACCCATGTGAATGCACCTCAAGACCCCATGCGAATGCGCCCCTGATTCACACACAGAGCTTTATTTATTACTGCTCGGCTCTGCTCGCAGTCCCGCCACCCTGCTGTTTCTGGAGCGAGCTCTGCCGAAAAAGACTGAGCTGACTGTACTGTGTACTCGGCTCGGCTCCGCTCGCAGTCCCGCCCAGCAGGCTCGGTCTTTTTCGTCGGTGCTCAGTCTTTTTTGTCTGTCTCGGCGGCGGGAAATTTAAACGTGGGCAAGGCTGCAAACGGCGCTGGGCAAGCTGCAAATGACACTGGGCAAGCTGCAAACGGCGCTGGGCAAGCTGTAAATGACACTGGCAAGCTGCAAATGACACTGGCAAGAGCTGCAAATGACACTGGGCAAGGCTGCAAACGGCGCTGGGCAAGCTGCAAATGACACTGATCATTCTGCAATGATGGACAAGGCTTCAGATGCACACTGATAAAGCTGCATTGATGGGCATTTAAATGTAAGTTTTTTTTTCCTTAAACTTCCCTCCTAAAACTTTTTTTCCTTAACCACTTCAGCCCCGGACCAATTGGCAGCCAAAGGACCAGGCCCCTTTTTGCGATTCGGCACTGCGTCGCTTTAACTGACAATTGCGCGGTCGTGTGACGTGGCTCCAAAACAAAATTGGCGTCCTTTTTTTCCCACAATCTATTTGTGGGAAAAAAAGGACGCCAATTTTGTTTTGGAGCCACCAAGCCACCAAGCTTTCTTTTGGTGGTATTTGATCGCCCCTGCGGTTTTTATTTTTTGCGCTATAAACAAAAATAGAGCGACAATTTTTTAAAAAAATGCAATATTTTTTGCTTTTTGCTATAATAAATATCCCCAAAAAATATATAAAAAAACATATTTTTTCCTCAGTTTCGGCCGATACGTATTCTTCTACATATTTTTGGTAAAAAAAATCACAATTAGCGATTATTGATTGGTTTGCGCAAAAGTTATAGCGTTTACAAAATAGGGGATAGTTTTATAGCATTTTTATTAATATTTTTTTTTTTACTAGTAATGGCGGCGATCAGCGATATTGTTATTGTGACTGCGACATTATGGCGGACACATCATAAATATTACATTAATACAGTTTTATCTTTTAGATTTAGCAGGAATTTTGTTTGTGTTTGTGCTTTGGTGCAGTGGGCGGTCGGGAAGCGGTTAAAATGCCCTCCTAAACTTGGGGTGCATGTTTAGTAGCCAGTATAATATGAGACAGCCTGAACTGGTATATATGAAACACCCAGAGCTACTGCTCATGGGAATCTACTGTATGTTACTCTTTTGTTTACCACCTCTTTAGCAAACCAATTTTTCTTTAGCTATATATATGACCTAAGCAGGAATCTTTAATAAAAGGGAAATGAAAATGTAAAAAAAATGGGACCATGGTTCTAGGGATTATATTAGTTGTTTCATACCTCCCAACTTTTTGAGATGGGAATGAGGGACACCTATAAGCAAAAGTAGGCAGGCATAGGACACCCCCCTTGCCATGCCCCTTAAAGGGAAATTGTACAAAAAACAAGATTGGTTAAACCCACAAGTGCCTTTTTTACAACTACTATTCCTTTATATTGGCTTTTGGAATTTACAAATACAGCAATTTAGAAATCAGATGAAAAGTTTAGCACACTGGGAAACACTTTTTGATAGATAAAAAGTGCATTTTATATACAGCTATATAAATCAGACCAAAATGAGGGACAAATGAGGAGAAAAGAGGGACAGAGGGACAGAGGGACATTGCTCCAAATCAGGGACAGTCCCTCGAAATCGGGGACGGTTGGGAGCTATGGTTGTTTCAATGCGTTTTCTGAAATCATACACAGATTTCATGAAATGTGAATTGACGTTTTGTAAGGCACATTGTAAACGTGTGAAAGGAGGAGTATAGCTGATCTTGCGTGAACTGAATCTGATTTTACAGAGGTGGGTATTGTACAAGATTCTGGCCATACATTTTTTTTACACTGGGGGATTTTAAATAAGCTGCTGGAGTGAATATCTGAAATTTCACAAGGCACGCTGGGAGAAAGCAGCCTGCTGAAAGACAGAAGAACTTAAGTCATATTGTGGGAGTGGAAAAAGTTTGGTGTTCAGCCGTGTTTAACTTACAGTCTATGAAGGGAAAGGTTGTTAGGGGTCACTCCCCTGGAATAGAGCCACAGGAAGCTGTGCTTTAGGCATATGCAATAGGGGGTCAGAGAAACTTACATATACACAGAGTACAGAATAATGTAGAAAACAGCTGAATTCCAGGTATGGCAATTTTTACATAGTTACATTGACCCAGCTTGGACCAATGTAACTTTCCTTCCGTCACACCTGTGAGATCCCCATGAAAGCTAGATATCACTGTAGTAGATACCCCTACTATAGGGATCACCACTAGCTTATGGGTCCCGTGCTGAGTAATTGCACTGCTGCATTGTGAACATAGGTCACTCACTGGTCACGAGCACCATACACAGAACACTTTGCATTTTCTTAATGAATGCAAAAGGTGCGCTGGTTGAATGAGGTGCAGAAGCAGAAGTAGTGACATCAATATCTCCTCCTCCTACAATTATAGTAGGTTTTGTATTCATCAAGAAGATACAAAGTGTACTCTGAATGGTGTCCATGCCAAGAGAATAACCTCCTGTGTTCACTAAGCAGCACGCAGCTGCTCGCAAGGAACCCAGGAGCTAGCAGTGCTCATTGTAGTAGTGGTGTGGCACAGGTATATGGCACATGCATACTTACATTGGTCCAAGCAGGACCAATGTAGCTATGCAAAAAATAGCTATAGCTGGAATTCAGCTTTAACTAAAACTACATTACATTACCCTTGGGTGGCCATAGGTGCAGAAAATATTGTCCTGTCACAAAATACATTTAAATGTCAAATTGTGGGAAAGTAGAACCAGACAAATTATGGTAGAGAGGGCATAAAGGAAGCAAAAAGCCTCTGCTAAGCAAGTGTGAAGTATAGTTCATCCTTCTTCAAGTATATTTGAAGACAAAACATCTTTTTTAGTGGAAATAAATTAGAACAACTTTTGTCAGGTCCCTGTTAGAGAGATCCACCCTCTTTATATGTCCTAATGACCGTTATCATCGAACTTCCTTTCTAGGCATTGGTATGGTAATCAGTGGAATCTATGGCCTCACCTTTTCCCATGAATTGTCTGGCAGTGGAATATACTCCTCTTCTTCAGGCATTGGTGGGCAGTATAACATCCCCCTATACCAGGTATTGGTAGTAAGTAAATGTAACCCCCCCCCCCCAGGGCATTGGTGGTCAGTAAAATGCAGTACATACTTACATGTGTCCTGCTCAGTGGCCTGCACAGAACAATACCACCAATGTCACGGCCAGAACTCAATAGGCACTGTTGGTTAGGACAGGGGTGCCCAACCTTTTGAAGAGCGAGGGCCACTTAAGCGACTTGGTACCCAGTCGCGGGCCACAATGAGCAGAGTGGGCGGATGACAGGTCTGTGTACACTCTGCATATACAGAGCGGACACGGACACAGCCCACTCTACTTTATGGGCCCTCCGGTCTGCCCAGATGGAAGGGGACAGATCCCCTTCTGTTTTTTTTTTTTTTTTCCTTTTTAGCGGATCGGTTTGAAGGTATGCAGGTGTAAACGGACACAAGTCTGTTTACATTTGCCGCTTCATAGAGGTGAATGGAGGGTCTGATTGGGTCGGATTGATCATGTGAAAGGGGCCAAAGGCTGCTTTCACACTGATGTTCTGTGGTCTACCCAGAGCAGCGCACCTCTGGCTTTCCTGTGGGTTAGCTGCACTTTGCCATAGAATTCTATTATATTCTGCAGGTGTTGTGCACTTTCTGAAAGCGCACCAAATCCATAGGTAATAACAGAGGTCTATGGCTCTGTGCAGTTTGAAAGCAGCCCGGTAACCACTGCAGAACAGATATGCCCATACATACACTGTGATTATAGTATTAAACGTACCTTTAATAACAGTCTTCAGTTCGGGCATCGCCAGCTGTTGCTGTTCCAGGCAGAGTGCATTTGGTATCACTCCGCCTGTGACAGGAGGTGGCGCTATACAGGAAGCCTCATCTTATGTGGCTCTGCTGCGCAACCGCGTGCTTCCTCTACCGCCGGCTTCATTCACAACACTGATGCTCTGGGGTGCCGGGTCGGGAACCCGCGATCTGGGCTTGCCAACCAGCCATCCCAGAGCAGAAGGTCGCGGGCCACATCAGAGGGCTCCGCGGGCCACGTGTGGCCCCCGGGCCACTGGTTGGGCACCCCTGGGTTAGGAGATCACTCTACCCAGCAGTATCTGCATTGCTTTGAAACAAGTATGCAGATTAAGGCTTCTGACTTTTTTCTCATTAGTTTTCTGATTTGTATACTTGTTCTTGTTCAGTGACCTAAAAAGCATTAAAGCCAATAGGAAAGATTAACAGGCAGCCAACAAACATGTTCAAAAAAAGGCTAGCCATAACAGTCCCATATTTCTCATGTAATGTATATTTTAAGGGTACATAGCATTTTACTAGAGTTTTCCCCTGATTACTCTCTAAGGTAATGCTTACAGAATGCACATAAATGCTTTACAAGTGTGAAGAGTGTCCCACTCCCAAGAAAGTATATAATAACAGGATCATGTGACTTCCTGTTATATTACATTGCCTGAGCAAATGCTCCCAAAATGAGTGGAGAGACTTTGCAAAATTCTTGTAAGCACTCAAACCAGTGGTGTCTGGTGTGTTTTTTTTGAGAGGTGGCGGCAAACAACCTAGCACAACTGCCACCTACCCCCCGCGGCGCGGCACTAACACCCCCCCCCACCACCACCACCACCCCCCGCTGCCCTTACCCTGGATGTGAGAGCAGTGGTCGGATGTGGCCATCTTCCAGTGTGGTGGGCTCAGGGAAAGCTGCTCCAGGGTCCTCTCCTGGAGCAGCTTCTGCAGGATCTAATCCTGCATATAGGGGGGTGGCTGGAGAGAGGGGGTGGCGCCTGGGCGCCCTTAATGAACAGGCCGCCACTGACTCAGACATGTCCATGTTATATGACCACTTTCTATTGAAAAAATTAGAGTACATTTATTTATTTATTATTAACTATATTCAGTTAAAAATGTGTAATGATAGGATTTGGTACATTAATACCACTTGTTGACTGCCCCATAGCACATTTACTGCACAGGATCATGTGTGTATATATATGTCAGTGGTGGCTGTTTTTTTGGGGGGGGGTAGCAAACAATCACCCCCCCGAACGTCCGGGGGCTCCTCACCCTGTTGTTTGCCGGTCAGTCCAGCACTTACCCCATCTAGGCGGGTGGTGGGCAGCGGGCAGTGGCTCTGTGTCCTCTCCTCCATGGCGGCTTCCAGCGTGCGGCTCCTTCCCTCCTCCTAGGTGTCTAATAGAATTGCCTATCCTTTCAGCCAGTCAGGTGACGGTGTCAAAACCTGCTTCCTGATTGGCCAGAAGGAGGATCAGTGTTACAATAGTGAATATTCATTAGCTGTTGTAACACACCTGGGTGGGCATTCTCAGCGCCCGAGCCCACCCTATTTTGAAGCCTATTAGAGCCTCTGGCTCTAATCAGTGCTTCAAAAAAACACCCAACCCACATTGGATTCCATGCGCCCGGCATCCTGAAAAGCGCATGGATAAAAAAAGTAAGGACTTACTGTATTTCTAAGTGCCTCAGGTGAACTGTTTTCATTTGTAATTCTCTTTACAGTAACCGATAACAACTAAAAAAAAATTGTTTTACTGAAGCCAGACCATTACGAGATATCATTTTTTTTGATTGATTGCTGTGGTACTACACATTGAGCTGAGTGCAGTACTGTATTATTCAATGTACTACATTAAAGGGCTTTGTTTAGTGGTCACATACAGTCATAGCAAATAACTGAATCTTTGTAAAATAATATTTAATCAACGGCCATACCGAATTGAATGTTTTTGGTCTTGGATTGTCATGGGGTTATAAGGAATAGGCCCCAGGTTTGGGAAATGGAAATAAGAAAATTTTTTTAAAAGAAAGGGCCCTATTTTTCGAAGCTATATTCTGTCTTCCGTGGAATGTACATTTTTTCTTCCTTGTCTGAGTTATGTCACATCTGGTACAGACTGCCAGCATCTCAGGTTAAAGGCTGGCCTCATTTTTTCATGTGTGATAGACTGGAAGCCAGCAGCTGAATAGGTGCCTTTGTTCAATGCTACCTTCCGAAAGACTTGCCTTTTCATACCCCCACCTCCCATGGGGGAGCCCGAAATACTCAGACCAAGAATGAAGAAAAAGAAAACACATCACAACCTATGCTCACAGTAGCACAGCTAGAACATAAACAAGCATTTCTACTTGGGTGCATGATTCTATCATTACACATTTAAATTGAATTAAAATATTTAGGGCTAAGGGCAACCATCTTAAATTGTGCAAAAAAAAATAAAAAATTACTGATAAATTTTGTAAACACAGAAATGAACATTGCAATGTGCCTATCATGTTTCTGTTATGGACACATTTTGAAGCCTAAAATCTTAAAGTGAACCTAAAGTGAGATCCCAAACCCAGGAGTGGGACAAAAAGGAGGTAATTTCTGTTATGCCTTTGCCCCTCTTCTTTGAATTAAGTGAGTAGTTCAGTACCTCTGCCCTGTAAAGCCGTCCCATCAGTTTAAATCCAGGACTCAAAAACAGTGTTAGCGAATCTGCAATCTCATTAGATACACCTGAAATGACCCCTCAAGAACCATAACATGTAGCATTTAACATTAGCAAAAATGCTATATGTACCTATTTGGTTCATTTTAGTGCCTTAGGCAGCCCCCTTCAAAGTAACAGGCTGCCATAACACAACAGACGCTAATGCATAGCACAGCATAGTTGTATGAACAGGCCCTCAACTATTGCCCCCCCCCCCCCACGAAACCAAAATCAGTTAGTTTCTAGTGCAAGTTAAAAACTGAATGCCTGGTTGTATAGGGGCAGGTGGCAAGTGCCCAGCCAATTAGTATCCTTGTCTAAACACAGTTTCTGGCTGATGATAAATCTTATTCACCTTACTTTTACAACTGAACATTCCCTACTCCTTTAGTAAATCCCCCACCCTGACCGTATGAGATGGAGCAGTAAAGTTTAGCTGTTGTTCAGTTCAGGAATGAAAAAAACTGTGTGATGTCCCCTCAGAATTCATACCAAATTCTTACCTGAGCATGCAGTCTGTGTGGCCAAGAAAGGGGGGGGGCAAGTGTACAGCTTCCTCCTGAATGGTAGAAGGCCATAAGCCCTCAACGTGGGAAGGGGACCTTGTTGTGCGTGACCTCCCAAGCAAAGCACCAAGCTTCCTCCCCAACCATGGCCAGAATCCAGGAGCCCCTTTTTAAAATAAGGGGGCTTTCAGATACTGGCCCCCATCCCACATAAATGAACAAGTACATAGATAATCCCTCTACTCATTCACAAAGCAGTAAATAAGTACACCATACACGTTGACAAGTTCTTTATTTAACAAAAAAAAAATACGGTAAATAATTGGCCCACAATGTAAATCTATTGTCAATCACTATGAATGATGCCCTCCTTCAAAAAAATCACACCAACCCAGCACAACATACTTTGCTCCTGAAAGAGATTTGTGCCAAAAGAGAGATTCCAGGCTGAGAGTTACATTTTAAATGGGTCAGGGATGGTGGCTGATGTAATTTACCAAATATGTCCATGGCCATATAAATGATGTCAGTCACTATACCGAGTCCTATGTATACATTTAGATGTCAGCTAGTAATATCTGGCTGACAGCTGAGTGGCTAGAGATGTGTGGTTGCCAGGAAGATGTCCTATTACAGGATGTACACTGCTGCTGGTAAATTGAGGTTTAGGAGCTGTTGGGCATTTTTTTCAGCTGACCATGAACTCTCCTCTATGTTGTTTCTAGGCAGTTGAGTTTAGAAGCATTTTTTGGAATGCAAAAAAAATGGGTTCAGACCGATGTTCAGAGGCATTTGAAATGCCAAATGCCTGTAACAGCTTGTAAACGCTGCTAAACGCGGTAACTCGCATTTAGCAGCGTTTCATTTACAGACATTTTTCATTTTAACAAAAAATAAAAAATAAATAAATAAATAAAAATATAAATATAATATATATATATATATATATATATATATAAATAATACATTTATTTATAATATATATATATATATATATATATATATATATATATATATATATATATATTTTTTTTTTACAAATGCTTCTAGACGCAAACGTGGCTAAACGCGACATGTAAACGCGGCTAAACAAACATTTTTAGACAACAGTTTCTAGCTGTCAAGTTAAGTAGTTCAGGAGAGGTTAAACAACGTCCTGTGTACATGAAGCCTTAAAGTTGAACTCCAGGTAGATAAAAAGGCACCTACTAATGCTTTATTAAATGTATTTTTTAATGTAAGCTTTGTAAGTATTGGAATGTAACTTGATATTAGTCTTTAGCAGTCTCTGGACAGCATGACTCAAGGAAAGGCAGAAGCAGTGTGAAGCAGGGTATGGGAAGGTGCAAAGTGATGCAATTGCAGTAAACATTCAGTCAAGTTGCAGAGAACAGAACTTGTATTAATGTAAAAATTCAGCAATTCAAAACAAGCCTAGCGGGAAGGTGCCTGTCAGGGAACACTCACAGAATGCAACAGCGATGTGTAGCAGAACAGGTCTCGGACGTGCTGATAGCATCTGTCTTGAGGGGCGGAAATCAGCCTGGCCGGTCCATACCTATGTAGCGATACCCCCAGTTAAGAGGGCCGCTGATTTGTTTTGGTCCCTGAGTACAGCTCCACCAACCCCCGGCAATTTGCTCTACCCGCTCTGGCACAGTTAGTCAAGGGGTATGTATCTATGCACATATAAACATCACTTATACTCTAAGTGTAATGGGTATGAACTCACAAGCAGACTGCTGAAATAAGAATAACTGGCTTTACTTTGTCAGTAAGGAAAATAAATAGTAACATGCATTTAAACATTTGACTTACAACACATTAGCAGGTCCCTGCAATATGCACTTTAACATGTACACACATATGTATTAAACTAGCAATGGGGAGACGGAGCGCCAAGTGTGGCGACCGTCTGCTATGCACCCCTGAGGTGCAATAAATCTATCTGCGCCTACCTAACGGACCAGGCCTGATCCCTAGCAATAGAGCTCAGTCCTTGAAATAGGTACAGTATTCTTCACCGGCAATAGATCTGTAGAGGTGGTGCACATGTAGCTTTAAATGGTATACTTGTAATCCACAGAAAGTAACATCTGCTGCTCTGAGGTAAATTATGCCTTGGCAGTTCAGTAGGCATGAAAGTGTGTGTATCAATGCAGGATGAGCCTTTCAGCTCTCTCACCAATCCTTGGGTACCGTCCTCAGCTCCGGTCCCTCCAATGGCGGCTCCGGTCTCCTCAGTCACAGCCCCTGCGCTCCGGTCCTCAGCTCCGACCGACCGACTGTAGGGAAGAGTCTCCGCTCTGCTGCTGCTGACTCTGAGGGATGAGAGTCTCACTCCATCTGCTGCAAGGCCCAGGCTTCAGGCCTTCAGCAGATCCGGTCCGCACAGGTGTCTCCTCAGGAACCAGTCTCCGCGTCACAAGCTCAGTCATAAGCGGGAGACCAGTCAGTCAGGTGAGGCCTCAGAAGAGGAAGTGTCCCAAGAGGAAGAGGCGGTCTCCCCTCTTCCTTTTTATAACCTCCCCCAGCAGCCTCTCGGGCGGAAACAAGCAGCCCGGGAGCCTGGGGAATCATGGGGGATGTAGTCTCTTCCCCTAAAAGGGGTACGACCCCGCTACACACTCCCCCCACTTTGAATCTTTGGTCCCCAAAGACAGTGTTCAAACTACAAACTTTCTCGGGAACAACACTTTCACATAATTTGGACAGGGGAGCTTCCCACCAATTGGCATAAGATGGGGAGCTGTCCTGTCTAAATTATGTGAAAGTGTTGTTCCCGAGAAAGTTTGTAGTTTGAACACTGTCTTTGGGGACCAAAGATTCAAAGTGGGGGGAGTGTGTAGCGGGGTCGTACCCTTTTAGGGGAAGAGACTACATCCCCCATGATTCCCCAGGCTCCCGGGCTGCTTGTTTCCGCCCGAGAGGCTGCTGGGGGAGGTTATAAAAAGGAAGAGGGGAGACCGCCTTTTCCTCTTGGGACACTTCCTCTTCTGAGGCCTCACCTGACTGGTCTCCCTCTTATGACTGAGCTTGTGACGCGGAGACTGGTTCCTGAGGAGACACCTGTGCGGACCGGATCTGCTGAAGGCCTGAAGCCTGGGCCTTGCAGCAGATGGAGTGAGACTCTCATCCCTCAGAGTCAGCAGCAGCGGAGCGGAGACTCTTCCCTACAGTCGGTCGGTCGGAGCTGAGGACCGGAGCGCAGGGGCTGTGACTGAGGAGACCGGAGCCGCCATTGGAGGGACCGGAGCTGAGGACGGTACCCAAGGATTGGTGAGAGAGCTGAAAGGCTCATCCTGCATTGATACACACACTTTCATGCCTACTGAACTGCCAAGGCATAATTTACCTCAGAGCAGCAGATGTTACTTTTTGTGGATTACAAGTATACCATTTAAAGCTACATGTGCACCACCTCTACAGATCTATTGCCGGTGAAGAATACTGTACCTATTTCAAGGACTGAGCTCTATTGCTAGGGATCAGGCCTGGTCCGTTAGGTAGGCGCAGATAGATTTATTGCACCTCAGGGGTGCATAGCAGACGGTCGCCACACTTGGCGCTCCGTCTCCCCTTTGCTAGTTTAATACATATGTGTGTACATGTTAAAGTGCATATTGCAGGGACCTGCTAATGTGTTGTAAGTCAAATGTTAAATGCATGTTACTATTTCTTTTCCTTACTGACAGAGTAAAGCCAGTTATTCTTATTTCAGCAGTCTGCTTGTGAGTTCATACCCATTACACTTAGAGTATAAGTGATATTCATATGTGCATAGATACATACCCCTTGACTAACTGTGCCAGAGCGGGTAGAGCAAATTGCCGGGGGTTGGTGGAGCTGTACTCAGGGACCCAAAACAAATCAGCGGCCCTCTTAACTGGGGGTATCGCTACACCTAAATGGGGAGTTATCCTTTCCCTACTTGACTGGACCTCTTCCTGCCACTAATTATTGTCCCTGTCAGACGACTGACCGCTTCCTACACTACCCACAAGCGCAATGCATGTCAAGCATGGGAGCCAGGGCCATAAATAGGCTCTGCCTTACCCAAGATGGCTGGCAGAGCCACATGAGGTGGCTGCATCCAACTGGTTAGCCTCCCCATTGACCCAGGAAACCATAGAGGAACCATGTTCCTCTTGAATTCCCCTCCAACTGTAATACAGCTGTGGTCAAGTGCCACCTACAGTGGAGAAAATAGACTGCACATGACTACAAGCACAAGGAGGCCAAAAGGAGATGAAAGGCAGAAAAATACCAGGTCTCTACTGCTGCCAGGCAGGACTGTGCTGTGTGGCAGAGCTGTTGCTGAAATTAGTTGGAATTGTCAGTATGGGGTCTGAAGATATGCAATTCATCATCAGCATACCTGAATGCTTGTATGAAGCAATTTTCTGATCAATAGGATTATTTCAGAAAAGCATTCAGGCATGCTAATAGTGAACTGCATATTTGTAGAGCTGTGTGTACATCTCAGTATTGGATGGACAGAAATACAAATTTGTAAAAAAAAAAAAAAAAAAAAAGTGTATTTAGCTGTTGCATTTGCCTGGAGTTCAGCTTTGAAAACATTTGTTACCTTTTAAAATGAGGGTTTCGATTCCCTGATACGATGAAATGCTAAGGCATTTTGCATTTCTGTACCAGTTTTTTGACTGGCAAATTCCAGTTAAGATGACAGAATAGCATAATCATCTGCATTACAATTCCACCTTTAAAAGGAATGGTTAGTTAACTGCAGAGGTCAGCTGCTATATGTGCTGTTGGTGACAGGGTAGATCTCAGCTCTGATTACACATGGTATTCTGAAATGATTAACAAAGGAGCATTTTGTAATAGTAAAAAAAAAACTGCCTCGACCAGGAATTTTGGCACACTCCGGAAATACCGATATAATTTAACAGTTTCGCAAATATTTGAGTCTCATATTTACTGTCTTACAGCAGTAAAATGCAGGAGTCAACAGTAGCTGTTGTTTTTCCATCCTGATCCAAAGGAAATTAAGGAACTTTAGTGCAAACAAATCTGTTTTAGTCATTTAACAAAAAAATGATGTATAGGTATTTTTATATGGTTAATGTAGTTTTGAATTATGAATAATTGAATGTGTTATTGTAATGTATGCCATAGCATTTTCTCTTTTGGCTTTTTTTTTGTCACAAAAAAAGAGAGGGTTTCCAGTTCTCAGCTGTAAGATAGATATAAATTAATTTCACTGTCTGCCATATAACGATAGAGGGCGCTGTTTTACTTGTTCCGATGATACCACCATGTCCTATGGCTGCTGAGGAGTAGTAGGGGACAATATATAAAAAAGCCTGTATTGTACATTTGAGTTCAGGTCACATATGATTCTTTGTGGCAAACATAGTTTTTCTTTAACACTATAAAATAATATATAACTTTTTCATCACATTTATAGTTTGTAATTTTTAAGTTCAGCACTGTTGATAGCAGCTTATTGGAAATATTGCTTTATTTCCTTTTAATTTTTAACTTTACCTACTGTAAAACAAGTTCTACAGTAGGGGTGTCCAAACTTTTTTCAAAAAGGGGCAGATTTGATGAAGTGAACATACGTGAAGGCCGACCATTTTGCCTGACATTCTTTGAACCATTAAAATTTGGTCTAAGTGTGTTCGTCCGAGCACTAATACACTGCCCAAGAAGAATTCTCTTGCATTTGTGGCTGTGTGTGGTGAAGAGATGAGCTTGGGCGTGTTATTTGGATATATGTATCTTTTGTGGCCCCAACGAATCCCAGAGCGCTGCTCAGGACTAAGGATGAGCTTGGGCGTGATATTTGGATATATCATATTTATCGGCGTATAACACGCACAGGCATATGACACGCACCTTCACTTTAAGAGGGAAGTTTCAGGAAAAAACTTACATTTTAAATAAAGAACTGTGAAGCAAAATAAGGGTCAGTGTCCATCAATGCAGCCTCACCATTGCAATGAATGCAGCCTCACCATTGCCATGAACGCAGTCTTATGCCCCCGTACACACGGTCGGATTTTCCACCGGAAAATGTCCTATCGGACAATGTTGTCGGAAATTCCGTCCGTGTGTAGGCTCCATCGGACTTTTTCCGTCGGACTTTTATTTATTTTCCCATCGGACTTTTTCCGATCGTGTGTAGCGAATTCCGACGGACAAAGTGCCACGCATGCTCAGATCACATTACAAGACCAAAGCTATTGGCTACTAGCCTCTACGTAGTCCCGTCGTAGGCAACAAACGTCACCACGTTCAGAATGATCGGATTTTCCGACAACTTTGTCCGACCGTGTGTATGCAACACCAGTGTCGGAAAAAATCCATGAATGCAGCCTCACCATTGCCATGAATGCAGCCTTGAATGCAGCCTCACTTTTTCCATGAATGCAGCCTTACCATTGCAATCAATGCAGCCTTACCATTGCAATCAATGCAGCCTTACCATTGCCATGAATGCAGCCTTACCATTGCCATGAATGCAGCCTCACCGTTGCCATGAATGCAGCTTTTCTATTGCAATCAATGCAGCCTCACATGTGCCATGAATGCAGCCTCACCATTGCCATAAATGCAGCCTTACCATTGCCATGAATGCAGCCTCACCATTTCCATGAATGCAGTCTCACTATTGTCATGAATGCAGGCTTACCATTGCAATCAATGCAGCCTTACCATTGCAATCAATGCAGCCTTACCATTGCCATGAATGCAGCCTCACCGTTGCCATGAATGCAGCTTTATTATTGCAATTAATGCAGCCTCACCATTGCCATGAATGCAGCCTCACCATTGCCATGAATGCAGCCTCACCATTGCCATGAATGCAGCCTGAATGCTTGTATGAAGCAAGGCCCTAAAAAGTTTGTCGCAGACTCGCGAGTTCCAGCAGGAGGCTCCGGCGGGCCCCCTTCATGAGCGGTCAGTACCC